>VWZW01006868.1:0-100250 GCA_013397115.1 Edolisoma coerulescens
TTATATATGTATGCTTATATATAACTATACATAAATATATATGATATAGAAATATAAGTATATACAATTAGTATAAAATACATAATATTGATATTGAAACAAGCTTGTTTTCTTTTTTTTACTCTTCTACTTGAATGATTAGTGAATTTTCTTTCAGATTTTATGGAACCAATTTATGAATCCTAAAAGAAAAAGCAAACCTTTTCATGGCATTGACAAAAACCATCCCCCTGTGGTGAACCTTTAAATAAAAAGACCTAATTTTTTTTATTTCTTTCTCTCTTCTGAACATTGGGCAGCCTTCCAAAGCAGAAATCAGTTTGTGTTAGGGTTTCTTAAATAAAAGATAGGATAAAACCGCCCACATGGCATGTGAAATGTGGAAGAAAAGACACCTGAAAAAAACCTTATCATCAAATTTTCATTAATAGAATTGGTATTCTGGAAAGAGGTGAGGGCTCTCTGGTGGCTTTTACTACCTTGGTATAGGATGCCCAAAGCACAAACAAATTTAATGGAAAATATGCAGAAAAGGACTTGCAAATAATTTTGGGAGGCTTATTCTGCATCTTCTAAAATATGTTAGAAACTGATCTGTAATTACAGACACTAGCCTAAAATCCTTTTGGAACTGAAGTTCCAGCACTAAATAGAAAATACATAAGAAACTCCAAGAGAATAACCAGTAGGGAAAAGATTTGGCTTGATACTGAGCACTGCAAGTTCAAAACATTGCTATCGTAATAGGGATCATTATGAACTAAAGGTCAGCATCTCTGCAGGGACAAAAATAACCCGAAAAATCCACTACAGCAGTGTTCAGTTTTCAGAAAGAAAGCTGCACACAAATGAGGAAGCCTGCCGAAAAGGAACCAAAAGGACAAAGTTTGTGAAGGCAGCACAGAGGCACTACACTGCCTCCTGAGAACCAATCCATACTGTCCAAATGAATTCAGAAAGACCTGCAAAGATGGGGTGGCTAAAGAAAATCACAAAGAAACCTATTTGAAGCAAAAATACAAAGAACAAATAGTCTTGATTAAGACTGTTAAATTACCAGAACCAGATGGCTGTTTGGTCAAGTGTTCTAATGGAAGTGTTAGATAGCTGTATCCATTAACAGCATTTTCTTATTTAAAATCGGGGGGTTTAATGAGGAATGATGAGAGACACACATGGTGATAATTTTCAAATAGTGCCTGTAGTCAGGCTTGTGGACCTAAGACCAGGAAATCTGGGAAAGTGTATTCTGTAGAAGAGATAACAGTTTTGTAAAAGTAAGTGTGCCTTACAACTACTACTGTGCCTTTAGGGAAACATGAGCCTATTGTTTAAGGGGTATAGGCCATTTGCCATTCCCCAGGGATTTTAAGGATGTCTTCCAGCAAAGAAACTAAGCTCCAGAGAGACAACAGAGGAGATCTTCAGGTGGATAAATAACCAATTATCTGGTAATTTCCTGTAAAAAACAGAAAGCAAAAAGCACAGGTTAGTTTTCCCAAAGAGGAAGATGATGTGCTCCAGAAGGTCTACTCCATCCAGCATGTACATAAATAAGCTGGAAAGGAAAATTATTAATGCCATGGCACATCTTGATGATACAAACTTATTCAAAGTACTTAAGGTGAGGACAGGTTGCAAACAGCTACGGAAAACCTTCACAGTACTGACTGCCAGCAAAGTGATGGCAGATGAAATCAAATGCTGATAAATCTCAAGCAAAACGTAGAAAAAGCTATCCCAACTTTCTGTGTACAGTAATGATCTCTTTAGGCCTTTCAAACATTCCTTTAACACTCATGAAAAAGGTCTTGGAATCACAACAGAAGTCCACTGAAAACATCGCATCAATACTCAGGACTGTTCAGCAAGCCAAATGAAATGCTAGGAATTATTGAAAATTACTGAAAAAGCAGAAAATATCACGGTGTAAGTCCCTGTTGTATCTATACCATGTATGTAGTAGGAAGTGTTTGGGATCCCCAAGCTAAAAACAATTATAACAGACTAGGTACAAGGTATCCAAGGACAGAATAAATGGTGTTGGAATGGGGTTTGTCTTACTTCTCGTGTGTCAGGTAACTGCCTGCATGTGAGTTAGTTGCCTAGGCTCCCAGTACAGTCAATGAAAATCTGATCATTCCTGTTGTTGCCATTCAGAATGTGATTCTTACCATCCTACAGTAAAACCTCACATTATGTTCGGCTCCTGGTTTTGATTGGCTATGGAGTATAAAGGGACTGCGTAAATATAAAGGCAACTTGCTCAGATGTAAATAGCTTATAGATATCCACATTTAATCAAACGTATCTCAGGCTTTGCATCTTAAGCATAAAGAAGGAGAAAACATGATGTAGGGCTTGTACATCCTGACACAGCACAAAGGATGATCTCTGTCTCTTTTGAGCTAAAAATTAGGGAAGGTCACAAGTGGGTCTCTAGAAATAGGTTTAAAAAATCCAAAGACTCTAACCTGAATGTTGAGCTTACCATAGGATATTTTGGATCATAAAAGCCTATGCTAGTCCAAAAATCAAGTACGTCATTTCTTGGAAAAGATTCCATCAAGATCTGTTTGACATAAAAATACAGTTCCTGGCTCCATAATCTCTGAGATTCAAATTGCTGAGCTGGAAGAGTACAAGGGACAGGGAAGCTGATGCTTTTCCTTTTTTCCTTAAGCAATTGTATTGGCTACTACCAGACAAGGGACTGGGCAAAATGAGCTTTTCATCTGACTGATTATGGCCACTGTGTGTTCTCTAGACTTTTAGTATTCGTCTGGTTAGAATGTCTGCGGTATGTGCCTTCTAGAGCCCTTGCTCATTTTCCAAGGCATTTTGAAATATTTTCTAACAAGACTGTACGGATCATTTAAAATCCAATCTACCACCTACAGTATCACAAACCATTGAAATTCTGTCTTGCATAAGGACAGTTATAATGAAGATAATTTGGGGCCGGTTGTCCTATCGCTGTTCATACTGTGAACTCATTTGAACTCTGAGCAATTTAATGGGTACATCTCCTTGTGGTAGTAATAGACTGCTACTCACCATGTATGTTTGTTTTTAAATTACCAGCAATATAATTCTTTAATTTTTTTTCCAGTATAAACCTATTATATCTATAGTTGTCTTTATGCAGATGGAAAAAAAAATGGAAAAAATCAACCAGTCTTGTATTATACAAAATGATTATTAGAAATATAAGTATTTCTGTAACACATTTCCAGGAAAAATTCTAAGTTTCTGCTTCTACAGATGCTTATGTCTAGAATCATGTGTGCTGACTGATGGACTGGTTGTCTGTGATAAACTGTTGCTTAAAGAAGGCTTACAGTTGCTGACTTCTCAATAAGACAAAGTCATATTCCAAATCTTTCTGGGGTTATTTTTCTCTTTTCATTCTACAGTTTTTTAATTGTAAGCTTACTGGCATTAATTAGATAGCTGTTCATTGACTAATATTCCTTTTTTTGTTCTTGCTGTTTATAATGTTTGGATTTGTCCAACTAATCAAAACACTAGCAAAAATTCAGGCTTAGCGATAATAGAGTACAGAATATCGACTTTAAAGGCGAAAGTTGTTGTATTCTGTGCATTGGAAAATTAGTATCACACTGCAAAAATCATTATCCTTGCAGCACAAAAAAATTATTTAAGATATCAATTGAAGAGAAGGCAGAAGATGAGTTTTCTTCTTTACTTCCATGTCTATTTCTGTGGTTTCATTTCTTTGAGTGTGAGTTGCTTCTGTGCCGTAGCCTTTCTGGTATATAAAATAACTTACATTCAGAAAACATGCTGACGAATTATGAAGGATTTTCTATTTCACCTTAATTTAGGTATCATGGCTTTGTGATTTACCTAATAACTTATGTCAGTATTCAAGTGAGACCGGTAGATTCAAGTCCACAATGCAGATGCAATTAATTGGTCTGAAATCAGCCAGATACTTTAATGTATGTTTCAAAACAAGTGCCTGATAAGGCCCGTGTGTTTTGCTTAAGCAGTGATGTTTTTCAGTTAGAAACCTGATCCTAATCCCATACAAATAATAGAAAAGTAACTCGATTTAATACAGGAACTGCATTAAAGTTCGTTGTAGTGTGGGAACTGATCTTTGCATCTGTTGATTGGCATTTATTCTATCAGTGGTTTTTATTTTATATATATATTTATTATGTGTATTTAATTTTTATTATATATATTACCTTTATTATATATTTTATATTTTAAGATATCTTAATATATACAAATGTATATTTATATTTTCATGCAAATTGGTCATTGGTGACACTAGATGAGAGGTGTTCTCTCATCTTGGAAACCAAGCAACACTGGAGGAACTGAGTTGATCATCCCAAATGTAAGCCATAGTGTAATGACCAGGCACCTTGGGCCATGAAAATAGCAGATCACAGAAAAAAAAGCAGTAAAACAACTATTTGTAAGTGAAGTGCTCAGATAGTGGTGTATACATTTCTGCAGCCTTTGAGGCCTTTACTTCACAACAACAAATGTCTACTTTTACAGCATGTTGTTTGTTCTCTGAACTCAATTGCTAACTAAAAAGTTCAGGGTAAGCACATATATAACTCTCTGGGGCAAAACCAAAAATGAGCTGTCTTCCTTTCCTTTGTATTATGGGCCTTGCTCAGCACTAAACTGTAAATCAGTTCTCACCAGTAATGTCAGTTCTACTCCAATGGTATAAAACTGGTGAAATGGGGAAGTCAGCTGTTGTCCTGAACTTGATGTATGCACCTTCTCTCACATTGTGGTATTTGCATAGTTCTCTGCACCTCCTTTACAAAATACACATCTCTTCTGATGGTGTATTTTAAAGATTGATCATTAGAGTAATTCACTGTATGAGTACCACTTAAGTCAGTCCAACTCCTTATGTTGCAGGGTAATTTAACATAATTGATGGAAGTCAAGTCTGGTTTTAAAAGACATTTGAGGAACAATATTTCAATGATGTTTACCTTTAGTGCTCTTCATGACATTCTAATGTCTATGAATGTCTTCATATTATTTACTCTCAAGGTTCACTGAAATACTCATGGGCTTTTTTTACCTTATTTTGCATCATGTGTTGATGAAAAGATTACTAGGCAATAATTTCAGGCTATTTGATGATCTAAAATGAGATGCAGACCACATGTGGTTTGTATTAAAAATGCTGAGAGAAAGGAGCTAGAGAGCAGACTAATATAGCAAGTAAATTATTCTGCCTTTGTGTGCAGAGATCATATGGCAATAAAACATGCTCCTGAGAATGACAGGATTTGTCCCTTAGAAGTGACTCATTGTTGCATTTTGACATATTTTATCACATTAAAGATTCATAAATGTCTCCTTAGAAAAGATAGATGTGGAGCAGTGGAAGATCTACGTAGTGATTCCTCTGTTTGATAAAGTCATGGTGCCCTGAATTTATCTGAATGTACCCAGATGCATCATGGAAACATCCTCATCAGGTTGTTGATTTTAAAAAGAAGAAGTTTGTAACTAGCAGTTTCTGGTATTCACATACATTACTGAAATTATTAGCTGGACTGCTTTCCTGCCTAGTTTTAAAAGTAATCTTAAAAGAAACATTATTTTGGTTTTTCTTTTAAATATGAGTCATGTAATACAGTTTGGGATGCATAACAATTTTTTTAATCTTTTTGTGTCTGTCTCTCTTCCTCTTCCTCTTTTTTTTTGGACTTCCCATTATCAACCTTTTTATCTGTAACACACAAGATACCCATGGTAAAATCATGGCCTTATTGGGGTCTGTAATAGTTTTATCATTCTTCCATTTGTTGTATTTGGGAACCGCTGTCTTCCTCTGTTTTCCTGTGTTAAACTGTACTCAACACTCCCATCCATCCTCAATGAACACGTTACACAAGTAAAGGATGAAGCAGGAGACAAGTGTTCTCTGCAGTGCACCTCCCAGTGGGTGTGCTGGTTAGAAATTCGGCTTGACTGGCCAAAAGTGGCTATGAAGGTTCCAAATTCATAGCACCTTCTGAGATGCCAGGCCTTACACTTGAGACCTAAAGTCCATATGAAGTTAAATAAACAGACCGGTAACTGAATTATGACCGTATGCTCTTTCCTTTCAGCTTGGCATGTAATATCTTTACATTACTAACCAGCTGGTAGCAGAGCCAAGAGTTTTTTAAGTTAGTGCTTATAATCATTTATATCTATATTTGATTCACACAGGTTTATCGAGCAGAACTTGTTCCCCTTAAAGAAAAGGTGCATCACGTCAATGAGCTCGCTCACCGCTTCACTCCCTCCGATATTCAGCTCTCCCAGTACAATATCAGCTGTGTGGAAGACCTGAACACAAGGTGGAAGGTGCTACAGGTATACTTCACATGGTTTTTTTTCTTTATGCTGCATTTAAGTAAATATTTCTATGTCTCTGTGCTTTGCTCCCTGTGGGATAGCACCAAAGGCGTACTAAGGAATGAAAGATGAGAAAGCCCAAGAAAAGGTTTTGTTGTTATCATTCATAAATGCATTAGACAGAGGCCCAACTGATATTGTAGATGGTTTAAAAATATAAAGGGCAAGCCACATGTTTTGCACACATTTCAAAGATAATAAGTTCTTTTCCGCAGAGCTCAGGAAACATTGTGAACAATTCACTTTTCATTGTAAATTATTGCTTTGATTTATCAAATCCAGATATTTGGAAAACAAATTTTTTCATCTTCTCTGAAGACACTTGGAGACAGTATGTCAGGATGAGATGTTATTGCTGATAGAACAGATAGTTAATTGAAATATTATGGTTTACTGTCTTTTTTCATATTTACTTAAATGTCATCTGGAAGATATAGAGAGTAAGGTGAAAGCACTCCAGTAAATTTTTAAACACATCCTGAGGGGAAAAGCCATAAGTAACTTTGAAGGATTATGATATACTAAAGGCGAATTTGTGACCCTTGGAAAGAGGAGACACATCTGTTTCTATAATATAATTTTTCTACTTAAAGGAGAGCAGACTTTGAAATGTATGGAGAGGCAGAGCTCATTTTTGTTAGAATAAAATAGCATAAACTAGAACAGAATAGCTCAGTTGGAACAAATGTACAATTATTTAGTCCAAGTGTTCTACATACAAGACCTGCTGTGTGCTTACACCCGAGTGTCACTTTTTTGAAGTGTTATGTGTTTTTCCATCTTAGGGCTAGACCTATTTATGTATGACCAGCACTCCAGTTAGGTGTGATATCCTTTATAGAAAACTGAAATTTTGGCCATGCAATAGGAAAAGCAAAAATGGAAATTGTTTTTTTTCATGCAAAACCATTCTCCTTCTAAGGTATGGTCCTGTTATTTATTTCTGGTTTTCCAGTTGTCCAGTATGTTTCTTTGTCATTCTGGTGGTTTTGTGTTTGGTTTTTTTTATTTATTAACTGCCTTTGTTATGCTAATGTCACCTAAAACATTAGACTTAGTACTTTAGTCTTTTCATCAATTTTTTTGTATACATTTCAGTGTATTTTCATGTGTCTTTCTGTTATACTTGTTGTGTTTCCTCTTAGGCTTCTCTTAATTCATATTTTTAAAAAGCAATTCTTTCTGTGTTCCTGCTCTTCTCTGTCTTTCCCCATGTTGCTTCCCTTATTTCTGTTTGGGTTTTTTTCCTGTACTCCCCTTGTTTCTTTTCTTAGTTTACTTCTCTTTTTCTCCCTCCTCAAAGGTTAGATGTTCTCTCTCTCTCCATGCCATATTCTTAATGGGGAAAATATGTCTTATCCATGTACCCCATTTCCTAGAAAATATTACTGCAGGAAAATCATAAAACAGAGAGTTCTGTGCTACTGCTTGCCAGAAAGATACCCATCCTTGGTTATGTGTGGGAAAAGTGCATAAAGACATAAAATTTATCACATCTGAAACACCAGCAAATTCTAGTGTTATGAGAAAGTTGAAGAGCATTTTGTAAAGGAGGTAATCATGTCTCAATTGTTTCTTTATTAACCCTGGGAACTTAGATAAGATTGGAGGAGGAAATGTGTCATCTTAAGCCAAATCTTACAGAGATTTAATATTATATTCATTTTATAATCATAAGAATAAGGCCAACCATAGTCAGTCATTTGCAGTATTGCACAGTGGTTCTACAGTGAGATTAGTGCTGTTAGTGAATAGAATCAGATGTTCCTCCAGAATCTTCCCAGAATTTCATTTGTATTTATGCAGTAAGGGATGTTTGCCATTAATTTACCTGGTTTGTATTCAATTTTAGTGAATATACTCTGGAGTATTACTGGAACAAAAATGTATAGAAAGCACTCAACCACTCACAGACTCAACCAGTCCTGGTTTTGAAGTGTTGTGTGGAGTGCATTTCATTAATGAAAGCTGATGCACTCAGCTCAGTCACTGAAAACTGTGTCATCTTCTGTGGAGTTTGAGCAATATAAAAATAATTAGCTTCATGCCTTTAATAGAGTAGTTTTAAGGAAAATATGGTGTTTATTTTTTAATTTTTCTTAAACATGAAAGGAGATGAAATCTTTCGAAGCAGCTACTTGTTATGAATTTCTCAAGGAGCTCTCATGTGTGCTTCAAACAGTGTATGTAATGAGCTCATCCTGGGGTAAAACACGTCTTGCAAACTCTTGCTTCCTTCCAGTTGACATTTAAGGAGCCAGGAATCCCAGATTAGTGGGAGTTATATCCATGTCACTTAGTAAGAGATCTGATTGGTGTAGGGCTGGTCAAAAGGCAAAGCTCCTGATATGTAAAACAATGTACAATTAACACATGGAGAACATAGTTATAAAAAATTTTTTTTTTTTGTTTAAATCAAATTTTGTTTGCTTTTATTTAGAATAGCACCTTTAATAAGCTGAAAAATACAGTAAGAACTTTCATCCAAAAATGTACCTATTAAGATATTTTGTTATGATATTTATATTCTAGTGCTTCTACTTTTGAAAGTGCTAGTTGGTGAGTCTTTGAGCACATCAAAAACCTAGAGCTAAATCAGCCCAAGGCCTCTTCCAATCTAAACTTTTCTATAATTCTATGATTTATATATATATGTGTATATATATATGTATAATGACTGTTAAGAAGCATAAGCCCCAATTTCAGTATCATTCCTAACTCCTCAGCTCATCTTCCACCAGTAGCAAAGATTCTGCAGGATGTGGGGATTTGAAGATTGTTGTGGTGCAAAAAACATGCTGCCTCTTGTTGGAAGGCCCTGCCACAACTATTATTCTGTTCCCTCGAAGAGCACTCGCTGCGTGCAGGAGGTGTGAAGAGCCAGCAGGCTTTTAGTACCCCTGCAGGCAGTTATCTAAAGTCATATCATCATTTTATTTGTATTCCGCTAAGGACAGGCTCTTTACTGAGCTGCATAATGCACACTACTGTAATAAGTATTGCTGCAATGAATTATTTCAAAAACCAGCTTCTTCTGTGTGCTTCACAAATATTAGCTGATTCCTTCCATCTGTGGTGAGAAATATGAATGAATCTTGCCATCTGTATTTCCAGAGGTACTAATAAAAAGAATATAAAAGCCAAAAAGGAAATCCCTTCTTCCCTGAAATCAGTGTAAAATTGTCACTATGCATCAAAGTCTTGCTGGCCAGTGAATCTCTAAAGAGCTGAGTCACAGACATTCTGGGCAGCAGTCCTCAGCTCACATCTTGCTTTTTATAGGGGCTGGACACCAGGGCAAGGAAGTTGCAGCAAAACATAAGCTGAAATCAGCAGTGACCTATTGTAGCAGGTTTTAGGTTTGGGTTTTTTTTTTAATTTTACTTCACCTTCTGTCTTCCATTCCTTCTCCCAGAAAAATATCCCACAAAAAAAATGAAATAACAACAAAAATACCTATGTAAAAGAAATGTCTTTTTCAGGTTTCTTGCAGCTGAATTGAACCAAGTTTACTGGATTCCCAGGTTGTTTTTTTAAATTGTATGTAGTAATGGTTTCAGGAAGTAAGCTTCATGTTTAAACCATGGAATTAAAATTTGAAAATCATGAAGGATATTCTCTCATATCATTTTTCTTAAAGTAAAAGAAAAACCTCTCTTACTTTACAGTTCAGTTGTCCAGTAGATACTGCATAGGATGCTCATACAGGAAAGCTCTAGTCATATACTTAAATAGAATATTTGCCTTATGTTGTTCTATATCTTAAATTACAAGTAGAGGTATTTATTATTAAACAGTGAGTGTAAACCAGGGTTAAAGTTGATAGATTGACAGATGATGCAACAGTAGGAAGAAAGATGTTTCTTCCTCTGTATGAGACAGAGAATGTCATGTCTAAATGAATGGACAATAAAAAGGGCAGTTAGATTTTTATATTTGACCATTATTATCTTTCCTTAGCAGCTTCTCTTTCCATTGTGATATTTCATTAATTTTATTAATTAATTTGTTTCTATTTCTTTGGTTTTTCCTCTTTTTTAAGCTATATTTTGACATATGTTATCTGTTAGCAGCTGAAAAAAAATAGGAGACAACTTTTCTAAACATATGGAGTCAGAATTCTAGCTCAGCTAGAATTATAGTAGTTAAGTCACTACTAAAATCATGGTGCTTTTCAAACTTGAAATTTGAAATTATTTTGTAGTTGCAGACTTCAGCTTCCCAGCAGAGGGAGATTTTGGTCCTTTTTGGAAGTCAAGTTTTCCCATCAGACTACTTAGTTAAAACATTGGTTTGTATGTTCCATGAGAACAGGAGCTTCTGCCAAAACCACAATTGTTACAGCTCTTTAATGGTCTCTTATTTGTTTAATTGGCTATGCCAGTTGGCTGCAGAAGTCATAGACCCATGCATTTTTCCTTCATTTCTGTTAGCTTGAGTCTCAGATTTTCTCAATGTTTGTCTGCAAAATTATGCATATAGAATTCATTTTGCAGTCACTAATTCCTTAGAGATCCTATTTATTTATTTCTGTAAGTTAGTGGAGGAAGGCCAGCTATCAGGATTGGCATTCAATTCTGCTAATGAAGTCTGTGTCAAAAATTGGAAAGATTCCTTCCTAAATTAGGAGGACACCTTCATTGTGGAATCTTTAGGGCAGCCAGTGAAAGAAAGTGTGTCAGGCATGGTTATCATCCGCAGACATGCCAGCAGGAAAACTAATAAAACCTTATTAAATTTATGATGTGTGTGATGAATTTCACTTTGCTGGAAATTGCAAATGCTTTAATCATTTTTTGTAAAGGAGGTGCATTCCTTTTGAGAGTTTTATTATCCTCTTTTGACTTCCTTTACTCTGAAATTTTGTCCGCGATGATGATGTTTTGAAGAACCATGTAGAAGAATAGCAACTCACCTTACTTTATATTCTCATTACAATATTCATCTGTAGATTACTTTTGGTGTATTTTTTTGTTTCTCATAAATGTGTGTGAGTGCAGGGGATTATAAAAGCTGAGCTATGCTGTTTATATGTAAAAAGAAAAGCACCTAAAATTTGTCAAAAGTAAGAAAATATGTTACAGGTGCAGCTTGAATTCAGCACTTTCTTGTACAACCTTTGCATATGCAATATATTCTGTAAGATCTCCCATTTATCTATTTGATGGATGAATGATAGGAAAAGAATGGGCATATTAGTTGATATATGTAAGTCTCGTTTCCTTATAAAGGGAGACTTGAACAATTTGCTTCCACCTGTCAGCAGTTATAGATTATGTTTGGCAGCACACATCCATATGACTCACACCAGACTATATTTAGGATACTGAGGAAAACAGAGGTTATGATACTGTTGAGAATATATTCTCTGGAAACCAACATCCACTAGTTCTGTTGGGTTTTAGTCAAGTAGTTTTAGGTACATCATCCAGTTTGTAGCTCTTTATTTTATTTACCAACCACCATTGAAACTGTATTCTTTAGTGTTCATGATCTGTAATACCTGATCATCTCAAAACCATTAATTGAAATAATTTCTGTAGAACTCCCTTTGACAAGGAGTGTGGAAGTTACATTTGAAGAATTAAAGCTCTGAGTTTCAGTCCTATAAAGAGGTGTAGACTACAGGAGTTAGAAGATTTTACCTTGGATTCCAAAACTGCACAGATAGCTTCAGGTTTTTTCTTGTACAAATTGAAAGAATATGGCCAGATTTTTTTCAACAACTTTTTAGGTGTGTGACCTGGTTCCAATCAGCTATGTTTAGGCTGCTCATTACAAAAAATTAGGGTTGTTTAAGGTAAGAATGTGTGAGGGGCAATAGCTGGGAAGTGCACAAGGTTAGCAGCAGTCAGGCTGGTGAAAGCAAACAAGGACAAAACAAAAATGAACCTTGCAATTATAAGTCAATCTCCAACCCTAGCTTCCACTCCACAGGCCCTTTTCCTTCCCAAAATGTTACCAACTGTCAGAGCTCACAATTTGCGGGTTGGGTTTGGCAGAAGCAATCGGAGAGGACAGGACTGCGTGGGGTCGGGCAGGGCAGGAGGCACTGTCAGCTGCCTGCCGGCACCAGGAGGCTGATGGATCTCTGCAATTTGTGGTTCTGCTCCACGTCCTGGAGGGGATGCACGCTGCTGACACGGGTCACCGGCCCATTCGCGCCCGCCTGGCTCGAAGGGAGGCTGGAGCAGGTGTACAAAGTTTGCTTTGAATGTGGAACACGTTTGTCGCAGATCGAGCACTCGCTGAATTTAAGAGCTGCCCAGTAAAGGCCCTCTAATGTGATTTTCAGAGGCTTGTAACTCAATGAAACCTTAATGAATACCCTTGGATTGAAAGCAATATAAAACCCCTTAGATTCCAAGTACCAGTGCCAAAGTATTGTTAAGGGTTTTTAGAGGGAGAATGTAAAACTGGCAAAACATATTTCTCTTTCTCCCCCTTTTCACTAATCCCTTTTTCTGAAATGATGTGATTTTTTTACAAGAAACTTCATTTGAAGTGATTAAAAGCCCAAGGAAAAGAAATAATACGCACATTTCCAGTGCAGAAGGTTAAGGTTAGCCTTTTTTATTTCTTTGTTGAGTCATTTTGTGTCTTTCTGACATATCAATTATATGTTATATCACTGTAGATAGTTTTATGTCAGGCCATCAACTTTCAGGTTGCAGAAAGCTTTTGCAGTCTTTAAGCTAGGTAGTATTTTGTGCTACATTTTTTATATCTTCTTGCTTCAGTGAGACTTTAAGCTAAGTAAGATTTTTTTGCTGGTTTAGAAGTACTGCTAATAATAGTGTTTAAAATACTAAAAATGTCAGTGGCATTAAGTTGTGACACAGAATTTAAACCAGCCTTTATGGAAGATTATGTGTGTCATTTAAAAAATATATTCACAAGGTGCTCTCTAAAGTTGCCACTGCAGTTTTCAACATGGTTTGAGTACAGCTGAATGTTGTATCCTTGTATAGAAAATTATGGGCAGTGTAGAAGTGATGCAATGTGTGTTTGCTGTAGAGGAGGGCACTTTACAATTAAAATGGCTGAAATCCTGTTATATGTTATGTGTGCAAAAGTCTTCCATAAAGTCCTTCCTAATCTGGATCCACCCAGCACAACAAAGGCAGAAGGTGTTATTTCAAGATGCTTATCCTCTGGCTCATCTAAGCTGTTCAATTCCTGTGCTTGTTGTTACCTTATAAAAGAGTGATACTGCAATAACCTTTAGAAATTTACCCCTTGGTTACAGAGCAAACATTGTATAAATTACAGTTCTTGACCCAGAGCTTACAGTTTCAGGTTTTATTAATATTCAATTTTTATTTCTTTTGTACGTGGAAAAAATCAACATCCAATTCCTATTTAATTCTTTAGGGTATGACATTTTTGGTGAGAGCTTCAAGTGTGGAGGTTGAAGACTCAGCTGGTTTTTCTCTTCCATTTTCTCAGGTGTTCAAACTTGTTTCTCTACCACAGTTCAGTTTGTTTTAAACCAAAATTAATTAGCATTAATCAATCCAGAAAAATAATCCTAAGGCTACATTTGTAGATAGCATATTCATTTTGTTGGATATTTTCACTTTCATTCCTCTGATTTCTCATACCAACCTCAAGTGTTTTGTGTCTTTTCCTTTCAATACCCTCATTTATGACTCTTTCATCTGTAAAAACAATCAGTTCTGTCCTAATTAATTAGCTGACACATAGCTGATAATAGAGTGCTGTTTCAGTGTAGTGATTTTTGAGGTATTCAGAAGAAACAGAAGACTGTGTCTCCCATAAAATTGCTTTGTGCTTTTTGTATATCCAAGCATTAGAGTTCCTTATCTCAAAACATCACATTTCAAATCTTGAGTTGACTTTGTCTGTACTTTTGCCAGCCAAATAACTAAGATAACTGAATTTGGGTTGCACATCAGTTGTCATAGCTACCTGCAATAGATCCCTGAATCTGCCTAGGTTTACCTTTAATAAGAAAGGGGTTACATTTTTCTCATAAAGCCTCCATAACTTTATTCAGCTGTGAATGACCTGTGAAATACTGTCAGACTGGTATGGTCTGTTGCAGAACTCATATGAGCTTCCTCTTTTAAAAAGTCAGGGTCTAATCCTTTTTTCTTCACCAGTGAACAGGAGGTCAGCTCCCATCAAATAAAGTTTCAGAAAGACAGAGGCAAATCCAATTTTATGATCATCACTTTTCTGTCTCAACACTGTGCCCCCACAGCATTAGACTGTGCTCAGTATTTCCCACAGCTGACGGGATAAGCCTGCAATCTTTAACAGTGCCAGGTCATGCTGATTATTTCAGATTTGCCAATGACACTCTATATAATTTCTTTCAAATGATTTTAACGATCTTGTGCATGAATTTGTGTGTTTTCTGGTGAATGACCATTTATGGATCAGAACTACATTCATAAAATTTGGTTGAATTATTATGACATTGTGTTGATTTGGTGTAAGTTTTAGTTTTACTGTAGTTTTTGCTTTTAATTTTACTGCAGTTTTTACTTTTAGTTTACTGTAGTTCTGATAGTTACATAGTCCAAAGGGCTGTCCCATTCCCTAGAAAAGGGGGCTGAAAAAACAACCTCCATCTCATGTAAGTTTGTGTTAATAAGTATTTATCGTTATATAGGCCAAGGCCCCTGAATCAGAGAACAGTGCCTTTGTGATGTGAGCTACACTACAGTGCTGGACACAAACTATGATCTTGTATTATTCAGCGTGTTCATTGAACCCATGGTGACCACTGATGTAAAATCTGTTCCTGTTGGTCAGTGAACTGCTGCAGAAAACAAATCACAGACCCTTTACCATAACATTTACGTGCTGTTGGTGGTGTTCAGTGGTAACACTGAAATGAGAGGTACCACTGCAGACTTTACACTGCTATGTTGGAACTCAAGCCCCCATGGGCTGTTGGCTTTGTCTGCTCTGCCATCCCTCCCAACTGGACTGACTGCTCTCCCTGCTGAGCCTGCTCAGCTCAGATATCCTCGGGTGACCCAGGAGCAACATTGGTGCCTTTTTCTGCCAGAAAAATACAACACCTTTATTGTAGAATTTATCAAAGGACATCCTAGGAAAGATGTAAAAGTTGAAAGAATAAGAAGCCTGATTTGCTGTCTTTAGGAGGCTAATCGATTCTTAAATCTTTAGAGAGGAGATATCACTTGTTCCTGATCCTTCTAGCACTTTGGAGGGATAGTCCCAAAAAGATGTTGTACGCAAAGTAGATTTCTTTAGCTCTTATGTTATATTAATTACATGATCAGTGTATTCACACAGCAGAGCTACTGCTTAGAATATACTGTATTCTACTGTCTTGCTCATATTCAGATAGGCTCTAACTTGCCAGAGATTTTTAATTATTTTTTTTCTGAATGAGAATATAACTAACAGATGTTTGTTTTTGGCTCCATTTCTACATTCTTTGAAAGCTGGAGAATTAAATTGCTGACATTCAGACAACACTAATTCACATATCCAGGGAGCCTAATTTGCCATCCCTGAGATTCTGATTCCTGGTGTTCCTGGGTTTAAAAACCATTTCAGTGACACAATATAAGAATAGGCTGGGGAGTTTCAATAGTATGCTCCTGCTAAACATAATCACATTTTATAAACATCTGTGTCATTACTGGTGTGATTCATCTCTAAGCTGTATACAGCTGTGTTTGCAGTTTCAATTAACAGTCCTCTAATTTCATATCCATCTCATGTTGCTAATTTAGTTAATTTATTCATAATTAAGACTATTCTATTTTCTATGAAGGTTTGTTGAGCTTAGTGCATTATAAAAAATAAAAAAAAAACCCTAAGGCCGAGGCATTTTGATTCTTAAAACAGTCACATCAGAACAAAAATGTCATTGATGTACCTTAAGGGGAAGACAGGATATAAGGGACATTTTTTTCTTTTCTCAGTGTGGAGTGAGAAGCCTTTGGAAGGTATTGGCTTTGTGTTTGAAAGCAAATGAAAGTACGAATGTCCTCTCTTCTCATATTTTTTGCCCTTCTTCCTTTTGCCCAAATCTAATGTAATTCTATGGTTTAAATTAATACAGTTGGTTTTAACATGTAAAAAAAATTATGCCTCTCAAAGGGTGTTACAAGAAGAGGTATGTGGAAGACATGAATTATCCTACTTCATGCATTTTTGTTCTCTAACATTTATATTTTAGAGTACAATGTATTTAAAAGGACCTGTGTGATTAAGAATTGTGAGATAACTTTAAAAAATTAAGCTTGAGACACACTCAGGTGGGAGATAAGGACTGTCTTAGTATTTATCAAAAAAAGTGTTTGCATTTTTAGAATTGTTTTTTTTTTTTTTTTGTATATGAGTACAGGAATATTGTGGGAAAAAATGGGTTAGAAATCCTAGAACAAATCTTCTCCGGCTGTCCACAGTCTAATGATGTTCTGCCAGTTTTCCAGGATTAGTTACAACTCTCCAGTACTTTGTAAATACAGAGATACTGCCTTCTCCATTACCTTCACAAGCCCTACAGGGATACTTATTCTAGGAAGTGTCTACAATATTAAGGAGTTCTATGTATAAATGGCTCTTTAAAAAAAAAAATTAGAAAGTGAAAAAATGCCCTCATCTTTAGCATGAAGGGTATTTTGATTTTTGTGTGTTAATGATGAGGTGAGCAGAGTAGTGGAAGTTCAGTATCCCTTCCTGGAAAAGAAAACACAGGACAATCTTTCTCCTTCAAAAAAATAATTAGTTGTTTGAGATAAGTATTAGTCTGATTATTGCTATAATTTGAAGTAAACAGAGGGAAGTTGTACAGAAAACATTGAAATAGGGTGATCAATATGTCTCAAGCAGAGCTGCAGGTTTTTAATGACAGCTGCTGAATCCTTTATAGCTGAAAATCACAGTTGTCTGCTGCATTTTCCTTTAATCTTCCCATGCCTACAATCTCCTTGATGCTCCTTTTAGTTTCTCTTATTGCTCTTTTTCTCCTTGAAGCTTCCTTTTTTCCTCTTCATATAAGCTTCTCCTTGTCTGTCATACCATCTACAGTCATATCACTGGTTATTAAGAAAAGGCTAGGAGGAAAATCGTTAAACAAATAAATAGAGAACACAGCTAAGAAATTTATAACCTGAAATGAGAAGAAATGAGAGGGATAGAGAGAGGAAAAGTGCAATGTAAGGTGAGGTAGACTTTTAGTCCTGGCAGTTGTATGAATCACCACCTTTTCTTTTCCCAAGAAATCTCTTAAGAGCAGAGTTAGTGAGAGATGCAGCCATGGTCTAAGCAGACCTCGAAAGCTCTTCAAAGCAGACAGTCTCATAATTTTATTTTCTTCTATTTGTCAAATGTTAATGCCAAAATGCAATATTCTGAAGACAGTAAAAGTTTGAACCATTCCAACCTTTTAGCTGCACACTCTGTGTATTTAGCAAATGGAATGACAGTTGCCTGCTGTACAAATTCCAGGCTGCCCCACCTTTTTTTGATTAAAATGGTGATTAGGGTTAAAGGAGATTATAGCAATTTTCCAGGGTCCTGTTCCACTGCAAGCTCAGGGTGAGAGAGGGTGATTCAAGTGCCTGCAGAAAGACAGATTATCAGTGGTTGCTCAATTTCCTAGCTTCTATGGATTTTTACTCTCTTTGTTATTTGTGTACATTCTCCAGATTTTACTATGCAAGAAAGAAAACACATTCATTTTTGATACAAAAAAAAAAGTTAATGATTTTTTCCCTCTAAGGAGACATGTGTCTTCAAAAGGGAGCACATAGGCCTTTTAAATTATATTTTATTAATTTCATACTCTGGAGGTTTGTTGCTTTTTCTTTTCCTGTTTCTTACTCTAAGTAAAATGATAAGGCAATTGTATCTTGTACTTCAGATGCTAAATTTAAACCCTGTGGAAGTCTGTAAACCTATGTGAATTTATATTTTAATGGGAGTTGCACTTGATTTTCTTATTTACCTAGAGAGACGCCTGTGCCGCAAGTTGGAAACAAATATTCATACCTTGAATCATATTCCTGCTTAAATTAAGTTTTTCAGGAAAAGGTTTGGGGGTTCAATTCTAAACCCTCAATTCCATGATACTAGACATGGGATTCCCATCTGTGGTTTTTTCCAAAAGAGGATTTTGTGTGTGCCATATTACAAAAAATGTGGTCAGTTTTTATCTTCTGCACACTTTTGCTGGCAGAGATGAAAATAAATACCTGTCATGAAAATGTTGGCACTTTTTTATGTGTTCCAGCTTTGTGTCTTTAATACCAGGGGGTAATTTCACTTTTTGCATGCTCCCACAACTCCTGAGGGCCCTGCCTATGCAGGGGGAACGGGGCTATCAGGAGTGCTGTATCTCTGTGCTCACACTTGCTGCCAGATACAGAGTGAGCTGGTGAAATGACCAGCTCCCAATTTGGGTTCTGGCTGCCCCCATTGGTTTAGCCATCCTTTGTTTTGCTATAGCATATGCCTGGTTTAATAGAGAAACCAGTGAAATTTGCAATAAATATTAGTCTTCAACTGTACTTCACTTAATATTCTCCCAAAAAAAAAAAAACCTCTTCAAAGACTACTCTCTGATCTTAAGTAATGCAATCATACTCCTCCCAGCTATCTGAACATCTCTCCCTCTGGATCAGCCAACACCTAAAATGTTGATGTTAAATGTTTACTTGTTATATAAAACAAGCGTGGTGATTTTGAGTCACTGTCACCTGGGAAATAGATCTGCATTTAATTGACCAACAAAACAAACCAGCCTGGGCCTGAGCAAGAAAAAAATCAGTCAGAAAGGAAGGGGGATCATTCAGGCCACCAGAAGATCAGAGATTTTCCAGTTATGAAAAGGCAATTTGTCCCTCTGAGAGGATGCCCACATCTGCTCCTGGATATAAGTGCAATGAGTGCTGTGTGCCTTGCCTGTGCTGGTCCTGCTACTTCAATGGAAGGCACATCTGAAGTCAGCAGGATTTATCTCCTTGGTTCCTGGTCATGTCAATCTGTTACCCTCCACTTCTGGAAAATCTTCAAAGGTTCTTGGCCCGTTGCACTACATGGAAAAGTCTGTGCAGATTCAAAAACCTAGATTTGTTTCTGAGGGCGTTTTATGTGCTGTCTTCCCACTCTGAGGACTGTATAAATCCCATTAAAGCAGCAGCCTCTCAAACTACTTCAGCAGGTTTTGGTTGAGGATTTTCTTTCTTTCTTTTTTGAGTATTCAGATGCATAGGTGAACTTCTAGAATTTTAATTATATCTGTATCTGATGAGCTGCAGAAATATAAAAGGAGTTCGGGTGAGATTTAATTTTAGATAGCAGCTTAATTAACTGTATTTGTAAAAACCAGTGTAGCTTTAATTAAATTTCTCTACATTAATTTTGTTATTTAATTGAAAATTTGTTGGGATAGTCCTTACAATTTATAACTCTTCCTGTATGGGAATCTTAAATGAAAGATTATAACAATAATTAAAACCTAAACTGTATTTAAATTTTTGCTAGATTTTTACTGGCTTTTTTCAAATAGCAGGAAGGGTTTTTTCTCCTAAATATTTATTCTGGTTCATGGATTTTTTAACAGGATTGGACGTCTGAAAACTCAACCTGTAAGTGGTGACTGAAGATGTATTTTTCTCTTCTCATGTGTGTTGGGGTTGGTTTGCTTTTATCCCATGTCAGCTGTCGTCCCTTTTTCAATGTCATATCAATGCTGGCTTGTGCTACTACAAAACTACCACCTGCAAGACTTCTCAGGTTTGGAGTGAGTTGTGATGCACAGGGAAAGTTGTCTGAGTTGTGGAACTGCAAGATTCTGTGCTGTCAGAGGTATAAGAAGTAGGCGAGCAGGTCCAGTAGTGGGAGCAGGAGCCAGAGACACTTTAATCCTTGTGTGGCCTTCCACAGGCACCTGCACATTTCCAGCACAGCCTGTGGCTGCTCTCCAGTTCCCCACTCTGCTGGGAGAGATAAAGAGAGGCTGGAACACTGCACATCCTTAGAGGAGGGAGTGCAGGTATTTAAATAAAACCTTGTACTGTGCGTCTTCTCTCATGAGATGAAAGTCATGAGAAATGGTTAACCATTTCTTTTCACAGTAAGGCTGCATTGACCTGAAACAGAAATATGTATGTTCTAATAAACCTTACATAAAAATTAGAAGTAATTTCAACTTGTGTTGAAAGATGGCCAAGGATTGCCATCTTTCAGTGACAGCACCCTGAATTTCAAATAGTATCTGCTTTCCTCTGCTTGAAATTGTTTCCACTGCCCTACATTTCCCTTAAAATTCAAAAATTGATTTCATTGATACTTTGCCAAAGAGACTCTTCCTTCCCAACACCTATTGCATGCATCAGTTGCATAAATGGTAACTTCATGTCCTTTTAGCACAGCTGGATATTTTAATTGATTTTTCTCATCTGATTCATTAGAGTTCCTTCATATTTTTGTTTGTAGTGCACTGTCTCTAATCTGTACAACAAAACAGAAGAGGATTTCATGTCCTTCCTGCATCATATCTGTCAAGTTATATATTTGAGACAGAGCATACAATCCTATTTGCTTGCCTTCCTTGAAATACCTTTCTTTCTCAGTTTATTTCATACTGCCTTGTTGTGGTACAAAAAGTTGCTTGAAGTGAAGTTTGATTTCTATGTATTCATTAATTGTCCAGTGAAATGAGCAGTCAGAGTGTAAATTTCCATTAAGATGTAGTGTAATACCTAAGTCAGGAACAGGATGTTAGGCTTATGAATTCATGAGCCATTTTTCCCAGCGGTAGGAATTGCTTCTAAATGAACCAAAATAACTTGTTCACAAAAGTCTGAAATAATGAACAACATCATTATGATCTCAACCTACTTGGCCAAATTTTAAGATGGGTGGTGGTGCTTCTGGGACAGTTGCTGTAGTTTCAGTGTCTTTGATAGCTGATGTAATGTCTGCAGACTGTTAGAGCCATAAAATTACAAATCCAGAAACTGGTGATGATTATTCTCCGTCCTAAAGTTGTATGCACTTATTTTAAAGGCTGTTTGCTGTAACAAAGAGTTCACATTCTAATATTTTGTATTGCCTGGTTGCTAAAGAACATGTGTGTGTATATATATATATATATATATAAAAGAGTGTCTTCTACAGTCAGATTCCAGGGACTCCATTTCTTCTATACTGTTCCACGGAGAAGGTTTATCCTCACTAATTTCATAGTCATGCATTATTAATTATTCAAATAAAGTCCATTTTGCAGCTCTCTTGGCAGTGTTTTGCTTATGGCCTCCATGGCCAGGTACATTTCAGCCACAGCACCAGCTCTTGAGCACAGAAGGAGATGCCGAGTTTAACATTTGTTAAACTTAAATGCCAACACACTGTCAAACCTCAGGAAGGTCAGGATTCAAAAGAGGCACCAAGTCCACAGCTTATTCTATAGCTTTGAAGCACAGCTGAAGTCAAAGTACTTTGCCTTTCTGCCAAGTATGAAGAAGATAATCAGTTACAATTTATTGTGATGTGTATTTTGCTTAGCCTTTAAAATAGTAAATAATATTCAAGTCTGACTACTCAGTAATGAGCTTTGGGTTTACAAATTTGTACAGTCTCATGACAGTTCATAGTGTGGGAAATAAAACTTTTAGAACATGACTTCCACTGTTCCTAATATTCGCTAGTTAATGTAAGCTGGTAACAAAAGGAAACCTGTAAATGGCTCATTCAGTCTGCATTTATGATATAAATGGTAGAATTCCTAAAGACTATGACAAGAACATTTTGAATATAAATACTTTAACATACTAAAATACGAATCTGTTAGGGAAGAAATGTTAGCTGCCAGTATAGGAGTTGGTGAATGGTTTCCCAATTAATAAGAAAATCCCACTTCTGTTGTTAAACAATTTCAAGAGCTCATAAAAGTGACAGAAAACTGGCAGGCAAAATGGTTTTGGTGATGTAGGAGTCGAGATTAGTAATGCATTTTCTCAAGGGAACAATGTTTGAACAAGTCCAAGGTTTCACTTAAAATTTGTAAGACTAAGGGAAAAAAGGGCTATACTAAAATTACATCTTTTGTCAGCCTAACTTACCTTTGAAGGCACTCCTCACATTTCCAGTGTTATTGATTCTGTTTTGAACCATAAGGCAGTCACAAATGAATGATTATAACTCTGGATATACCTCACTTCTCTAACTTCTGTAACTTCTGTAACTTACTGGATGTGGTCATGACTGTACTGTAAAAGTGCATAGTCAATGATACTGAACCTGTGCTGGACCAGAGACAGGAAAAAGTGCAGGTCCTGGAGTGAATTAGTTCTCTAGAAGGGAATTTGTGCCTCCTTAACTCAGCATATTTAACCTTATGCAATTAGATATGAAAAACAAACACAAAAAAAACCCCTGCCTGTTTTAAAAGTGTGGTGTTCCATCCATTATATTCCAGAAGTCCTCCAGAGGTCTTCAGGCAGCTCAGATTTTTGCTAATTAGAATATGGCTTGACTAGAGTGATGTGGAATTTCTGCTGGTCTTATTGAAGGAAGCTAAACTTTAATTCTGTACTTCTTAGATATTATTCTGTTCTTAAGCAGACCATAATTTTTTGTAAAGTTTTCTAAGTATAGTCAGGATTTAAGTACTGGGATGATTTTGGAAGGAAAGAGGCTGTTGTACATGTATACTCCTTCCCATATGTTTACACACACATATCAAAACAGATTTTCTGACAACAAGGGGAACAAAAATATGTTTGAGAGTTGACAAGCAGGTATATAATTTATTCCTGCAGTACTGGGCTATCACAACAGACACACAGATGGTTGTCTGGGGAAAAAAGCCCTGTGAAATGAATTTAAATCCAACAAGTACCTCTGTATAGGCTTTGAAGCATTCACTAGTTTCATGGAAAGTATTTCAGATTAACAAAAAAACCCCACAAAACAAAACAAAACAAAGACAAGTTGTCATGATTTTTATTTTGAATCAATACAGAAACCAGGCCAATTTACACTGTTTCTGTTTGAAAAGAAAAGTGAACTGGAGAGGGCAGAAAAGTAAATTTTTAAGAAGCCTGACCTGTAAATTGCTGTCATAACAGAGATTCTAATAACTTTTTTTCATCTTTTCTTTTGGCCACACTTTTTAAAGAATATGGGGAGCAATCTTGCTATGAGGCAGTGCAGGCAGTGCAATTTTGGAATCTGGAGGGTACAGAATCATAGAATGGTTTGAGTTGGAGGAGTCCTTTGAATATCATCTCCTCCAGACCCCCTGCAGGGAGCAGGGACATCTTCCACTAGATCTAGCTGCTCAGAGCCCTGACCAGCCTGACCTTGAATGTTTCCAGGGATGGGGGGATGACTGCTAGGTAAGAAAGGAAGAAAACACAGAAAGCAGGACAAGAAAAAATAGGACTCTTAAACTCTGAAGAATGACTTAAAACATGCAGAATGTGATAGCATGAGGGAAACAACAGGAGCCCAAGCAGGACCTAATAGGACATTGGCAGTGGTGAGGAGGAGGAGCAAAATGGGAGGTGAGGGAACTTCTTGTTGTTATTGAAAATGGAAGTCACAGCAGAAAGGACTTACCTCTGTAAGTATTATATGCATTGCTTTGCAAATTTATCTTTCAAAAGAATCTGAACTAAAAAGAAATCAGTGCATTTTGTTCACATGAGCTTATAAAGTTGTATTTTTCCTTTACCAAATTCTGCACCCTTAAGATACATGTCCCTGCCAGTTGTTCTCTCATATGATGAACGTTAACAGTACAAGACCTGTATTCTTGGTTTCTCAGCTGTTGCTTTTTTTTTCCTTTTTCCTCCCTGATTGTCATGATTGTTTTCTCTTGTACGAGACAAATGCCAAATAATAAGACAGTGTAATGGTATGGGCAGCTGAACTAGAAACACACTGATAGAGTGTATTTCCTTGGGGAAATGCCATGGAATGGTCTACGAGGACATGTATTTCAAAATCAAATGCAACCCCAGTTTTACTGTGGAAGTTTTTCTCTAAAATACTTGTAGGCTTGGAAAGTCAAGTTTTTTTTTTTCATTCTCACTGCACCCTGGTCAATTCACCAGCTCTTCTACTGGTTTCTCAAACCAGTTTTGGAAAGTTACTTTGGGATTTGTAGCTACCTTACAGCATCGTGTCTGCCACTGCTGGCAACTGTAGAGGATAAAAATTACCCAGTCAAAAGCAATTACAGATCATCAGAGTGGAATCTGGCTTCTGCAGCCAGAAAGCAGTTACAGACACACAACTGCAGGCCAGCTTTGCTATTCCAGCAGTATGTAATCAAAGCACTTGTTTGCTCAGAGGAATCTTACTGTACAGTGGAGTTTCTGACCGAATAAAGACTGTCTAAATAACGCCTTCTGCCTTAGCTTTGGTTGGGTAAGAGTTTTGTGCTTTTTCCTGAGACTGTGAGGGAAGACTATGGAGGTTGTGCAAAGACTGTCAGGGTAGGAAAGACAAGACATAACAGGATCAGCAGAGAGTGAGCTCTAATGATTGAAAGAGAAGGGAAAAGGAACTTCCTACAAAGATATTTTTTAAGAGACAAATTTAAATAGGAATAAGAGAATTAAAGTATGTAACTAAATTATATTAATAGGCAAAAAGAACATGTAAAATAATAAATGGACTCACCAAATTTGTATGCCCATGTATGTAACAGAAACAAAGTTTCATCTACATAATACTAAAAGTAAGGACTGACATTGATTCAGAATGGACAGAGAATAGCTAACACACTAGGATGGAAAGGTTTCAGAGTTAAATGGCTCAACATCCACAATTTTATTCCACGGGGTTTTCATTAAGTTAAAAAAGTAAATGTGAACACAAAAGCTCCCAGTCAAACCTTTGTATTTTCCATTTTTAAACTTCCGATTGTAAATTATTCCTTTCTAAATAAAGTTACACAAGACTCAGTGCAGTTTGAAATTTCTCTGCATGTCTCATTCAAATGTATAAATTCATTGCAGTAAATAGTATATTGAACAAACATGATTTCATTTGCTTTTTACAGATGATTCGATTATTTTTATTTGACACAATTTGTCAAATAGCTTACATAAATTTATTTCTGCCCTCAGATTTCTTTAGAAATCCTACCCATCCTGTTGTATTCCTGTAGGTTGACCCTGGCTAGATGCCGGTTGCCCCCCAAAGCTGCTCTGTCAGTCCCTCAGCAGGGGAAAGTGCAGTGGGTATTATAATGGCTCATGGGTAAAAATAAGGACAAGGAGAAATCAGTCACTTCATCTTCTGTCACTCCAGAAGCTGCCAGAAGTTTCCCCCATGTCTGACAGAGCCAACGCCAGCCAGCTCCAGGAGGGGCTTGCCACTGTCATACACTGGTGGTGTTGTCTTGGGTGGGTTTCTTACCTTCTATAACCCCTGAGAATAAATTTCAATCTCAGAAGTGTTAATGACATATTTTATATAAAAATATGTCTTCTGATCTTCTAGCATCAAGGCCAATAGCAGCTTCAGTTTTACTGAAGGAATCAAGTCCATCCTTGTGTCTCAAATTGTCCATATGGTTTTGAGATGCTCTTTCACTGCTTTTTAAAGGTATTTTATAGAAATAATGAGGACTGTTCATAGACATCACTCTTAAGTTTTATGAGTTATGAGACCATGTTGATTTTATTTTTTTAGTCTTATGGAGTCCTTTCTTGAGCATGTCCTTCATAGTTAAGTCTTTCATAAACAGATTTTTTTCAAAAGAATACTAGTTTTTTTCCTTTATTTGCCTAGCTTGAAGGCCACATGTCAAACTGCTGCTGTGATAACAATAGCCTGTGAGTTAGACATTCAGAAAGGGTTTCTGACTTAGTAAATTAAAGTTTTGTAACTGCCAATTAAACTGCCTGTCAGTCGATTATATGGTGCTGCTACACAAATACTGCAAATTCAGGTTTTGAGTCTGGCTTCAGTCTGTGTGGGAAATCTTGTCTTTGCTTCTCTCTTATCCTTACTCCTTGTTTCACAACTAGAATTGCACTCCCCCTCAGTGGCACTTCATCTCAGGATCTCCGTCTTTCTTACTGTCTAAATTCTCCAAGATCTCTTCTATTCTTAGAATTTCCCAGTTCTCTGCTCTTAGAAACAGATGAGTAGTAAGGCGAGCCTCAACAGAAATAAATTATTTACTTGGGGATGGGGAAGTTATAAAAAACAGATATCTGTGAAAATAAACTGGAAAATTTAAGAGAGGTTTTTATGGCATTCAATGATAAAAAACCAGAAACATTTTTCATAATGTGATGTATTTTCTGGAGGTGAAATGTTATTTCTCATGTTTGAAGCTGTGCAGGTGATAAATATGTTTTAACAATTCTACCACGATATTTATGCACAAGTTTGTTTCATTCATTTTCTAACTGGTATGCAAAAAAGGTATGTTTAATGTTTGCACCAATATGAGGTCTTTGAAATGGCAATAGTCAGTGCAGACCAGTTACAGCTTTCCTGGAAACACAAAATATCTTTGTTTTAATTCCACCTCCTCCTGCGGGGTTGCACCTTGGAGCTTTGTTCCACTGAGAACGAAGAGCCCTCCCTCTCTGCTGATGGGAGGATCTGAATCTGTGATGTGGATAAGTCAGGGGGCTGAACAAAACCATTTTCAAAGATTTTAACCTCAACTGAGATCTTTACAACAGTGGTAAATAGGGTATATTTTCAAAGAGAGGGCTAATGAAAACAGATTTAAGGTGAAAACTGCATGTAGCATTACTGGAATTACTGGAACAAAATATATGGCACTTACCAAGTGCAATATATGATAATGGGGTTTTTTGACAGACATGAAGTGATGGTTTTCTTGTATGCATGCATACACTGTGATCCTTCATGCCGGGATAGCTCTTAACCTTCACTATGTACCATTCTACATCCTCTGTAAAGACGTGGCGTAGCATTATTTATTTATTTGTTCTTTATAACCACCTTTTCCTCTCAAAGAGAAGAAACTGGAAATCAGAGAATGTATCTTCCAACTTAAATTAGAGATTTTTAACATTGTAGTTTAGCGGTTTGGGCTATATATAACTCAGGTTTTGCTTTCATGTCAATTGAATTTACTCACAGATTATAAAGCATAAATACATAGATTTTGGCCAGCTGCAGAATGAAGGCAGCTCCTCTCACAAGTCATATCACACTATTATAGGAGTGTTGCCATTATCTTCAATCAGCACAATATCAATCCTATCAGCTATTGCTCCCATTTGAACAGTTATTTGCCTAGAGTAATTTTATTACCTTCCAGCGTGCTAGATGCACGTCTTCCCCAGGGAGAAAAAGAGGCTTTTGTGCAAAATCAGGAGCTGCAGCAATATTCAGAGAAGTGCCAGATAACAGGGAGCATCAAGCACTGATCATATGGTTGCTCCCAAGCTTGAGCAGCTGCTGGGATATGGAACATTCTGCAGAAGTCATTGAGACTGAGAGGCCGTCTTTAAAAGGTTCATTGGACAAGAACAATAAATAAAAGTTTGCTTAATCCAGCCAGCCAGTAATCTCATGAAATGAAGTTTTTCTTTTCATAGTGTGTCAGCACTTGATTGATAAAGTAGTTTCAGTCATCTTGAAACAGAGTATTATACTCTTTTGAGATTTCCAGATGTAAGAATATGGATGAAACAAACAAATAATGTGAATAGATCACATTGTAATAAAACTGTCCTGACTGACATCGTCCTACTTGTTTCACCCTGCACAGCTAAAAAGGAAACCAAAGATGTGATGTATTCAGGGTAGTTTTAGGACTAAGGATTATTTAGAGTGAACAGATTTATCACTATTGGTGTAAGTCTCAGAGAGGAAAAGGAAGATATGAAAGATAAGAGATACAGGATTAATGCAATGGTTGCTGCATGTAGAATCCTTTTTGTGCATTATTACCCTAGAGTGTACCCCTGTAAAGAACATTTTTGTCTTACCTTCCACCTTCTCCTGAGCCTTCTGTATCCCCTTCCTCCATGCCTCAGTCTTCCCAAGAGTCCTCCTCCTTGGTGTGCAAACTCACTTAGGAAAACTAAGCTCTATAAAAGTCAGATTTATACATATCTTTACAGGGTTATTCTGAGGTGTACATCTTAGTATGAGCAGAATTGTCTCAGGAGATGCATATTTCTTTTCATTTCTGATAGAGGAAAAGGCTTTTAGCTCTTTCACCTCACAGCTCCTGAGTTAGAATGGATAAAACTCATGCAGACTTCCCTGTATATGTTTTTGCAAGGTATTACATAACTAGCAGCACAGTCTAAGAAATTCTTCAGCTCTTATTCATAAACATTATTGGATAAAATTGAGATGTTTACTACATATTTATGAAAAATGTATTTTCACTGCATTTAGGATAGCTACATGGGTTTGGGAGTGTGAATTGAAATTATAAAAGTGACTAAAGATGCTCAACAACAAATTAAGGAGACAAGAATGGGGAAATGGTGGAAAAGAAAGGACCGAACATCAAAGTCTCTTGAATACTGATGGGATGATAAACCCAGAGGAATCAGAGAGCAAATGTGTGAAAGGAGCTGAAGGTGGTGAAAGAAAAAACTTTGAAATGGTAATCAGCTAAAAGTAGTGCTGAATAAAGACAATACTGACTGAAGCCTCTGTTTCTTTTAGAAGTAACCTGCATTGAACACAGGTCCAGGCTATGAGAATTCTTACTTGCATTTATGAGCAGCTATTCCCAAAACTAATGCTAGTAATGGCACTAGAAATTCACAAATCTGGGGGAAAGGAGCAATAAAACTAATATAATGAAAGATCAATGAAAGTGAGGGAATGTAACTAGAACTATAAAAGAATAATCTTCACTGCTGATGCTCAACCAATACAGGATTATTGCACAGGCATTTGTTCTAGGGCATATATAAAACACTCCTTACTACATTCTACTTACAGTTCCCTAAGTCACCAAAGAACCATTTCCCTTGACACAAAAACAGTGTATGTTACCTGACCTTTCAGAAACAAATGGTATTTTCAGTGCAGCATGAATATATTATTTTTTATTAGTTTAATGAGAGAAAAAAAATTAGAAATGGGGAAAAAGAAAATCAAAATAACCATAAAATCTTGTTAAGAGAGACTATGGCTTTACCTTAGGGATGGATTATGAAACATTAATTAGGAGCATTTTCAAATGAAGTACAAAAAGGAATTTATTTTAGATTGTTTAGAAATATTTTTAAAGAGAATAGAAAGGAGTCAGTTCTATTTCAAAATTATAAAAACTATAGTGAAGAGAAATAACAGTTTTTTAGTAGAGAAGCAAAATAAATTAAAAAAGGCCCTAGGAAAGTGGTATTTTTTATGTCTTTCCAGTTGTATATTAAGGAGATGTAACTACATTACACAGAATGTTATTTTCTGTGCATGCCCCAAAAGTGAAGAGAAAATGCCAAAAAAACCACATCTATCGAACAACCATGTAAGGGTAGGAACAGTAGGTGGTTAGAGCCTAAAAAGACTAATGTTTCAGCAATAATAGAATCATAATTAATGGTTCAGCCTTTTCCTATTTCCTCATATTATTTAACATCAGTAGCTAGGAAATCATATGTCAGAACTTTTTTCTTATGAATAATCCTTATCATATTTTATAATCCAGAACCTCCCCAATGCCCTGTGTTTTTACACAATTTAATAAGATTTAATAAGAATTTTTTATATTCATAGTACAAAAAGAGAACTCACTTCAGATTTGTCCGTGTTTCCTGATTCCCTAAGACTTCCTCAGTTTTAATTGCAATTGTTCACTCAACCCTCTGCTGTTGGTCACCATCATTCTTTTAATTACTTCAGGCTCCCTGCAGCTGATCCCTGTGTGTCTTGGTTGTGGTGCCTAGAGATGACCACAATATACCACCTTAAAGGCATATGGATGATGAATAATCCTAAAGGATAGATGGAATGTTGTTTAAAAAAAAAAAAATTATGTGGAAACCTTTCAAAGCGTACAGTATGAAGGCATGCAGCTGCCTTGATCTCAGAAGTCAGATTTGATCTCAGGAAGAATATGTGCCATGCTGAGCTCCTCACTAGACAGTTTTACTTACCACAGAACACATTCTCTCCCTAGTTGCAGGCACCCAGCTCCCACTGACTTTGAAAATGTCAAACTGCATCAAAGTTAGATTCATTTTAAGATCAATAACCTACCAGAGGTTCAGGGTAGCCTATACATTTTAGTTTCTCTTTTCCCCAGCTTACAATACAGAACTAAGAGTATATATAGTTTCAGCTTTCTGCTGAGGGCAGAAGAGAAATCACTGAATCTGTAGGTCTGCACAGTCAGAGCTCTACGGAGTATATTTTATGGGGATGTATAGAAGAATCAGAAGAGGTCTAAACTAGGAATGATATGTTGGAAAAAGGGCTCTTGAGAACATGTGGGTGAGGATTAAGGAGCAAACCAGTAGAGGTGACACTGCAGTGGGTGTCTGCTACAGGCCACCTAACCCTGCAGGACAAGTGGGGGACGCCTTTCACAGGCAAGTAGAAATAGCATCCATGGGGCCCAGCCTGATTATTTGCTGGAGAGTCAGCACAGCAGGTCGGAAGCAATGCAGTGAGTTCCTCAGCAGCACTGATGGAAACTTCCTGACATAACTGACGGAGGAGCCAGTGCAGACAGAGGCTCTGCTGGACCCCACGCTCACAAACAAGGAAAGGCTCCTGGGGAGGTGAAAGTCAAAGGCACTCCTGGCTGAAGTGACCATGAGACCACAACCTGGACTCCAGGAGAGCAGACTTTGTCCTCTTCAGGGATCTGCTTGGAATAATCCCACAGGATAAACCCCTGGAAGGAAGAGAGGTCCAATAAAGTTCATTGATAAGGAAGGATCACTTTCTAAAAAGCTCAAAACTGGTCCTTCCTGGACAGCAGAAAGTCCAGAAAAAGTGCCAAGAGTCCTATGCATGAACAAGGAGCTCTTTGCAAAACTCAAACATAAAAAAGGGACTACACAGAAAGAGGAAGCTTGGACAGGTAACCTGGAAGGAATATAGAGGCACTGTCCAAGAGTACAGAGACGTGGTTAGACAGACCACTTCAACTGGAATCTGCTAGGGAGTATCTATGGGTATTTATTTATTTGAATTTGAAGCTAATGTAAATTTTAAACTGAAAACTTTTTGATTGGTTTAATGCTGCTTTTTTGTGAGAATAATAATCGCTAAATATCAACTTTTGAAAAATTACTTTCTTGGTATACTACAAAAGAAATATAGTAAGGAACCTGGCAGAAAAAATAGCTGACATTGATTAAATTTCATACAAAAAGCAATATTTAAAAAGAATTAATCTGACTGGACAGTGAAGAATTTGAAAGCTTTGTTAAGAAATGCTACAGAATGGAGGGATGCACAGCAGCTTCTTGTACTTTTAAAAGGCTGAGCCCATGCTCAGCTCTGACCAGTTTCATAAAATATTTCACATCCTACAAAAGTACATGAATAAAAATGAGGAACATGAAAGGCCTTGCAGAACCTCCACCAGCTTGTGTGATGGCTTCTATGGGAGCAGTGGGGGTGTCAAATGAGAGGCCTCCCTGACAGAATATCTTTTATCCAAAACAAAACAAGTAACATTTTCTAAGAGAATTGTTTCCTAAAGATGTTTGTTCTTAAGATTTCATGTGGTTTACAACTGTTTTATTCTCTCCAAATTTGGATGGTTTTGTTATTTAAACCGTAAGACCTAACTTTCATTCCTCAGGCAAAGAGATACACAAAGCCCAAAGTGCACAGATTTAGGATTATAAAACAAAAGCCTAAGAGGCGATGGCTGGTTATTCACAGTAGACATATTAATTCACGGAGATCATTCTTTTATTTACTGTTTTCTGAAGCTCTGTGCCCCAAGCTTTAAGATGTTTCCTGAATTTATATTACATTTTATTCTCTTGTTTCATCTGAAAATTAAAAAAAGCAATCAAGGTACAATACATGTATTCCACTATTTCTTACGATTTTTTTTCTTTTTTTTTTTTTTTATGGAAAGGAGAATTGCATGAAGTCACTCATTTCAATCTGCTGAAGTACACAGTCCCACCACGACCCAGAATTTTGAATTTAGTCTTTGTAGCAGCTGTAAATGCATGCAAATAGCATTGTACTTATCTATTTTTTCTTTAATGTGGAAAATAAGCACATTTTTACGCTCTCAAAATGTTTCAGAACACTGAACTTTTCACCAGGAAACTAATTGTCCTTAGCCGTTTTTTCAACTCAGTAAATGTCAAGTCTTAAACCTGAACTTCAGCAGCCGGGAACAATGGCTATCAATTGCCTTTCCCCCCCTGCTGCTCCTCATTAACAGCACAAAGTGTGCTTATTTAAATCCATCCTTATCACCTAATGTACAAGGAGCAGTGAGTGACTGAATTCAGGAGCTATTAGAGGTACGGCAGATCAGATCTTCTGTTTATTGATTTGTGAAGAACAGCCTCGCACTGCTTTGACAGCTCTGAGTCAGTGAGAGCAAAGAAAGAAGCTTTTCAGCTCTTGGGAGGAGAATTGCTGGGCAACATTAAAGAGGGTCTTGTAGAAGCCGGTTTCCTTTGATATGCAGTCAAATTGGCTGTGCTTGGAGTCAAGGTCAGGAGGCTGTGGAAATGCTGTGAATGTGGTGGGGAAATTAAAGGAGTGTTATTTTAATAAGTATTGTGTGTATGCATGCTGATTGATACAGAAAATTGCCCTTCTCTTTTTGTGAGAACAGCTTTTGATGAAGCAAATGTTGAAAAAGAAAAGAAAAAGAAAAAGGAGATTGTGTGTCCTTTTGCTGCTGCACTAAATATAGCTGTTTAGATGAGAATCTTCTATTCTTTTTTCTTTTCTTGCCATTTTTCTTCAGAATCCCAGCCATTCAACAGTTGTTTTAACTCTTCACATTTAAGAGTTTTTTAAACTAGCGGTCTCATTTCTGCTGTTCCATGTAAAAAAGTAGTAACAATTGCTACTCGCTCACCTTCATGTAATTTTTGAATAAATTCTTTGCCCGAGTTCACCGAATGTGGGTTCTCTTTGAGCGCTGAGCACAGAGAGGCACCCAAGGGGTCACCTTGGCTCATGCAGCCCCTCATTGCAGAGCAGTTCAGCTGCCGATCAGAGCTCAGAGAAGCACCCCGGGGGAAATTTCCTCCACGGAACTTGTTCAGTTGAAAATCAGAGCTATGGGCAAGCCTGGGGCAGGATTAAAGCACAGGCAGACCAAGGCTGTTATGTCTCTGTGGTGTTGGTAGGTCCAAGAGGACAAGATTGATGGATTGACAGAGAGACCATTTTTATGGCTCTTTGCTGAGGCCACTCCTTGTTTGCAGGCACAACTTCAGTAATATGATGGGTGTGCCTCCTTCCTCCAGCACATCTTGGAGTGGTCCAGCAACTCCAGCACTCCTGGACAGTTGCTGCTGGCTACTTTTTGAGAACATGGAAAATATTGAGAATTAAACAGCTCATGTTTCCTTCTTGATCTAGGTCTGATTTGAAGTGTGGACATAAACATAAGAGAACACTTTATATGTCATAAAAAATATTCTCAGTTAAACCTCAAAAAATTAAAAAAAAAAACAAAAAAACCCCTCAGAATTTAGTAGTAGACCCAAGTTAAATCCATCAAATCCTTATTCTGACTGCAGTGGAGCTGTTATAAAAATGTTGTCAAAGTCTAACCCCACATTAGGTAAAGCACTGAGAAACTGTTCCTAACAACTGCATGGCAGAGCTTTGCTTTTGTTATTGTTGTAATTTGTTTATCTGAACCTGATTATATATTCAGTTCACATGGCTGCATCCAAGTGATGGGAAACAGAACTTGTTCCATCAAATGTTTTCAAAGTCTTTAAAGAAGAAGGACTTTAAATAACTTTTTTTATTTTACTTGCCAATTTGTTTAGCAGAAGCTGTTTCTGTACCATGTCAATATCACTTAAAATCAGTATAGGATTTTTAATATTGCCATCTTCAGCCTCGAGTATATTTACTGCACTGCTGTGGTTCTTTCATTTGTTATGATTGAAAGAAGATAAATATTATATAAAACATTGGATTAAATAATGTAAATGTGTGTCTTTTCAAGCATGTATCCCCAGTGAAGAAAAGCAACGGTTCATGTATCTCAATTACAGAAAATTCTGATTTTTTTTTTTTAAGTCAAAATTAGATATAAAAATATTTTGGTCTGTTTAAATCAGATTCTCATATCTTGATAAAGCAATAGCTGACATTTTAGAAATCCATTTATTTATTTATTTATTTGTAACATTTCTTGTGGAGAAATACTGTGGAGTTTTACCTAAAAGGTACCCAAATGAAACCCACAGTCCCATCCCATGGAGATTGGACCAGATGACCACTGTGGTCCCTTCCAACTTTACCCATTCTGTGATCCTGCATGTTAAATTCTGGTAATAGTACCTCTAAAGTATCACTTTTTGCATGGCTGGGCCAATACTACTGAAATCAGAAGAGAATTTTTCCTTCATTAACAGTATATATATCTTTTCTGCCCTTTAAAGCAAGGAAAATGAATGCTGGAATGGGCTTGAAAATTTTGCAGTTTTCTTCCCACAAGGCTCCAGCTGTTCGTGACAACATTTTGTTCTAACTGCTCTTGGTTCAGAGCATAGCATACAAAAATACAAGGGATACTGTTTGTTCTCCTTTTGGAGGAGCCTATTTAACTCAATTTGAAGGAAAAACAAGACAAAATTTAAAATTTGGGAATTACCTATGGCTTGTTTACGAAAAATAAGAAATAGTTTTACACGTCAGTGAGAATTTTTTTCAAGAATCACAAAACATTTATGGAGATTTACATGGGTTCAAATTCTGTCATTTTATAATTTACCTGTTTGTTTTGGTAAAATTAATAGAAACTGACTGCAGTAATCTTCCTTGCTCTACCACCAACAGCAGGTTCATCTTTTATTACCTTTTACCTAAAAGGTTGTATGCCAATACATCAGCAAGTGGTATTTCCTGGCAGCTAAGTGGAATAACGTTTTGTACTCTCAGGTGATATTTCCTGGAGAATACTCAAGATTTCTCAGTGTTTTATTCTTCTCTGTATTGACAAAATCTACCTCTAGACAGAGGTATTTCCTGGCTCACATCCAAAGCTGTTCAGTTGGAAAGTTTACCCTGAAGTGTGTAAGGTATTTTATTTTGCTGATGTACATATGCAGCTAAAAATCTTCAGGTTAATAATTTTGTGCAGTTTGAAGGTCACCTGGATATTTTGAAAGGATTGGAATTCTCAGTTTTAACATACTTAGAGCAGTTCTACAGGCTGTGTGCTGGCAGTGGTCATGTGTACTAAAGAGTTCCCATGCTCTTTTCTGATCACAGTTTGGCTGTTGAAATTTTCCTATAGGAAACACTGCTCCCCACTGTGTGTTTGCAAAGTTCTCTTTCTCTTTAGGGATCCTTCATGCCAGCAAGTACTTTTTCCATCCTGATTGACTCAATGAAAAGTATGTACTAATATAAAGGAGGAGCCATATATTTCTTTATTAACCAATAATTCCTAATGACACAATAAGTATATTATGAGGTAATTTTAAGACAATTCTAAAGAGTATATACATTTTCATTACATTTTTCCAGTGGTTTTTATTTGCATGTGTTTATGTATGTTTAAGATTATCTTTCTAGTCTTCATTGAAAGGTCATTTCTTGGTTAAAAATAATAGCATATCAGTTAATGATTCTGTAGTTAAGCTAATTATACTGATGACCAGAAGCAGCCCTTTTGTGGTTTTCTATGCACTTACAGAGTTCCCCAGCTTATATCTGTGCAGTGAATTGGGTGTCAACTCAAGCTCAGTCCCTGTATGAAGCACTGCTTAACAGAACATCTGTCCTTGCAATTCAGTAGGAAGCCAGAGGAGGGAAAAATGACATAGAAATGAAGGAAGCTGCAGGAAAAGCATCTGAAAAGTGGTTTGAGGAAAGAAAGTAAATGGGCATTTTTGCTTATAATGTTAGTTTTAAAATTGTAAGCAAAGAGATCATGTCTTGGCAATAAATTGCTATTGCTTAGTTAAACAAGATTTTGGGGTCTAGGGGTTATCTGGCAAACACACACAGTCATATCAAATAGCTCATTAATTCTATCATTATTTTTCCCTTCTGACTGTATCATGCCCAGTTACTATACAATAGGTCCCTCCTACCACTAACCAAGAAAATTCCCTGAAAGTTTTAAAATGTGGATTGCTTTTTACTTGTGCAACCTATTTGTTTCCTTGTTATGTATCTCACAACTAGGCCAATTAAAACACACCAAACACACTCTTCCCTTCTGCTTTGCCAGTGTTGATGGAACACTTTTTCTTACAGGCAATATTTAAGTGAACCTGCTTCCTATCAGTTTATTTATTTATTACAAATCATCACTTTCAAGCATTTTTTCCTTGTTTTATCCAATCCCATTCTAAGGTCTAACTTAATGACATCCTTCTAGCATATAGGCTATAAAGGGACTGGTAGATGTCACTCATACACCAGGGAATCTTATTGTAACCATCCCCTTTCAGCTGCTTGCTTAATACTCCACTTCACTGAGATTTTCAAGGGTAACGATAGAACCAGTCCTAAATTATTGTCTCTGTTCTCATGCAGTACACCAACCCAACAAAACATTGGGAACCTGCTCTTCAAAGGACTGCTCCAAGGAAAGGGTTGAGGGGCTACAATTTGAGTGATTAAAAGAACAGGGAAATGTTTGTACCAGCTGTCTTTTTTGGTTAACCTCATTTCAGCACTTGGTTAAAATATGGTTATCCTGTCCACATTAAAAGACATTACTTTTCACATGCTGATTTATAATAGTGTACTTTCAAAAGTACTCTAGAAGTAGTTTTGGAAAAGTGCTAACAGATGGATGTTCTGACTTCAATATTGACAAGCAGCAGTCATACTCTTTACAGGTACATAAAGTCAGGCCAATTTGCTATACCTTTATTTATCAGCTTTTTCATTTTCAGCTTCTTCTAGCATCAGTTAAGGTGGGGGACAACCAACAAAAACCAAACTTTTTTTTTACGTTCTTTTTTTCCAGTGACCCATTAAATCTCATTTGAAGACCCTGAAGGGTAGCAATTGCTGCAGGAACCTGCTTAATTTTAAACTGAATGTTCACTAATAAAAAAAGTGATCTGACTATAATTGCTCTTTGTTTTTTGTCTAGAAAAGAGTAATTTTTTTTTCTCCTCTCTTAACAGGTGGCCATTGATGAGCGCATCAGGCAACTGCATGAAGCTCACAGGGATTTTGGCCCTACTTCACAGCATTTTCTTACAAGTGAGTGATTTTCCATTTCCCATTCTTCTTGTGCAGTTTGCATACACATTTATTTGATATTTTTGTAGCCATGTGCTCATTGTTTTTAGGAATTTCTATTTTAAACTGTATTACAATGGTTTTCTTTTTTTTTTTTCCTGGGTGCAGAGGACTGTTTAATAAGTTCATATTGTCCAGGTCCAGGGTAAAAGGAAAACATCTGCCATTATCAAGTCTCTTTGTCTATACATCTATGTCTGCAAGGCTCATCTTCATTGTTTGGGGATTCCCTTTTAGGACTAGAAAACTAAAATTATGTTAAAAAGAGTTTCTGATTATTTTAACCCAGAAAGGATTGGGGGAAAAAAACCCAAAAACTAATCAACACAAATTTGGTTTATCTGTTCAAAGAAATGTTCAGCTCCAAAAGGGGCAAAATAAGACCTGCAAGAAAAATATTTTACAGGATTTGATCACTTAGCAGGGCAGTGAGAGGATCAAAACCAGGGTGGGAAACTTGGCAGAAGACGGGCAGCTAAGTAAACTTTTTACAACTCTGCATAAAATATAATTGCCAGCAAAATTCCCACTTCACCTCCACACGCATTCTTTTATCAAGGATGTTTTGAAGTACACTGAAAGACAACTTGAAACACCTTCAAAGCTCCAAGGCAGTGACTAAAGTGAAGCTTCTTAAAGGCCATGTCTTTTCCATTGTACTTCAATTAAGGAAAGTAAACAGTAAAGCTTTATTTAAGAGATTATATCAGCAGAACAGAACACAGTCACAGGATAATGGTCTCCTCCATGCAGAGGGACAAGCTATCCAGGCATCGGAAATAGATGTTACTATTATTGCACAGCTACGTTCACAGTGGGATAGAGGACAAACTTTTCTTCAGCTGATACTGCATTGTAATTTTAATAGGTTAACCATTTTTCCACTGAAGATCTCAATGGGAAACTGAAAATTCTCAGCAGAATGATCTGCAAAATCCAAACCAGTGTTGATGTTGTGCCGCATAAGACTAATGCAGGCTGATTCAACCCTGCACCTTGTTTTGTCAAATTATGATCCTATGAAGAAATAAGCCCTATTTTCATAATTTCTATTTCAAAATCACTTTTCTTTAACTCTTAATCACCAGGAATAATTTTTCGGTTCAATATATGTGACTGCAAACCAGACTTGTCAAGATTGAACATGCAAGGATTATGAGTATGTGACATGAGGACAATATTTAGGCAGATACCTGTTTTTCCTTGTGACCCATGGCATATTCCTGGTGAAAGAATAAATGTGTAGGGTAAATTAAGCAAGCCTGGAGGAGACTAGAGTGACCTGCACTGCATTGTCATGCTGATCAAGGTGTCTTTGTTCTCTGTGCCGATGTTGAGTGCAGCCAGACAATTGGTGCAATGGTTATGTCCTAGGCCCATTCTGCCTTATTTCTGATAAACTAGATCCATCTAAAAGATGATCAGTGTTATGATAGTCACCTCTTTTAGCCCACCCACCACCAGTGAGACATTATTCTTCTGTGTGACTAATTAGAGCTAGCAAAGTGTGGATATCATTCTGGACATTTCGTGCCATTTGAGGATCACCACAGGAAAAGGAGGCAGGTGAAAACATGTTGACTTTGGAAATAGTCAAATCACTTAGAAAAATGGTCATTCGTACTTGCTTATTTGTTCTCTCTCTCTTAGATGTGTGTGCAAATACGTAGTCTTACATATTCATGCAAAAGTTAGGTATTTGAAGCTCTGAAAACATCTACAGAATCCCTCCCAAGTCTAAAAGTTCAGTCACTGAAAACTGCCAGCACATACATCAGTCCCATCTTTCATAAGCACCAAATTCCAAAAGCATCCAGTATCGTGTACGACCACTATGCCCAGGGAAAATACCACGCTTTGATGTGCTTTGTATGTACTGCCTCTGCTGCCTCCCTGCACAGATGGAAGCACATCTATGGGAGAGAGAGCTGCAGGAGAGGAGTGCCACGCTCTTTGCCATCCAGCACCAGCCTTTTTCTGCAGCTGTACTTTTGGGGATGAACAGGTCAAACATAAAGGTTGTCAAACAGAATCAGGCAGGTCAAATGAAGGTGAATTTAATGGCTTGTAAATTAGGTTTCTGTACATGGCAGACAGAGTCCAAGTTGATCAGTCTGTGGCAACAGCAGTGAAAAGATTAATCATAGCAGTTTTTATGGTTTTATTTCATAAGCTCAAAACTTACAGAGCATTCTTATCTAAGGGGCTGAGATACACATAAGATCAATGAAAACTATAATCAGTAAGGAAAATAAGCAATCCATTGGCTGTTGCATATCTAGTTTATATGCCAGTAATAATCAGTTCATCCTCCCTAACTGAGCATCAACTCTCCCTCTTCCATACATGCTTGCTCATCTTAAGGTGCAAGGAATAATATCTGTTTATATTCTTATATGAAAAACTATCCTTTTATAGTTGATATATCTTTAAGTAGTTCTGCAAAAAGGCTGGTACAGCAGTCAAGTTCACATAAAATCAGTGACTGAATTACATTTCTCTCCTATCTGAAAGAAATAAATATGAGCTGCTAATCATGGTAACTTTTTCATGTGTTTGTTATTATTTTATACATAGAAATTATAGCATCACGTGTCTTTTTCTGCTTGGTTGAAACTGAAGCTGCACAGGGCTGTTGAAAACCTAGCACAAAAGTAAAGGGGGAGTGAGGTAGGGACCTCATATTTGTCATGCCCTGTGAGGTAAGGAATCAAGTGGTAGTTCCTGTTTCCAAGCACTTGCAGCCTGTTCTAAGGGCTATTCATAGAGGTATTTCTGAAAGAGATTGGAAAGAAGGGGTGTGAGCTAGAGAGATAAGGAGTGAAAAAGAAAAAAATAAAAAGAATATTCTTATTTGTGGCATTTTTAAATTAGGGACAATTTTTCTCCATTGTCTTTTCATGCAGTTCAACATTCTTTTTCCATTCTTTCATCTTTTAAATGACCAAGTGCCAGTGTTTATCAATGCTGTGGCACAGGATAACTCAGATGTCTTCTGGCTGTAAGTTAAAGAGATAGTGGCAAAGGATGGTATCCAGTTGTGTCTCTCTCCATCAAGGCTTCAGTCTGCCTCAAGTATAAAAGGCTCCTACCAAAACTGGCCCTTACTTTTCACATGAACTTGCCTCTCTCCAGGCCTTCTACATTTTTTACTGGGCTCTCTCACCCCACTCCTTGAGCTTCTGATCAGTCCTTCATGCTCCCCCAAACTCATTTTGCTCTGCCAGTGTCCACAGAGTCAGTCCCAGCTCCAGCTCAGTTCATTCCTTGCCAAGGACATACAGCATTCACAGCAATAGTTAAGATACATCTGATCAGTGTATTACATGGACAAGACTTTATATCATGAATTCATGGAGTGAGTTTGTTGGTTTTGAAGGACTTGCTGTTTAATTAGAGTTCTCTAAATCAGAGTGTAAAAAACTGGCAAAAATAACATCTTTCTATTAAATAGAAATTCATAAATATTTGGAAAAGTAATTAAAAGAAAAATCTGTGATCCTTTCATGGATGATGGTGCTTAATTTGGGAATTATATACAGTAACTGAGGTGTGAAAAAGAGTATCTGCAAATTTTAAACATAATGCCAGCTCCAAAGTTTTCAGTGACTCCTCTGGAATAATTTTACTGTTTTGACTTCACCTTTATTTTTCTCTGTGATTCTATCTCTTTCAAAAAATGAGATTCATTGTCTCTTGTTGGAAGACCCACCTATATTTCTCACAATAGTTATTACTTTTTTTTGAGATGCAATAAATGAGAGGATGGATTGATGTGAGATTATTTTTAATATCATTTGCTCTGCTATTCAGACATCAATCCTATTTTTAATGGCATAGTTGATTCATGTGCATTGACGGTGCTTGCTGAAAAATAGAAGGTGTCACATCTTTTAAAACCATGAGCAAACCTTGTAATTTACTCTCCAGCCCCAATCTAAGCCATCTTCTAGTAAATATAGCATGTCAATGAAGTGACTGCATGAAACACTGCTCACGGTGTAACTGGCAATTACTTAAGAGTGTGACTGGAAGATTCCAGTGGCTTCCAAGCTCAGATGACACGGATTTTTGTCAACATGGAAAACCTGGAAATACAAGGAACAGAAAGAACGCTTAGGTTTGCAAGGCTAAAGGGCTGATATACCCATAGCCAACATTTTGTGATACTTATTTCCCAGGCCACAAGTTTTTGCTGCCTGCATATGTCAGTACCAGACTCTTAAATCCTCTTACCCAAATATGTGCTAGGGCCTGGAGATCCCCAAGGGGAGATACCTCACTGTGCCTCTCAGTTTTGGACTTGTAAGCAAGAGCAGCACTTCCTTCAACACGAGGTGAGGCAGCCTTAGCAGCTTTCATTCAGAAACAGAAAGATGATGAATGCTGGAGCCACCAGTTTGTATTGCAAGTGATCAGAGTGCATCTGCTGCATTTCATATCAGACAATTGTTACTTAAAAATAAAAAATATGGCCACGGGACTGGGCTGTGTAACCTAGGTTCCCCCTTCTCAGGGTAAGCTCAGAGCTGTTAAGGTTCAGATCTGAGTCTTTTTTCTTCTTATTTCTGTGCCTTTCTGTTTTCCTTCCATTATTTAGGCCACTCTCCTGAGAAATTGGAGATGTGGCTCTGAATTCCTTCAAGTTGGGAGAGAAGTCAAGTACTCACTTCTCCCACCTTCTGTGTGAGTGCTTAGATTATTATGCAAAGCAAAGATTAGGGAAGCTCTTTCTTGCACAGGCAGATGTCTTTAAAAGGGCAAGTCCTGCTAATTAAGACATCCAAGTCTAAAAATGAGAGGGCTCTGTGACTCTTAGGACACTTCACCCATCCATCTGATAAATTATTTTCCAGTGCAAGCAACTGTATCTTTCTCTCTTATTTCTCAATACATACATTATATCATATTATATTTCAGATATCACTTTTGACAAGCAAATGTCAAAGACCATGTCCATTCAGCCATGTCCTTTTGGGAAAATGGTTTAATATTTTTAGATATCACAGGAAATATTTTGAATAGAAAATATCACCTGTTAGTAGAATAAAGATAGAGGATAAGTGAACACAAATTAATCAGCCTAACGCTGAGAACTCTCTGAAAGTTAAGAGATTTTATTATTGCATTTAAATGTATTTATAAAAAATATTCATGTATTATATGCATTTAAATATGGTCATATTAGCTAGAGGAGCCTGATTGTTAGAAAACTGTTTTTCTACTTTAGTATAAATGTAAAGAACTACATGGGCTTCTGAAAAAGGAAAAACTAGCAAAGTACTGACAAAGCCAAATAAACTTCACAGGTCTTAGCATTTTGATAATCATGGTAAATTTCTAGCAACACTGGGAACCAATTCAACCTCAAGACCTGTGTGATGGGTAAATCAGGTTTAAAGTTAGGAGAAAATGCCTTCAGTCCATTTCTCCCTCGTTTAGAGTATCATGGCCATACCTACAGCTTTTGATAGTGCTTGCCTTGGCCTGACTGCTAAAGCTCTTTAAGAGTAGTAAAACATTGGCATATTTTGAGACTATCTTTATGCTTACTTTTGGAATAAAGTTAATAGAATTAATTTTACAGTGGGCTTTCATTTTTTCATTATGCATTATTCTCAGGAAAACCACAAAAAATCTCTCCATAAATCTTAATAATTTATTTGATTTGCAATTAAATAGTATTTATGGAATTCAAGCTTTATATTTTTCTCTTTTCTGCACTTCTGTGCTAAGTGACCCTTTCTACTATAATACATTTGGATACAAATTTCTGAACAAAATTGTAAAGTTAGTTTCAAATGATACTTCTCTCTCTTCACCCAGAAGAAAGAAATTTTTCCTTGTAACTAATATTTTGTGTTTTGGGGAAAATAAGGGTTCCAATAAAAAATATTTTAGAATGGTGGTTGAAAATAATCCATTCTAAATCTCTCTCTTGTGCTCTTGGCTTTAATATGTCATCTATTTAAAAATGCTGTCTAACATTTATTTTAAAGCAGAGAGGGATTTTTTGGAGGGCATCAGTAGGAGATATGCTATCTTATTTTTTTATAACAGCCTAATTAATTTCTGTAATTTATCCTTGGCTGGCAGAATATCCTATATTCTGCAATGCTACAAAATTTACAAGTAATCAAACATTATTTTTTGCTCTTAATGAGATTCAGAAGATGGTTCATTGCCTACTATACTTTTGTGCACTCTCTGAATTAGTATGTTGCTAAGACAGGTTCTTCCTCCCAAAATTTTATAATCTTTTTGGAGTTTCATTAGATCTGTGAATCCCAATGAAAACTACTTAGTATTTTCACCCCCACCAAGTTTAACTCAGATAAATTTAACAATATGCCTGTGTTATCCTGAGTTGTGTGTTGTGTTCAGTTGAGGACATTCCTTTGTCCCCAAGCTCCAGGACTAGGATACAACAGGCATATTCTATATACATATATCAGAATTTTTCTGTTCTGTTTTGCTATGTACGACATGGAATATTTACCAAAGATTTATTTTTATATTTATGTAATTTCATTTGCCAAAAATCGCCACCAATTTGATTAGGCCATTTTATAACCTCATTTGGTCAGCCAGTTTTAGAGAATTCATTTTTAAGAGCATAAGACTGCAACAGAAGTGAGCAATGTGGAGTACCTGTAGCTTGGGGCACCTGGGTCATTATAGTCTCTATCTGCATTTCTTTGCTCTATTTCATTCAGTATTCTGCTATTAGACATATAGATTCTTATATTTTTGCCATTTTACAGTAGTGTGACATTTAAGAAAATGAGTGTTAGATGGATTTTATATGTCACATTACAAAGTGGCATTTGGGAACTTCTGGAAACACTGTTCATGATTAAAGGTGTGCATTATTTAGGTCTTATCATATAATGTTGACCCTAAACTGCAGATGATAAATCTTAGCCATAAAGATTCTGGCAGGAAATGCAGGATGGAAAAGCCTCTTTTAACTCTTGTAAAATGACTGTCATAATTGGCCCTGATCACATGATAAACTTTTTAATGACTAAAAATCTCTTCTTAGAGATTTTTAGTCATTAAAGATGACTTCTTCTCTGGTTAGACGTGCTCTAAAAATGGCATATTTGGTAAATGTCTGCATGTGTGGCACAGTGACAGACCGTGCTGACGGTGTTCCAGGGAAGTAGTGAGTGTTTGCTTGGGCTTAGGAGCAGCAGAATCCAAGCTGAGCAGGGGCTCTCTGTTTCCAAAGTGCCCACGAATCCTCCCCCATGTGCAGCTGGGGCTTGGAGCAGAATAGACCCCGAGCGTAGACCTTATAAAAGGCAGGTTTTGATTGATGTTTCTGCCTTATAGCTTCTCAGTTGTGAAGTTGATGTATTCTGACACCAGTTTCTCAATTACATTGTGCAATATTAGACCTCAGTGCTATGCAACATGGTCTGATTGTTCATCAGTCTCACCTAGAACAATAAGAATTTCACAGAATTTAGAAATCAATCTAAATCTTCAGTGAAAAAAAATTAACTTTTACAGGTATATAGCGACATTTGTTGCAAAGGAACTCACAGAACTTGCCGATTATGCAAACACTTCTATTGTGCCACTGTCGTGCAGATGCAAATTTTGGAGGTGGCATCCTGCCAGCCTGCATCATGAACTGATTCTGGTGGGGAAATATTGCTTTAGCATGTTCTATAAAGAGGACAAGCATGAGCTCCTTATAGTCTCTGGAGAGCAGTATTTTCTCATTTATAATGGTGTAACCTGAAAATAATCAAAATGTAGTACTCAATGAATTTCTTTGAAAAGTTAAGGTAGCTTACACAGGTGGGAAATTCTGATTCTTGAGGAATCAGAGTCTTTCCTGATGCAAAGATCATCTCATCATTTCTTTCTCCCTGCCTGCCTTTATCTGAAGTCACCAAACCCATACCTTGCAGCAGTGAAAATAATTGGCATCAAAACAAACTTTATGTGAATAAATAAACAGTTTCTTAGCTCTATATTTGCATTAAGATATTAATGATGATAATGCTAGGTAGGACAGTGTAAGTCACACAGGTCATACAGGTAGAATTTCCAGGCTGAATCAGAGAATTACTATCATTAAAATGTGAAATGTGAACATAACTAAGCACCTTGCTGAGTTACAGCTACTATGGCCACCAAGCAAGATGAAGTGAATGTAAAAATGAGCTCAGCTTTAACTCCCATGGTGCTGAAAGGAATATATAATAAATATAATAAATTTCTACCAAAGCAGAAAAAAAAACTTGACAGGACATATCTAACAGTGTATGGGCACTACACAATGCCTCTTTGTGGTTTCTGTCCAAAGCCCATTAGTGACAATTAAGTCAAAGGATTTTTCTTTGTATTTAGTACTAAAAAAGTACATTCATATGGTGACTAAAAGTGTGTTCTGACTGTTTAAATAAGGACCACTGAGAGTAACATTTAAATGTGGACATACTGAATTTACTCTTTGAATAGCTGAAGGAAAAATAGTTTACTATTGGTAAACATACATGTATTTTTCATTATGTTTGCAGTGCTAAATTGAAATATTTATAAGATTTTTTTTTGTAGTATCAACTACTGTCGTCCTATTTAATATTTCATTCAGATTTCTGCATAGATTAAAACAGTTCTGAAGTTCAGAGAGCCAGCATGCCACCATTTCATTATACATTCTGCAAACAAGTAAGAATGCAGGCTTACCATCAAGAACCATGTTCACAGGCAAAACAAGTCTCAGCTCTTGGAATACCTACAGAAAGAAATAAAACTCAAATATTAGGCAACCATTAAAATGTATGTCAATGCAAATAAAGTGTATGGAAATTTAAATTCACTCTTAAAATGCCCTGTATTTCATTGTAGTATTTAATTTCGGTCACAACAGCATTGAAAGTAGCAGGGTGTATGGTAATGGGTTCTTACGCTGTGCAAGCTCAAGCAATAAAACACTTTGGAATTACTCTCAACAAACAGGAAATGTCTGTTTCTTGAGTGCTGTAGCACACAGGGATACTAGAGCATCATATAAAAAAGTCTGCTAGCAAGACTTTTAGGCGGACTTAACAATTTACCTGTACTGGTTTTGTAATGGATAGTAAACCAGCACTGATAACCAAAGATAAGAAACAGCTGGTCTCAGCTTCTGGGCTTCTGCCAAAAATGAAATGATTATTCTCTATATATAGCTGTAAAAAGTACTGCACATTTTCTCAACTCAAATTTATGCAAGGTTAGAATCATCCAGGAAACCAGAAATGTATTATAGACAGCTTCACAGCAACCTCTTGAAGGAACACTAAATCCAATTATGCAGAACATCACAGAATTGTTTGTTATTCCTATTGCACTTAGCTCTCATGAAAGCAAAAGTATTTGTTCCTCTTCTAATGTATCAAGAACACCATCATGTGTAAGATTCTGTGATAATAAGTTATGACTGCAAAGCTCTTACCCAGATTAATTCAGAAGCAACAGAATAAATACATCTTCTGAAAAAATACACAGCAATCTATTCTGTCCTTTAGGTACTGAATTAAAAACAAATCTTAAAGTGGAACAACTGTAACTTGGTAGTATTCCCATCGGGAATGTTAATGATTGCTTGGGAGAGAAATATGTAACAAGGTCAATTTTTAGTTAATACTGAAGGGTATTTTGTTTTCAAAAATGATAACTTAGTGTAATCTAATTCAAATTATTCCTCAGACAATGCCAATTGCCATGGGTAAGAAACCTTACAATTGTCACTGAGTAAGCATTTTAAAACTAGCTGATGGAGCACATATTAGCACACATTAAGTCAGTATTACTGAATGAGAGGATGTAAAGAAATCACGTAGTAACTGATAGTGTGAAATGAAATAGAGATCTCTGTCTAACTCCTTGGCTTTTGTTTCCTACTGCCTACAGTCTAGAATGGAGAACATTGGATCAATCACCAAAATTATATTAGCGGCAGTTTGTTTTCTTACAAGTAGAGAGAATATTTAAACATCACAGTTAAGAATTTTGTATGAACATGAAAATGGGGTTAAAAGTTATTTTGAGATTTTTAACGTCGAAACATTACGATATTCTATTTTTGATACTTTTTGTGCTGCTAGAGATCACATAACAGATTGTATCTTTACATCCTTTGAGGCTGTAGCAGAGCACAGAAACGGAGCAGCTGCAGCTCGTGCTACCAGGAAGAGCAGCTCAATGGACGGCAGCCTTGGCCTTCACGGCTACTCAGCCATGCAGTCTGTGAACACAGAACCAAATGGCAGTGCCTGGCCCAAGAAGGAGTATTTGTTTATATATAAATTAGGTGTATATTCGAGTTTTTGTATTTGAAAATGCATACAGTTCTGTGCTCCTGTGTTTGTGGGCCATGCTACAGCCTTCAATGGCAGCACAGTGTGCTACTTTTCCAAGACATCTAACACTGTAATTAAAATTCTGTTTCTTGCACATTTTGTGAGTTACTGGTTCTCGTGGTTCATACCTTTGAAATTTACTTTTCTTCTTTCAAGAACACAAATCTGTGTAAATGTAAATAATAGGAAAGCAATGACACTCAGCTACAGGTGGCTGGCTGGGGGTTGAAGACAACAGCAGAACGTGCAGAGATGCTGAGGGAGAATTTTCAGAACTCCTTGGCCACCAGCAATCTGAAACAGGATTATCACATTTATGGAGAGAGACTTTTCATGAGGGCATGTAGCGATAGGACAACGGGAAATGGCCTTAAGATGAAGGATGGCTGGTTGAGATTGGGTGTTAGGAAGAAATTTTTTACTGTAAGAGTGGAGAGGCACTGGAAGATTGTCCAGAGAGGTTGTGGACTCCCTATCACTGGAGGTGTTCAAGATCAGGCTGGATGGGGCTCTGATTAACCTGGTCTAGTAGGAGGTTCCCTGCCCTTGGTGGGCAAGTTGAAACTAGATGATCTTTAAGGTCCCTTCCAACTCTAACTATTCTATGATTCTCATTCTTCCAAACACATTCCTTCTTACCATTTCTGAAATGTGTATGAAATTCATTCACCCTCTCCCCAGCCTGTATCCTGTTCCCACCATCTCTTCCTTCTCCTCATCAGACTGTCTGTAATGGCACCAGTTTCTCCCACAGCTGATTTGTGTCCTCTCTGTGGAGTCCCCAGCCTCCCTCCAGCCCTTCTTCACAATTCATGTGCAAAAGTAGCAAGATTTGACTATACAGCCATTTTTATAAGCGTGTTTTGTCTCTTTCCTCCTACTCTTGTTGTCCATGCTCCAATATGTAGGCAAGAGAGAGTAACTATACTTCGTTCTACAGACTGCCTTCTGTAAATCTGGTACAAAATAGATGAAATATTTATATTGGGAGTTATTATTTGTGTGGATTGTGATTTGTGGACTTTGATAAAGCAGCTTGGGAGTGGCGTTTTTAAAGTATCTATTTTGAATAAGAGAGGGAAAGAAAATAGAGCCAAATGGTCAAGAAGCTAATTCCTAGTTGTCCTGGTAACAACTGCTTTCTTTTGTGAACAGCAGGGGTCACTAAAAAGAAGGGTTATACTGGGCAAAGCAAACAGGCTTTTTTTTTCTCTAGTAGATCACTTTTCATGCGTTTTCTCTTTTAATCATTATATTAAAGAAAGAAAATTCTTGGTTCTACTTTGTTTGACATATAACAAACTCTTAATAAAAACACTATCTCCCTGATTATGGCCTAAACTATAAATTATCGCTGCCTCTAACAAAAAATAATACTTTTGTCAAAAGAGTTTTATAAAAACCTCTTTTACACAGTATTTTCATTATGTTGTAAGTTGATGTTGATGTTGAACACTGTGATAGCCAAGAGTGGTCAAAGTTATTTCTTCTCTATTAGTTGTGATCATACTGTCATTTTCTCCATTATTTGCTGTTATTGGAAGGCAGACACAATTAGTAATGTGGAGAAATAAAAATGTTCACCATTTAGAACAAGTCAGCAAGAGAATAACAACAAACAAAATACTTAGATGATCTTTCAGTGTAACTTCACTCAACATAAAACGTAAACAAGTGCATAATTCTGTTCTTAGAAGGATGGGAAGTGCTGACCACACAAGGAAAGAAATAGAAGAAAACCCAGTCAAACACCTTAGCAGGAGGAATCCTATAAAAGAGCATGCCAGAAAGATAGGTTGCTTGCTCTGCTTTGTATCTGTTCTGTAAACTTAGCTTTCAAGGAGTTTTTGTATTTATCTTTGCAGCTGAATGAGTTCAATTTCTCTCAGATTAGGACAGAAGTTTCAGAACAGCAGGTTAATCCTTCCTGCCTTCACGGGCAACTGAGCAAACAGACCTGTATCAACGTGGCCGAGTGTAAAATTGTAATTCTAGAGATTAATGTTGTCTTTCCTGTTTGACCTCCACGTTTCTCTTCTAGGTATGTTTGTATGTATGGATGTATGTGTGCAGTTATTCATTTATTTGTTTGTTTGTTGTTAACAGCTTCTGTCCAAGGCCCCTGGGAGAGGGCAATCTCACCAAACAAAGTGCCGTATTATATCAAGTGAGTATAAATAATAATTCATTCCAGCTCTTTACATTTCTTATTTAAGAGGCGAGTTATTAATTTTCTTAAATTATTGTGAACTGCTCCTATAGTGTCTAAATGGGAAGGACAAAAAGGAACAAAGCATGCAATAAATTTCACGGAAGTCTAGTTATCTAAAAACACAGTAGGATGTGCTGATTTGCAAGTTGTTTGGGTTTATGCTACTATAAATCACCTGCAAATTAGGTAAAGCTTTGGGGTACCTGGACTATAATTTAAGTTCTGCTGTTGCCCACTGTGTGTATGTATGGCAGGTTTCGCAAAACCAAAAAAACCCCAACATTCTGAATTATGAATGTGATACTCTAGGGGTTTTTAACCTAAAAATGCACATACTCAATACTATGAATTCCTTTAGGGACAGTACTTGGTAAAGTCCATAGCGGAGGAATGACAAGGGACAATTAGTCCCTAAGGCCAAATCTTTTAGAGTTTAGTTCCCAAATTAAGCTAGTTTGCTTTAAGAGATGTGTCTGCACAAGAAGTCAGAAGAAAATTTTTTAAAAAATCACAATTTGGAAATTGTGCTTCTCTTGCCCTAAACAGAGCCACCACACACCAACAAAAAAAAAAAGGATGATTTAATACATTTTTTTCCTCTCTTTTGAGTTCTCTACCTGTAACATGTGCTTTGAACTACTTATGTTACTTCTGAAGGAAACAGGTGATGCAATACCAGCTGTAAAGACTGTAGTGCAAGTAACAAAGACATGGGTACTGTTTAAGACACCTATTTCCATGGTTCCTCTTTATATTCCCTAAATGCTTTGCAAGCTCAGCTAGTGTCACGGAAGCCATTTGGTTACAGATGGCTCTTGCAGTGGCACTTCAGTTGCAACTTTCACCACAAGGTGAACTTCTGCAGCAGCTTTAGAACAATTATTTGAGTTATGCATGAAGGAAACTCTGTAGTGCAGTTCAGAGGTTCAGTCATACATGGTTAAGCTGGTTTACTGTTGCATTATTCTTGTAAGTTTTCTGATGTTTGCATTTGGTTATGAATAATGAAACAGTCACAGAGAAACTGGAAAGCTCTGTCAAGAAGGAGGGGAAATCTACCAGAGACATGCTGGAAAACAAGTCAGTGCTCTGGCGTGTAAGACTCAGTTTATGGCACTAATGTGAAGGCAAAGATCCTCCTTTTCTCTTTCACATGGCATGACTTGCCTTTATGGGCAGGGGAGTTTGGCAATTCTTAAAGTAGGCACAAAATGCACTTCACGCTGTGCTTGGCACCTCTGTCAGTGCCACTCACATCCAGCAGTCAGGGGTAACTGGCTAAAAAGGTCAATGCTGGTCTTGCTTACTCCTTCCTACTTTTTAGTCTTCTGTTCTAGGCCATTTACAAATTCAAAGGAATATGTTTATTTTGTTCACTTAAAAAAAACCATTTTAATTGCCATAAACAGTTGTAGCATTATGCCGTGGATCCTGATTTAGGATCCTGCCAACTACACCAGTTTGTTACAAATGAGTGATTCAGATCACTCAGAGAATCACTGTCAGAGGTATTAACAAGAGTGGGTTTAATATTAATTTATAAAAGTGCAGCTTAATAAAGTTCAGTGGCAAGATTCACTCTATTTGTTACTACATTATACAAAGGAAAATCAAGTTCAAATCTATTTTGAATGATTTACACAGAGATCAAAGGGTGAGGTAGACCCTCCCAATGGGTCATGAGTTTCAGAGCAGACCCCCTTGCTTTCTAAACGCCTGATGGAGCTTAGGTGTGGCTAGGTCCAGCCTTAGACTCAGACTTGGACAATGGTGTATTGGGAATTACCTACATGGATTTCATTAATATTTATTTAGCATGCTACCAGCCACTTACCAAGGATCCATGAATAAGGGGTCTCTCTGCCTTGGGTAAGGAAGGATTTCTTAGTCTCAGGTAAGGAATCTCAATCCTTGAGAGGGGTCCCAGCTGAAGGGGAGAGTCAGGGGTATGCAGTCCGGTTGCAGTTTAGAGAATGCGAATTGGACTCATCCAAAGCTCAGTTGTTTGCAGAAAGGTTTCTGCCTCAAGGCATAACCTTGAGAGTTGTCCCTGGTTAAGGGGAGGTCACTGCTGTGCAGCCACGCTGCCCAGCAGGGAGAGCTCAAAGGTGCCTCCCTTAGGCTGTCAAAGCTATGGGATAAAGTGGTTGACTTGTAGTCAAATTTAATACAGCAGGAAGGGTATGTGTGAGCCTCCTTGTACCACAGGTTTCTTTGTTCTTTGATAAATGACTCTTGGAAAAGCCACCTGCTATTCATGCATTACTCACACAACCTGTGTTCCAAGCTCATGTCCATCGATGCTCACTGGGTCACTCTGCCCCTTTGGGGGTTTCTAGAGGAGTTCTTGGCCTGGCTACTGCTCAGGTCTTTACTTCCTTTGGAGCCCATACCAAATTACTGATAGTTTGGTTAAGTGGTCAAGCACATCTGTCATACACTACCAGTTTAATTAAAGTTTTAATTTAGCCACATCTTTTACAGACAAACTTGCTGTCCTTGAAATGTAAAACGAAGCAGTCAAGTTTTAAGGTGTCTTACTGAGCTGATGTATCTATTGCCTTCTCCAGCTGTCCTCACTCTTTCTTTTTTTTATTCATTCTCATCACTCATATTTAATATTTACAAACAACTAAATTGTTTTCTGTACCTTTTTGGCTTTTAAAATAAACATATTCCTTCTTTAATCTTTGATGCACTTCTTTTCTATTGGTTGTTGTACTAGTTTGAAAACAAGCCAGCGGGAGAATGCAAGTCAGAATTATAATTTAATAGGAAAATTAAAACAAATGCAATAGTACAAGAACACTGACAGAGTCAGGATACAACTTGGCACCCTGTTAGTCAGGATGGTGGTAGCAGTCCAGATGAAGTGGTTCTGTTGAAGTGGTGATCCTGTAGAAGGGTCTGGTCTTCACCTGAAGGTCCAGTGATAGCTCTTGTCCCCTGGGAAGCCAGGAGGTAAAGGCTGACTGTGGTGTTCCAAACCCCAGATTATATCCAGGTGGGAATGCTTGGTTCCTCCCCCTGGGCGGAGCATCTCACAATGAGATATTGTAGTGTTATGAGTCACGCAGTGAGGCTTGGTGGCCCATTAACAGCAGATATCCCTCTGGGGGGAGTTACCAGGGATGTGTGGTGGAAGAGACAAAGAGCACTGCCCCACCTGGTTTTCACAGATGGTGATAGAATACATACTTTTGGTTACACCTTACACTGTAACCTAAGACAGTTGTTAATTCTCTAAAAGAACTTCATGAAGGCTGAGAAGATACAGGTAGCATTCTCTGCTTGTTTACATAATTTTCTTTCTGTCATCAATGTAGAAAATTTCTGTTAGCCCTCTTCAGTAACCAGATTTGCTACACATTTTACTGGTTTTCATTTTATCTGGTTTTTCCTTGATATTTAACTGTTTTATCTCATCACTTCCACATTTACGATGATACTGCACTCAATAATCCATAAATCAGGCAGTACTTCATGCTAAATCTTCAGCAGCAATGTTTATTTATGGTTAGGTATGTTCAAGACCTGTGATTTTCCTGGTTAAAATTTCATTTTTATACAGATGATTAATCTGTAGCAACTAGTTGCTTCTAAAGCTATTACTTCAATAATTCCCTCTTGAGCTTATTCACACCAGTTGGTTTTGGATTTTTGGTTTCAAATTGTATTTGTATAGGCAACATTGCCATGGATAATATAATTACGTGTACAACCTGCTTCAGCTGTTCCCAGGGTCTGGCATTTGGTGGTTTCTTGGCCTAGTGTCAGCCTCAGGAAAATTGCCTTTTAATGGCCTTGCATCAGCTGCTGCATTTCCTTCCACCCTTTCATGTGCTTCTCTCCTTATGGAGGTGACAGGCTAGACCAGAACTTCAGCCCCACCTTTCTCTTCCCCAGAAAACTGAGGAAATTTAGTTTTTCTGTTCCAGGACAGGAGTATCCCAAGCTGCAGGTGGACATGGCTGCCGGGGCACTGAGCACTTGCTCAGACCATGAGGTGCTACTGAGTTAAAAAACCCTCTGCTTTGCCTCTGAGTTAAAACAAGTAAAATTGCTTGAAAACAAGTTTTATCCAAGCCTTTTCTTTTTGATCTTTTTTCTCCTTGATATATGCCTTGTGTCTAGTACAGAATGTAAAGGTTTTATTAGATTACAAAAGGAGAGGACTATAAAAAAATACTTTTCAGTTTAGTCAATCCTGTTCTTTGAAGACCTTGATCCTGCTCTTACTGCAGTGCAGCCTAGAAAATGGAAAGGAAGAAGCAGGCACAGGCATGTCTGTACTCTTTATTAATGTTTTAGGTATTCATTAAAATTTCTAAATTTAAGTTTTTAGAAGACAAAACACGCAATTACTCTACATTAGAAATATGAAAAGGAAATGGAAAAAATGCGCACCTTAAAGACTACTGAATACGTGTCCAAAGATAAAAAAAAAGTCTCAAATTCTAAAAAAGGCAGATAATAAAGGTAGAGAGGTTGAGGATTTTTACATTGTAATTCAGGTTAGATCACATTTTAGCAGAGCTCACCCCATGATGAAAGGGATCTCACACGTGCATGCATGCACATGCATATTCTTATCTTCCAATCAAACAGATAGAGAAGCTGCTCCAAAGCAGTGACAGGTAGCGAAATCAAATGTCTACTTTCCATTTTGCAACACCAGAAAAGGTGTTTGGTCATGCTGAACAACCCAATCCCTCTGCAGTGTCTGTCCTCCCAGGGCACGAGGGGACATCAAGCAGCTCTATTCTGAACCATATTTTCATCTCTCTTGTGTGTCCCTTATCCTCTCCTCTGCAAACTTGTCCATTACTCAGCGCTGGGAGATCTCTGTTGCCTCGCATTAAGGAGGAGGAGTGGGATTGCAGTCTGCAACATACCTTCTCTTTAAAAAAATATTCAGTAGTCCTGCCATCGTGATGTGTTGAAATCTAGTAGGTGTGACTTCTATATTTGTGCTAATCTTTGACATTATTCTTCCTCCATGTATCTGACTTGCCTGTTAATAGTGTCTGTCTTCTTACCCTCTTGCTGTGCCCATTCTTTTGAAGGATTTAAAATGCTTCTGCAAAAATACAGTAGTCTTTCATCTCAGTGCTTCCCACAAAGGAAACCTTCCAAGTTATTTCCCAGCCAAGCTTATTTTCTTACACAGATTACAGAAGTTCACTGAACTTTGTCCTGCTGAGGAAAAAGCTGGATTCTCAGGAGCACAGCTTTGACTCCTTGAGAAGATCTATGTGAGCCTCTCTCTCTAAATTAGCTATGCAGTGAGCTAACTCCTAGGACAAAGCATCTCCACTTGCTCACTCTCTTCCACATTGTAGTTTCCTATGAGAATATTTGATTTGCATTTAATGTATCAGCTTGTGACATAGATTTTTGCTAGGTTTAGATCCTTTATTCTTTCCCTACTCCACACTGGAGATCTAGCAGGCCAGTTTCTATAAACATACTTCTTTGTTGTCTTAATTTTTAATCTCCCTTTTAATTGTTGTTTAACCATGCAGAATTTCAACACAGAAAAAAAAGCTAAGACCCCTGAGTTTTCATTGTAAAAGCAAACAGATTAAAGCCATGATTCTTTTACTTTTGTTCAACTTAGAGACAGGATAAATGAATGTATCTGAATTAAATTCTGCTAAGATAAAATAAAGTGAAGAGATGCTGCTCTGAGAAAATCACTTGGGTGGTTTGTTTCTTCTGCAGAACGTAGATAAGTACAAGGCACAAAAGGAAGGAGGAAATATCTGTGAGATGGAGCAGAGAGAGACATGGAGAACCATAAATAAATAATGTATGATTATGTATATGTAGTGAGTGAAGCTGTGAGCAAGCTATGAAAACCATGTGTATGGCTGAAAGTTAACCTATCTACCAAATACAAAAAAAAAAGGTATTATTTTGGCTTCTTAAAAGCATAGTTATTATGATTTTTCCTGTCTTTCAATTCTGAACTCTACATAGGAAAATTGAAACTACTGTGAAGGAAAGAAAAAGTATAATGCTTTTCAGTTTGCCTTTATGTGATGTAAATTCTCATGCTGTCTGGCATAAAAACGTAAATGATATTTCTTAGAGGTTTGTCCAAGTGCAGAGGTTTTCTTTATGATTTATAGGGTTGTGAAGCCTTGGTTCCAAAACTTGTCACAAAAATTTAAACTCACAGTGTAAATAAACGAGAAATCTTGAGCCTTTAACTACCTTTATAATGAAAGCAGAGGTTATAAACAGATGTGTTCCTGCTGACTGAGTGAGAGCACTCAAGGAAGATATCGTGGGTCTGCTCCTCGTCACCATCTGTCAGCAGGGAGTTACTGCCCTCACATGAGAAGAAACTGAAGGGGATTTAATTTGTTTTTAAATTAATTATAAGTACTCAGGAGCAATTTTAGTGTATCCTAGCTGGTGTGGGGGCTGAGGGCAGGGCGGTAGCCTCTGGTTTGGGGCAGTAAGTGAGGGAAACCATGTGCTTTCCCTCCATGAATACAGCACTTGTTGTGGAGGGTGGAGAGCAGCTTCCTTGGGTGCCTACGCACTCGGTCCTCTTGACAGGACACTGCTCATAGTTAAGTGGAGACTAAAGCTCTTAAGCTTGGCTTTCAAATTTGTTCAGTACAAATGTTCATGAAGAGTATATAGTGTTGAGCATTACAGAGGCGTTAAACAGTGCAAGGACAATTTTTGTGCAGGTTAAATCTTAGAATGCGTTATGCAGGTAATGAGCTGGGCAAGAATTTCAGATGGAATCTGACTTTCCTATTTTACTAATTAAAGGGAACATATCAACATTTGAAATCTATTAAATCCAGCTAGTCATTGCTTTCCAGCTCTGGGACTAGGAGATAAATAAATGAACTGGTTTTATAGGCAATAGTGTGAAAAAGTAAATTTTTGGTACTGTACAAAGAGTTCACATATTTATAGTTTAACAGAATATAATTACATAACCTTAAACATTTTACTTTTATTGTAGCTGAAGTTGTTACATTTATTGTAAGCTGAATGTGAATTTTGCTTGAATTTTACTTCATTTCTATTAGCTTCATTTTACTCCAGTTGTTAAATGTAGCCTGGCTACACTTAACAACTGAAGTAAATGAATGAAAAATTACATAGCCAATATAAGCTTAACAAAGTTGAGTGACATCTATACAATATGGTCCTATTTTATAGAGTATGTGCCAAATCTTCCAATAAAAAGTAGATTTTACAGCTGCTCCTAGTAGCTAAAATGTATTGCCATCTACTCAAAGCCCATCTTTTAAACAGTGTGCTTAATAAGCAGGATTCTAAAATAGGAATTATGTTTGATTTCCCCTGGAATGCTTTGAACTTGAAAAGATTAGACACATTAAGGAAAAAAATAGAAAGATTTGCCTGTCAGACTTTTCTTTTTTTTAAAGATCAATTACATACTTAATTTAGATGACAGACAAAGAGGAGACAATTTCTGACAACTGTCCAATGTAATATTCAAGGAAATGGGGAACAATATCTCAGATTCCTTACATATTCGTGTTATATCAAGAAGTCTCATACTTCCTTTGTTTCCTCCAAAGACTGACAGCTTCTCCAAAGCAGCACTTGTCACATCCATTGCCTGCACTGCCCTTGGTCCAGCATCCCTTCTAATGCAGCCAGCTCCACAAATAAGACGATTTCTCCATTTCACACGTGAAAAATTCCATCTATATAATAAGGGAGCATTAAATTGATCCCTCTTCAGCTACTGTGCCTTTTGTTGTCTTCTTTGTGATCTCGTCGGTCTAAAATATGGCAGGAGCATAATTACTAATTGTGTGTTAAGAAAGGTCTCAATACCAATGAGAAAGCAGTGGGTACGGCCAGGTACGATTTCCATTTCCAGCTCTATTTGCTGTGGATGCACAGCTTTGGTGGACTGTGGAACGTTCTCATTTTGGCACCTGAGGCCGTGCAACACCGAGAGCAGACTGAGAGTGCAATAATCGGCCACTCCAGCTGGGCTGTTTCTGTTTCCCTAAGTGGCCTGTCTGTCAGGGCAAGGCCAGGTGTTTTCCTGGATTCTTTTTCAAAATTAATGCATGGAACCTGCTGAACTGCTCTTGAACCTATTCTTTCTCTGACCTTCTAAGATGCCAGTTCTCCTGCTGACTGCAATAAGTTCGTATTTTTCAGAATATTCCCCACCTGTCTTTACAAACACTTCTTGCCGTGAGAGACTTGTTTAGTCTTTACTTACTGAATCGTGATTATGGATTATTGGGCCCATTTTTCTCCTAATGGGATCACTTTCAATGATTTTTTTTTTTCTTCTTGTCAAGTAATAGCTGAAATCAGTTCTGTGTTGGGCATCAGTCCTGTGATATCCTTATCTTTCGACCTTAAATCCTGAGAGCTAGTTTGTGTATATACTACCCGTAGGTAGTACAGATTCTAAGGGACACATAAAATTAATTAATTGAGAACTAGATAAATGTCAGTAAGGTTGCAGTTAGACTTAAGGAAAGATTCTTATGAATAGGATAAGAATGACCAAATCATCTATATTCATTTTGCTTATTTCTCATTTTCTGTTTTAAAAGTTGAATTTTATGAGATAAATTATAGTTTCAAATATGATCTTTAGGTTTGGCAGCCTCCTGCATGCTACTTATTTGTTTTGAATTTCAAGTATTAATCAGATAAACTTTTATATTAGGAAATCTCTGGCTAGATAATTTAAGAAAAACAAACCATAAAAAAATGCATCTCATCTCTGAATGAATTGCTTTTCTTACAAGTAATTTTTGTAACACAAGCATTCATGGCATTGCATTTTCCATGGCAATTGAGCTCAGAAAATGAGATTATGGTACAACACAAGCAGCACCCTTTATATAACCAGCCTAGCAGGGTCACTGAGTGGTGTCTACAGCCTACAGAGTGGAATAGTGAGCAGAGGTCAAACTTTGCTACTTATCACCTACCCACTCTGTGTGTCAAGGTCCTCCCTCCTCTTTTTCAGCAGGACCAAAATTTGTTAACATAAATGCCATATGTAGGTGTTGGGTTGGGAGCTTGAGGGGGGAACAAACTCAATACAGCAATAAGTTACTAAGAATTAAGGTTGCTGTAGATATGTGCAAAGTTGTTGGTATGAGTTTTATTCTTCACTTATGCACTTCACACTTCATAATGTGAACTTATGCACTATTATGTTAATGAAATTTAATGGTCAATTGAGTTGTGGGGTTTAATGTTAAAATTTTTATGCAGTAAGTAAAGGTTTTTAAAGAAATCTAAATATATAAAACCATGATAATACAGTCTCATCCAAGTATTTTATATTTATCTAGATGTCTGCTAGGAAAGTTTCTATTATTTTAATGTTTAAGTAGAAAAAAATTGCTTTAGATATCTGGCTAGTTAATAGCCCAGATTGCCATTTGAATTTTATTATGTACTTGTCTGCTGGTTTTCTTTATCAAGATATTTTTTTCTGTTCACTACTGCAGAGCTAATACAGGAATAGAGGGGCAAAGATACATTTTTCTGTGCTTCATTTTCAACAAATTTAAGTCTATTTTTTTGCTTAAAAGATGTATTATTAGAGAAAATGCTGTAAAACTTTTAATGCTTGAGGGTTATGGCACCCTGCATGAAGCATACTAAGAAAAATTGTTAGAAAGAAATATTACAGGCATGGAATTAAAATGTAAAGAGTAGCTAGAAAATTACTGTTTGGCATGGGAATAGATAACTTCATGCAAACACCTCAACTATATCAGCCACGTGGAACACCAAGATTTAATCATAAACCAAAATATTTTTAGTTGAGACATGGGTGTTACATTTTGTTAATGATTAAGAGACACTTTTGCAGCAGGAACTACCTCATGAACATCTCAAGGAGATGGGAGCTAAAGGGTATATGGTCATACAAATGTATTGACCTGAAAATATGGAATAAAGGAATGTGAGGAAGACAAAAAGAAATTAAATTTCAATTGAATAAAAATACTGAAATACTAAAATAATTTTTCTTTCCAAGCATTCTTTTCCAATCCACCATTTGCCATCCTGGAGGTTTTATTAGCAAAGGGATACACATTCCAACATTGTAAAGAATGGGACAAAAAGTGAACAGATTCTGCTGCATGCTGAAACACAGAAAAACTGCACCTTCATTAGAAAACTAGAAGCTGAAGATGTCTTCCCAGATCAGTGATTTTTATCTACTGTTTCATCTTCAATTTAACTCTGCATAATTGCTTTTAACTTCAGGACTTCATCAATGGCAATGCTCTTAGCTGACCTTACCTATGCTCCTTTTTTAGAAAACATAGAAAAAAAGTTAAAGCGATTGCAAATGTGACTCGATGCAACAACAGCAGCTGCAGTAAACAGGATACAGCCATAAAGACTGGATATGTCCCTAAGGAAACCAGTGTGTAATTTAGTTTCAGATATAAACATAGAGAGAATAACAATATGAAGCAAACTCACAGGCGAAGGTTCTCTCAATGAAGGGTTCACTTGAAGGTCTAAAAACGTAAATTTGATAGGAATCTTAAGGTTAAAAAATACATTATGTGCACGTATATGCATTCTGTTACTCCTGGGACTACCTCTGCTCAAACAGTTAAGGAACAATTTGAAAAGTGTTTAAAGCAAAATTCTTTTTTAACCATGTTTGCTGAGAATCCCTGGAATGTATAAATCATGTACTGCATTTGATAAATATGATTAAACAGCTAAACTGAGAGAAGTTCTGAAGTAAAGAAGCCTACATTTATGATAGTTTTTCTTACATCTTGATTACAGTGTTGCACGTCATTAATTTGCATTTACTTCTGTGCTTGAAAGCACCCTCTGCTTCCATTTTATCACCAGCTCCAGTCATACTGCAGTTGCCAATTTTACTGAGCAGATTTCTTTAGTAAATGAGAAGTTCTAGTATGAAATACTTTTGTGTGTATTAATCAGCTTTTAGCTACCGCATGATGTTCAGTTCCTTTTTTGCTGTGTTTTGCTGATTCTTGACTATAAAAACATAGTCATTGAATATTAAAGTTTGCTTTCACGGCACAGTGTTGATATTCAATGTGTCTTCTGTAAGAAAATCCTAGTTCAAGTTCATTAAAAAATCATTCTGAAATTACGCAGTATAAAACATGAAACTAAACTCTGTGGCTGAACTATCATTCAGAGATATTCACCAACCCAAACCTATAGGCTTTGGGGTTTTTTTTTTTGTAAGTATAAACTCCACAATGGTAGTCTCAGTAGGTATAGAGGGCTTGCATTTATAATTCAAAAATTGCTGTATGTTTCTTAATTGCCTTTGTGAAGCACAAAGGAAAAGCTGGCTCCAACTGACAGCCATATTCTGTACTTCCAGAGGTAACTAAAAAGCACATTAGACAGCTCTAAATTTTGTTTGAATTCAGATTCTATTATTTTCTTGAAGTAGCCCTAAACTAAAATTATAGCAGGTACCAATCTGAATAATCTTTAATTTCAACATGTTTGAATTTGGGGGTTTGGGGTGTTTTGGGGATTTTTGTTCATTTGCTTGTGGGGTTTTTTGTTTGGATTTTGGGGGTTTTTGGTTTGGTTGTGGTTTTTTTTTTTTTTTTTTTTGAACACTATCTAGAAATTAGCAAAAAAAAAAAAAAAGAGAAGGACTACTCAACCAATGATAAACTATATGATCTGTCCCCAACAAAGGAAAGCATATTCATCAAGCTGCTGCCATAATACTGTGCAGCAGCATGAATTCAGAGAAAAGGGCTTGTCACAGTGCAGGAAATAGGATTGAAAAGCGCTATTTCTTTGAAGGAGAAAAGTCTTGTTTGAAACAAGTTTCGTTGAAGTAATAGCAAGTTACAGATGGTATATTTCACAACAAGAGATTGGAATAATGACACTTGGGACATCAAGTATCTGGATATTAGAGAACAAGTCTATTTTCTTAACTTCTTCAGTCCCTTAGATATTAAGAGCATATCAAAATAACTTGTTTAGGACTTTAGATTTCTAGTGATGTATTTCCTTAGAAGCTTATCTGCTCCTTCTTTCCTTACATGGCAGTCTCTCTTCAGGACTGCCCTGATCATTACAAATCTTTTCTCTGACACTGTTTAATATGCAGAACATTGCCCTCCCTTTTCTTGGAATTTGTGTCGTTTTCCAGTCCATGTTTTTTTTCCTGCCCAGTCGTTTCTAGCTTCTGTTCCATTTTCTCCTTAAAACAGCTCTTAATAAGGTCACTAACAATTTCCTGCAGTCCAGTTCCAAGAATCTTTTCAGTATTCACTTTCTTCTAGGTCATTCCACAACTTTCAACAAACCATCTTGCTGCTGTCCTTTCATGTCTTCTCTTGGCTTGTTGTCAGGCTTTCCCTTGTAATAATTTACTGTTTGCTTCTTCTGTATCTTCCCCTCACTTTCTTATGCTCCCTTTGCAGAGCCAGTCCTCCCACTGGAAACTCTGCCTCCAGCCCACCACTCACTTTATTCTACTTTCTCACCTCTTCTTTCAGAGTTTTGTTTAATTTAGTTATGCTCATGACTTCTAAACTTGTTAATTACAGTTTTCTTTCCTGTTTATAGCAGTTGCCCTTAGATGGTTATTAAGTGCCAAGCTCAAAATAGATGTTTTCTCTCAAACACCAATGTTTCTCTGTTGACATTTCTATTATTTTACACAATGGTTTGCTGCCTCTGTTGGCTATCCCATGTACTTTATGCCTGCTTACAGATTTAGTGTTTCTTGTCCTTAAGATAATTTATCTCCTTTTCCTACCCCAAACAACCATATTTTTTCTTTCTGATTCTCTTCTTCTGCGAGATTTTTACTTCACAGTCACCCTGATTAGCAGCAATCTAATTCAGCCTCAGCCATTATTGTCTCATTAAAAGATGCTGTATTCACTGTATTAACAATGGTCATAAAATGAATCGTAACAGCTCAAAATATTTTATTGCATGGAATATGAAATATATGAGAATGTAGAAGTTGTTGGAGGCACTATTACTCTTACCATCACCTAATTCCAGATTACAGCTTGGAGCATTTTTATTGTTGGGTTACTTACCACTGGATGTCTCACTGTACCTCTGCACAAAAGGCAGATACTTTTTACATTCTACCCATTCACATGGATTAACAGAGAATTTTAAGGAACAACAAAAATATTCCTTATCCAGGTGTCTGACCTGTCTTGAAGAAGACTGAGGTGATCTTGATCCCACAGAAGTCTCCATGCCAGCAGGGTCCATTAACTTAAACACCTTGAATTCTTTGTCCAGCGGTGTTGGCAGGGGCTGACTTTGTCAGAATTACCACTTTCTTATCTGGGGAGCCTGGAGGGTAAACTGTAAAAAGCTAATGGTAATGGTGTTTAGTAACAATTTTCTGTGAGGCAGTTCTCTCAGATTATTTCCTCTATTTCAGATTAATTCCATAAATTCTAAACCTTTGTATATTGGGAAGCTACCAAACTTTAATTCACAAGTGTCAGTTTGTTAACACACATGAGCTCCATATTTGTAAATTACTGTTTGCTCTGGCTCCCTCTGAATTCCGACTAGCTGCTAAGGGTTTTCCTGCTGAGTAGAAGAGACCTTGTCCCTTCTTGTTCTGAGATAATATATCATAGGGCAAGGTACTGCAGAAGTGTGGATTAGCCCTGAGCCCACCGGCTCTCAAGAGGAGCTGGCTGCCTCATGGCTGTGCATCCCACCAGGTACAGCTGCATTCAGCACAGGAGCATACTGGTATTCTCTGCAAAAATCATAGTCAATGGCATTTTCAACATCAAGCCCTTCTCTGAGCAACCCCTATATGAAGAGTGGGTGCCCACTGAAGAAGGTCTCTGATGACAATGCTATTTCGTGGTTATCCAGTTACTTCTGCACAAACCAAACAGCAAGAGGAAAACAAGTTCTGAGTTAACATATCACTGGCAGAAAAACTTACAATCAGACTTAGTAGACACAACCATTCTTAGTCAAACCTATATTTTTTGCTGTATTTCTCTTTAGTACAATACCATGAAATTCCAGCCATCTTGAGTGCAGAGCCGTATTTAAGTACAGAGGCTTGCACAATAGCCAAAAATTCAATGGCAAAATTGTCCAGGCTGTTTTAAAACAGCACTGGAGTAAACCAACAGACTGAGAGTGGATTTCATACTGGTGATGATGGAAGAAAGTTCAACTACTCATTAAACCATAGTTTATCATGAATGAGAATTTGGAAAAATGTTTTAGCAGTTATTCATCCTCACACCAGTTGCACTTCCAGCAATCTCACACTGAACCAAAGATGTAGCATAAAGACAAATCAAGTCCTTCACCAGCTCAGCTCTTCACAAGAGAAGGCAAGTTTCCTTTCTGTTAATGCAGGATGCAACACAATGGATCTCAACTCTGAATTAGATTCTCTAAGCAGTGCTACAATGGTCATATTTAATAATAACAATTAGTCTGTATAATGTACTCTCAGCAGATGTCTGTGATGCTTTTCATTGCAGTACACTTTCCTCTTTGCAGTCAGAACTACTGACACGCTGTTAGAGGCATAGCACTTACTTTGTATGCTCAGACATTGCCCCAAAATTAGAAGTGGTGGTTGGCAACTTTTTTCCCTTCTCGTGAGAGATGTATGCTCATGATTTGTAAGGGCTTGGTGCATTACAAAAGAGATTACTATTACTATCCTTGCTGGTTTTTTTAAACATCACCTACTTGTCTCAGCACTTCGCAATTAACAAGTCACAGCAATACCCCCCTAACTTAAGCCAGTACCATAACCCAGCACCCACTCAATTTGTTTTTTTAATTCTTCAAAAACACCAACTCTATTTTCCAAATCCTAACTGCTTTTCTGAGCAGGTATTTAGCTGAAAAACATTTTATTTATCCTGGCAGCACTGGCACTTGCATTTCCCTGTGGCTGGAATTGGTGCTCTTTTAGCATGACTCAGTCACAGTTCTAAGCTCTGTTGTACTTTTTACTATACTGACAGTCTCAGAAACTTCTTTATTCCACCTTGGTATTAAAAGGAGAGACTGCTTTCAACTTCAAGTCAAGATACAGTTGTATTATTCTAAGGCTTCCTTCGGAAAAAAAATTAGAACAAAGTCCCCATCAGCGGTAATTAATTTTGACAGTGTGGGCTTTGTAGCAATTCACAAACCTGTACTTTGTGCATCAGCATTCCTTATTATTCTAATTAAAGTGGAACATTGTGCCCTCACCAGTCATTAATGGGTTTTCATTTTGTAAATGACATTTGCAAAAGTTAAAACGGGCAGTTCATATGAAGTCCACAGGCAAGAGCGTTAAAATTAGCATCACCATAGCAACAGTCTTCCATCATTAGTATTCAGGGCAACAGCAAATGTTTTGTTGTGCTTTTGTTTCCGAAAAAAGATATTTCTTCACTTGTCATTCACAAATAGAAAAGGCTCAAACCCATATATTACAGGTAAAATTATTATATTCATTTGGATGTCACTGTTCCAGAATTTCCCATTTTTTCAAGATATTTATTTTTCAGGGCAGAGGTTGAATTTCACAATCTCTACAGCTGTGTATGTCTAACCTCCTAAGTGACATTTATTCCTTGCCAGCCTGCTGCTCAATGGTACAGTTTCATATAAAGTCTGTCACTTCTACTCAGGAATCTGTACCAAGTAAGAGGTTCTGCTGAGAATCTGTAAAAGATGCATGCACGACAAAACATGGTCAGTCCCCCCGTTACGTGGAGAGTGCAAGTCCTCTGTGCTGGGTTTGGTGGTTAAGTGATGCTATTTATATATCATTATTCCCCCCTCCTCAGGAACTGAAATGTAAGTGCACACATCATGTCTAGTGAAACAATATCCAAATATCATCTCGTCTTGCACAGTTTAGAATTAAGGAGAGAAGAAATGGCAACTTCCCCTGAAGGAGACTGAGGTAGATTATAAGCGTACTCCAACGTCCGTTATTGGAAGATGTGGTGCTGGCTACTTTTTTTCCTCAAAGTTTAAAGAGGACTTAATTGTCTGGAAGCACATTACAGCAATATTTTGCAGTTCGAGAAACAGTTTAGCACTCCATCTCCTCAATGCACTTGGAGGCATCCTGTTCACATAGGTCCGGTTCAACGAAAAGAGCACCATCAATACAGGGAACACAGTAGTTTTCCTGTAGAAACAAATATTTTATGTGCAGGCAGAGAGGGGTTAAGAAAAGAAAAGCAAGAGGAAAGATGTTAGTGGAAGTAGATGATGAGCAGGGTGAGGTCAGTAGAAGGACTGCTGGTTTACTTCACAGTATCCTGGCTTTTCAGTAACGAGCATAGATCAGAAGTAACTAAATGTTCTCTAGCATTATGTCTCTGGTTTTTAATTTGGCAGAGGAAGATCTTTTCTTTCCTCTTCATCTTCTTAAAATACTTCATTTTGCATAATTTTGCAAAGAAGAGTCTTTAACGAGTAAATACTCTCTAGTGCATTGTAAAAGCTGGGGTTATTATCCATTTCGTGAAAGATATTCTTGTATTTTAATAGATGGGGCACATTTTCATACAGTGATTGCCTTGCTAGTACCTGCCCTTGAAGTATTGATTAATTTTTCCGCTAGTGAAATTTGCAGAGTTGGAAAACCCTTAAAAACAGTGAGCACTCACATATCTGAGGAAAATCACTCTCAGATGAACTAAGAACTATCCATGGTGGGTTGACATTTGGTGTTTGGGACTTGGAGGGCTTTAACACAGAAGGGGATTGCAGTAACTCTGAGGTTCTGAAACATCTACATATATGTTTATGTGTTCAACCACTTTCTTTCTTTCACAGAAGCACCTTTTTGCTAGCTCAAGTTCATTTTCACCCTGTGCTGATTCACTGCACTTTTTTTCTTTTTTTGTGGCTTGTCTGGTGCTTTCTGGGAGATTCACAAGCTAAAGCAGTTCATTTTCTCTCTTTTAGACTTCCATATCCTACTGCAGTGAAGATACTTACTGAACTGTAATATTTTGCAGAATTTTGCCATTTGATCTTCACAGATAAATTCAGTGGAAGAGAGGAGCATCGTAAAAACAGAGTAATTTTCAGTGAATCCAGAATGTAGTCTTCATTTAACTAAAAGGTTTTGTGCCTAGCATTCTGTCTAAGCAACCTTCTTTGTAAATCTAAGTTTAATGCTAGTTTCTTGCAGTGCTGAATCTTATAATCATCAATTAAGTAACTTACTTTTTTTAAATCAGCTTTGGAGATCTTTTTAGATTATTAGCTCTTTACAGTAATTGAACTATAACATCATTAGCAATATTTACCTAAATTGCAAGGGGTTGATAGCCTTGTTTATTGCAAAAGTGACAGGCAGAGAGAAAGGATCTGTGACAAGACTACTGTTTTCCATTCCAGACTTCACTCATTCTCAGACAGACCCTTGAGCAGTGGTGTGGCAAATGAGAGGAAATTGCCAGTTTCTTATTTATCCAAAACGGTTAAATGCTGTGCTTCTCCAAATATATGTATACACTTTCTACTTAAGCATGTCCTTGAAAAAGCTACTGAAGCGGTTCTTCATTAAAGATGTTTCTGCATTTGGTCCAGAAATACAGAAGGAGATGCACCTCTGTGAGCATGGGTTTCAGATTTGCCATACTAGTTGCAGATTTCCCTAATAAAAAGTAAACTCTGGAAGTAGAAGTAAGCAAATGAAATATCCTCAACTTTCTGTTTCATAAATTATTCTTCTTTAAAATCATACCCAGCTTCAACCTATAGAAACTCCAGAGAGTGGAAATAAGTGCCTTGCAGCTGTTTTCCTAAGTGTAACAGACTGTGTTTTGTAGCTGGAAATGTCAGTGATTACAGGAATAAAAAATAAAAATCAAGAGTTAGAACTACTAAACCAAAACCACATTTTTATTTCTCATCTATTAACTTTTAGTGCAAGTAATTGGGAATATAGGCATCTTGAAATTTTACTTCAGTGTTTAGAAAGAAATTTCTTCCAGATCTCTGGCAGTGAGATCTTTTTAGCCAGTAGGACACTGCTGTTGAAAAGCATGTTTTAGGTCTGTACTTCAGATTACCTTAAGTATCACCTGAAAAGTAGAGGTTAAAAAACTGATTTCCAAAGATCTCATACTGATGAGCTCACCATCATTTCCAAACATTGATTTGAACTTCAGAATTTGAAGTTAGCTATTTTGATATACCACCATGAGGTTATGTTTCTGGCCATAGTTGCACTCACGTTGTTTTTTTAATTACTGCCTGTTAATGTGTGAGTGCTTATGCTTTTAATACCCCTGTAATATTACCAAAAAATTCCATTGCAGACAGTGTTCTATATCTTCGTATTTGACAAATATTTATTCCTGCACATTCCTCATTCATCTGCTTTTCCACTATTTTAATTGTGCTATGGTACAAAAGCAATTAAAACCTTACTAATATGGTTATTACATGTAAAAACTTACTTTGATATGCTATAATTTCTTCTCCTGTTTCCAGTCTGAAGGAGGAACTTCATTGTACTCTTAACAATCTTGAAACAAGCAGAAGAACCAGAGGACTCACAGGTTACAGTGGTAGCAGTTTAGGCTCTCATCAGACTTGCTGCCAGAAGTTTGGAAATCAAATTTAAGTTCTGCATTTAAAGCAGCTTGCATGGATCAAGAGATATGCTCATTGATTTCAGCAAAGTTACTTCTTGTTTTTAGTACTCTAAAAGGGATCAGAATGTGGTTCTCAGCATTCCCTCTCATGTATCATGTTTTTTCACATCGGTGCCCAAAATATTGTGGAATAAACATTTGCCGCTAGCAAGATGCAAATCTGTATCTGCACAGTGTTCTCTTGAGAAAATCGAGCGCAAAACCCTCAGCACTGCTTTGCTCTGGGGCATTTGTTCACCATTCTAGAAAAAAGGAGTGGAAAAGAGTCTGTCAGTATGAGTCCTTTACCAAACTCGCCTGTGAGGGAATGCCCACGTCGTGCGGTCTCGCAGTAGTCCTCTCTGCTTGGAATTGAGTCAGCCAAGGGGAATCGTTTCTCGTGTGTCAGTCCCAATTTGGTTTTGGTCAGTGGACATATTTATAACACCCAAAGACCTCCCAAACAATTCCGCTTTTGGAACAAGTGGCTTTTAAGGTACCTAGCAACTTTTTCCCCAGTTTTATACATTCAAATTAAGTTTCCATTGACTTAAAGAGATCTTTGTTAATCTTAGTCACTCCCCTTTTCTTGCTGTTGTGCATTCAGTTTGTCTCCTACAAACAGTCATTTAAAGACCTGAGAGCCCAGTGGTGCTCTGACATCTCAGACTGGAGTTCTGCTCATCTGTTTAGCCAGTTCTGGGGCATGTTTCAAGGACACTGATAAAGATTGTCGGCTGCCTTGCCTTGCCTTCCCTTCCCTTGTTGCATCTTGCAGATTTTCAGCTTTTCTGAATTCACTCTCTATTAGATCCTGCCAATAACTGTTAGAATTTATACCCAAACATTTTCTTAAATCACAGCTGTTCTGTTCTTTGTGGAGAGGTTAGCCAAAAAAGGCAACCAACTCAAAAAACATCTAGAAAACTGCCTCCTGCCTCGTTGTGCAGACTTTAGTTTTCCTGAACAATTTGCTTACCACAATCTTTCTTCTCTGAGCTCAGCCTGCTGCAAGGCTCAGCAATCTCCAAAACAACAGCTCAAATATATTCTAATTTTATACTCTTCAGGTCTTTTTACCACCATCTTAAAGTGATGTGCGTCAAGTAAGAGCATTCGCCTGCAATCTTTTTTTGTCTGTTTTTTTGTTTATGAAACCCTCCTGATTTATATAGAATATCCTTTTTGTCTTAACAAAGGAAGTAACATATGTGCAGGTGAATAATGAGTAAATTTTTTCAGCAAAATAAGAATAATTTGGTGTTTCTTTTTCAATGTAAGCCATTCATAAGTGTAGCATGTACTGACAACCTTTAACACAGCTTCACCTCATGGATTTCCATTGCTAGTGAGACCAAACAGGTGGCACCCCCCTATCAGTGCCTTGTTATCACTGAGAAGCTTTGATCTACCTAATGTATAATAAATAGGATACTGCATTTTAATCACCTTGCTGTTTTCATATCACTTGTCTTGCAAGTTCTTATTTACAAAAACTTATCCTGACATTGTTGATTTTTTTTTTTTTGATCATTTATTTATTTCACCATACCTACCAGTAGACAGATGATACAGCAGCTGGAAGTTATTATACAGTATATCTACTGCTTCCCTATCCACCTTTGTCCTCTTCTTGTGGCTGCAAAAGATGTAACCACCCTTTCTTTTTTCCTTAACTCCACACCATAGAAGAGGCTGACCAGATGATCCTTTTAGGTTAACATATTGGCTGACAGAAAATGCAGTTAGGCCTAAAATATCTCTTCTTTTCTACATGTACTCCTCACTATAAGGCTGTATTTAGTACTCATACTGCTACTCAAATTCCACGTACGTACTTGTGGTCAGTGTGATGGTTTGAAGGCAGGGAGGATCAGAGCAATCCATCTCTGCTAAAAAGGCACTATTAAGCCAATTATATTTACACAATATATAATAATATAGAATCATAGAATACTGCTGCATAGCTGATGATTAGGTATTCTTTTTAGTCACTGAAATCCAGTGCTAAATTTCTCACCAAACTATATAATCTCAAACTTAGTACTTAATTAAATGTTGAGTTAGAAAAAGAAAAACTATAAAACAGACACTTAAATTTTGCCCAAAAAGGTATTTTAAATTATCCTCATAATTGCAAATTATACAAAAAAAAACAAAGTAGAGAAAATATGATTTCAGCATAATGACCTAAATTAAGAAAATAAGAACTGTCTTTTTCAATGTTGGAGTTGGTGGCTGAAACTTATTATATAAACTGTGCCCATCTAGGAACAAGTTTAAAAAAAAATTAAAAATGCATCAAATTGTTTCAAGCGAGAGAATGGGATAATCTGTCAAAGCGAGAACAATGTGTGCTCACTAAGGAATGCAGCCAAAATCTTGTTTGGAAGTAAAATTCAGCTCAGTGTGTAGTATGCAAGGCACTAAAGGGTTAGAGCATCATCACTGCACACTGTGCTCTTGCAGCTCACAAACTTGGCAAGATGCAGAAGTGTTGTGTGAATACAGAGAGTCCAAGGGAGCAGATGAATATTCTCCTACATCCTACCTTTTACCATTTTCTAACAGAAATAGCTACCTAAACCATTGCTTGCTTTGTATATAAAGAAAATCTAAGAAAGAAATGCTGGTATGCATTGGGAGTGCTTCCTCAATTTGATAATTCTGTCAAAAGTTGTGCCAGTGTACGAGAAATTTTAATGGAAATAATAGTTGTTTTTCTTAGAAAATTTGACTGCTTCAAACTTTAGAAATTACATATAAAGTATTAAGCAAACTTCACTGGTAGTGACTTGGTTTTGTCAGATTAGTTGCTTTCTGGACAGAAAATTCACTGCTTAAACATAATTACTTTGATTACCAATTAATTTCTCTGATAAGCTAATCACAAAAGTTTGAAGATCTAGCACAGCAAAGAACTTGTGACTGCACTGCATGGCAGGTAAATCACAGGCATTTGAGCTGATCTAGAACTCTTCTGGCTCCCCAGTGCAGGGAGAGGTTTTAGCCATTTCATGTGATGGATTTATTCTGCAGGGACAGGCCCAACTAGTTTCAAAAAGTTACCATGGTTGTTGCAGCAGCTCCCACATTAGGCCAGATAATTTGAAATGAAAAAAAATTACATTTTTAAAATCAAAACTTATAAATGTGAAAGAAATCATGCCTTGGGTCCACAGGAGCACTAAGTGGGAAGCAGAGGAATACCATGGCCTGCTGTAGGGCCATCCACCTCTCAGCAGTAGGAACAAGGGTCACTGTGTGAAATTTGGACAAAGAAATGACAATTATTCTCAGGGCAGACACACATAACAGTGTACCTAAGATAATATGCCACTAGAAAATTCAAAGAGCCAAATATTGCCGCATTTGGAGAGTTGTTCTCTCTTGGCTATTTCATAGACTAAATCATTTAATTAAATGACAGCATAGACACAGCCCCACTGGCCTGGTTTTCTCCAAACTGAAAGCAAGTTTCATGTACAATGTTGACATGGAAATAATTAGTAAAAACAGTCACTTTCTTCATCTCTTATCAAACATGGTGTACTGTTATCACCAAATGATTGTTTTCTTTGCATAAATTCCCTTTAAAAATTAATTTTTTTTTGAAATTTTAAAGCTCAGTGAAGTATAATGTTTACAATTAAAGCTATCAGAAAAATTAAAATATGGCATAAAGTAAAAAAAAAATATATTTGGGGAATGGAAGACTTTTAATGATGATACCTTACTCACAAATAAGAAATAAATTTCTTTGGTTTGTTTCCTAAATTGTAATTCTTAGAGCAAATCTTAATATGGAAAGCTGCTAAAAATAAAACTCTCCAAAGGTTTTAGTTCAGTATTAAATACCCTGGTCTGAAAAAAACAGTGGATTAGATGGGGTCTAATCCTCCACTCTCTGCTTGGGTTCTGTTTGGCAGAATTCTTAGTCTGTCAGCTTCTGCAAATCTTTGCAAAATTATTTTTATCCTTAATAAATTATTTGCTCTGTTAGTTACCCTAAAAACAGAACAAATTTAGGGACATGGGTAGAAGGATAATAATTTGAAAAATAATTGCAGTAGAATTTTAAGAATGGGCATGAAAAGCAACTGCAGCAACACAACTGGAAAAATAACAGATTAATTTCTCAACACTGCTAAAAGTTATAAGGTCCATAAGCAAAATGAATTTTATTGCTAAAGTACAAAAGTATTTCGAAATCACATCTTAACCCTGTTTTTATTTAAAAGATAAGGCTGAAGGTCTGTTTTTAAATTATCATTATTTTCTCTTGCCTGATGTGTATTAGTATAAAGGCATTAACTAAAGTGGGGATAATTGTTTGCAAAATGACATTTTGTTCTAAAGTTGGCAACCACAGACCAGAGCTGTTGATAGTAATTGAAGAAAAATTATTTACCTGAAGAGAAGAATGATGATTTAAAACAACACCTTATTTTTTAAATATGACAAACTGATTTTGTTATCTTGGGATTAGAGATGAACGCTCAAACCCTTGTAACGTTTTCTGAGACAGAAGGTGTGAGTTTAGAAGATCCTTCTTTCTAACTTTAATGACAGTTAGAAAATCTTCCACACAGTCCATAATATGGTACCTATGTATTAAATTTATGCCAATATAAAATGGCAATTTCTGAACACTATTAAATAAATAAATGGTTTGAGTGCTGTGCTCTGCATTTGTGGTATACCATGTAGATACAGAGAAATCTTGGTTGAATTTAATACTTTCTTTTTTCCTGGTAAGAAGATGACAAAAACTCTGTGATGTTTCTTAGGCCTGATAATATGAAATAAGGTATTTTGAACTTTTAAAATAATCTGGCTTTCTGTGTCATGCAGTGAGGGAGAAGATAAAGATGGGTAACTTCACTTAGTCCTAGCAATAAGAATTTTCTCTTTAAGTCTGGACTATTTTAGAAAAAGCTGAAGATTTTGATATGGTAGAATTGTAGGTTGACATTTCTGATAATGTGTTCAAAGGAGTTAGATGTAGCAGCAGGAGTCTAAGAATGTTAATATGAACCATAACCAATGTTTAAATCCTTAATATTTTAGGGCTGTGTGGATTGTTCAGGATTTAGATTGCACCTTTGAAAGCAATTTCCTAAAGAAGCAGCAAATAGTTCCAAATACAAATGTTTGTTTAGTTCAATGTGGAAAAATGCTCAGTATAGAAAGAAAAAAAAATATTTTGGCTGATCTGGAGCTAAACACATTCACCATTGTTCTTGGTTCAATACTGATTTATGGCTGGTCCTAGAATTCATCTGTGTACCTTTGATCATAAATGTCAAGGCTCTTTGACTTGGGCAGACAAGGCATTTCTGATTTTCATTGCAAATTTTTCACAGTGAAATTTAGCTGCGTTGCATGAAAGGGAGTCATCATTTTGCATGTTTATTCTTTCCCTAAGAGATTCCATTTTCTGTTAAATAACTGAGATCAGAGAGCTGAATGAACATATGCCAGCAGAATTGCAAGCTATTTGAGACCTTGCTGAGATGTACCATGAGACATTTGGCTCAACTGTAACATATGAAATTTGAAAGTGCACCTAGGCACTGAGTTCCACTAAATGCATTCCTGTTATTAGGCTTTGATAAGCATGAAGTTTAAACTCTGCAATATAGTTTAGCAAAACTTTTCTATCAGCTGGCACCCACAGGATTCTTCCCTGAATTAACTGCCAGCTACTGTGCTGGGGATAGAAGGAGCTACACAAAGAGATCTAAGGGTAAAAGCTGGGAGCGCTACTTTGTAGGGAGAAACATATTGTAGTTAAGTAAATGGAAGGTGCAGAAGATTTCTGGAATTATGTGGAGCATGTGCTAAAGCATAAATGCTTGAACTTGCCAAAGGAGATTGAATGAAATCCTTTTCATCAATGAAATCCACTTACAAAGAAATAATTTTTATCTTACCTCAAAATTCCTTTATATCCCTCTTTACTGAAGTGTTTAAGTACTAACGTACTTTCAGATTCAATTAGGATAAAATAATATCTGTGCCCTAGGACATGGCTCCATTATAGCTGATACTGGTTCATCTGTCTCTGGAAGCCCCAGTTAATGTAAGGCATCTGTGTGCCTGTATTTGTTTCAAACGCCTGTAAATAAACATTAATTTTCACTCTTTGGCATGGACAAGATGAGACTGTTGCCACTTGCCATTGAAGTGTGCTGCCAGAGCTGTACGAACAATTGCCTCATTTTCTAGCTGAAAGAAAGTATATTTTTTCATGGGATATTGTTTAGAAATGAAGTAAAAAGTTTGATTTCAGAAATGGCAGATGAGAAGCTTTTGCTTTCCAGAATTTTTTTTTTGCTGACCTCCGACTGAGAGTATTTGCACAACCCTAAACCTGAAGCTGCATTTCTATGCAAATAAATGATGAGAAATTTCACCTGGATCAGATGAAGGAGTTAGCCTGGATGGAATTACTGGTGAGGCCAGTTAGGTGTAGCTGCTCCCTCTGCCATTAACTTCTCCAGGCTGGTTCCTACCCCAAGTGCAATGCTCTGCTTTCTGGATCCCCACAGAAGACATTTAGGAAGAGAGAGCAAAGCAGTCCTGGCATGCAGAAGGACTAAGCTTTGCTCATGTGTCTTGAAACTTCCTTCTATATAGCTTCCATAAAACACAATAGATTTCACTGTTCTCTTCTTTTACTACCTAAGTGCAGCCTTACCATTGGAATATCCCAGTACATAATCTCCTAGCATGATCTCAGGGTCTTTTTTTCCCGAAGGAGTATTTTCTCTTCTAGATAGTATTTCCAAAAAGACATCTTGAAATAATGTCCTCAGTGTAAGAAAAAAGATTCTGTTTTTACTATATTAGTCACAAAAACCAGATTAAATAACATCAAAAATATGTATATTATGGAATGAAACACAACCAAAAAGTAAATTAGTAAAAAAAAGACATCATTCTTCTCCTTTAATGTCTGTGGAAGCCTTTGGAAGAGGGGTAGCTTGTTAGGGATTGAGAACATAGTGTGAGCAGTAGCTACGATCAGGTGTTCTGGGCCTGAGTGAAGTAGGACTGCAAGATACAAAGTTTCTTGCTATTGAGATCTATACATTGATAGGAAACAGTAGAGAAGTTAATGATTTTGTAAGCCAGCTTTTGTGTTTGCTACACATAATTTTATGCATAGAAAGAAAGATTTTGAGGTGAAAAGAGAGTCAGTGAGTGAGTTTATGAAATCCTTCTTATTTTAATCCCCCCAGGAGGCAAAACAATCATTTATTTCCAACGGGGCATGCAAAGAAAAGAAAGAAATGGAGTTTGTCTTTGCTGCTTTGTTTAATTTATCCTTATTAGTCTGCATTTTTTCTCAACCCTACTCCCTGAAATGATAACCATTCATTTTGCCAATACAGATTCCTCAAACCAAGAATTTACTATGGTCTAATTATAATTTTCAAGTCTTATTTGTGCATTGTAAAGATCAGCAGGCAATTTATTTTGACCTAAGTTTTCGGCTGGCAGATTTTAAGTCTTCTTTTTTAATATATATATGGGTTTTTCCCCTTGTTAGCTTTCTGAAAGCCTTACTTCAGAAGGGGTTTTACTTCTTTTAGTTTTCTAGCATTATGTCAGCATTTAGCTTCTTGATCTCCTATTTTTGGGACTATTCACACTCCAATTCATCTCCATCCCAGAAGAGTAAGGGTTACTCTTTTCTTAATTTTCTTTCTTTGCTGTGGTTTCTTACGGAAGGGAGAAAAGAGTTTTTGCCATTTACAGGAGCTTTCCTGAAGAGCTCTTAGCACTGGTGGGACCAGGATGTGCTATCCACCCCTTCCAGCGATGTGTGCAACCCTACTTAACCTCAGTCCCACTCTGCTCCTCTTTCCGAGGTCATACACATGGCAGTAGAGACTGAACACTCTGCTACTGTCACCGTCACCTTAAAAAATAAGTGTAGCCTCTCAAAATTATCCTTTCCAAGATCTCAACAGGCTGGAATTCATACATATATCTAATATATTCAAAATGACAGGCACCCTCTCGTTGACCTTTCAGCAACAGCATGCAGTGTGGCGCAGCATAAGGCACACACAGGCTGCTCCTGAGGCTCCATTGTACCCATCTTGTAGGGTGACTAAGATTTCACTTTTAATCAGGTGTCCTTACTGTAGTAAAAGCAAGTACAGCCCAAAGGAATGTGAAAACTGTGCTGCTGTGCATTCAGCAGGAACTGAAGTGTTCCTGTCACATGTGCCAGGTACCAACACTTTCCATACTGGGCATTACATTGCTGCAAGCTCTGTAATATTTACTGCAGAGTTAGTTTTTAAAAAAGAAGGGGGGGTGTGGATACATCTTCCTTCTCTGTCTATTCCAAGAATAACTCAGTGAAACAAACTCTTGTGAGCTCCATTTGCCAGTTACCTGCCTTAACGTGCAGAGAATGAGCCCTAGGTGAGAAGAAGCACCATCTTGTCATCCTTCATATGGGACAGAGGCTGGGTTTCCCTCTGGACAGGGAGTGGTAGGCTCCTTCCCCAGTATCCTATGGTGTAAATTACTTATTTTAAGTATACTGAGCTACGAATGTTTTACTCGGTCTTACATTTACAGTGCAGTGTTGGGTAAAATGAATGGAGCATTTCAAAACTATTTTCTTCATTGCATTACAGTATTTTAATGTGTTTTCAGTGGTAATGTGCAAAAAGGGAAAAAAAAAAACCCAAACAAAACAACCTAGCAGCATCCAAACCAGTATGCTCTTCTTGGCTCTTCTCAGAGAGCTCTAAACAATTGCCCAGACACCCTGGAGGTGTCAGCCCTTGGAAGCATATTTAAGACACATGATCCAGGAAAGTGTCATTGTGCCATCCCAAGTGATTTTTAGCATTTATTCATACCAAGAAAAAGAAAATAGACCCAAACAGTGTAACGGATTAGCCAGCCCAACGCAGGGCACCACAACATCTTCTTATATGCAAAGCAAACTAATCCACTGCCCAGATAGCTGAGCAATGGTAAAGCCACACTTACAAGGAGGCTACACACTTCAGAGGGCTCTGGAAGCAAGACTTAGCTAATAGGAAAATGTTGTGTCTTCACCTTCAATGACAGTAAAATTAAAGAATTGTCACTTTAGTTTTTGACTCGTAAAATAAAATAAACTTACAAGCAAACTTGTACCCTTAATGTCTACCTTAGTTTTAAGCAAGATCCTACCCATTTCTGCAGGTGGGTTTCCACATCTGTAACATGGAGTGATGACGCTAATCTTGTACATAAAACTTATGAAGATTTATACTCAGGTGTTAATGTTTAAGGATCAATTATTTTATGTTCATATAAATAGTTTTAATGTGTACATGACTCTGGATCTTTCCCCATCGAAAAGGGACAACATTCTGAGAAGAACTTATTAAAACTGAAAAATCTGCTTTCTTAAATGCAGAAATTCTAGTGACCCTTTGGACAGCGAGCAATGCAGTCAGACTGCCTGCAAATCCAATTCATCTTTCTATTTTTCTTTTCTCCTGGAAGAGTTTTCAGGTAGTAAGACCATTTCTAAGTATTATCCCTCATTTTTTACCCAGCCATGATTTCCCTTTAAGCACCTGGTGGTATTAAATGTTGAAGACATGGATACATTGACTAGATACAGTCCAGGACAAAACAACAGTATAGGAGAAATAAACTGTTCTTCTGATTAAGGTCTCTATGTAGGTGCACAAGTTGACTGAATAGATCTTGCATAAGAAAAGCACCACAGGGAATTAAAACTCTGCTTACTCTGTAATCCTGTTTTATTTTCTATAGGGAGATGACTATCTTTTATCAAATAAATGGCTTAAAATTATGTATGGCATAAAAATTGGCTTCAGTTACAAATGCCAAAGAGAGTAACCCTTTACACTGCAGATAAAATATATTTATGTAATAAATTACGTTTAAAAGTAATTTGGAGTAAGAGTGGTTTTACTCGTGTAAATTATACAGCAAAAATATAATTTCCAGGTCAATCAAAACAGCTAAAAGCTTTTGTGAACTTGGAGACAACAATCAGAACTACATTAAATAGATTTTTTTATAAAAATCAATTTATAAAGTCAATAGGCCTTAATCCCTTAATCCTTCAACATTCTTGTTTCCCCCTGGATGTTCTTGAGTGAGTAATAGTTTGATTTGGGAGATCAAAGGGTTAATTTGCTTTTCAATTGGAGAATGACTCAGAGTTACCCTTTATTGTTAAAAAAAAAAAAAAAAAAGAAGTGGTGTGTGGGTGTAAGGTAGGGAAAAAGAGCCAAGAAAATGGATTCACTAATTGGGGTTTTCACCTGCTGTGAGTCTAATTGAATACAATGCTTTATTTGTAACTCAAGGAGAAAGAAGATTATGCAAAGTATGAGAAATTCAGACTGGTTTTTAAATTCTTATTACTTGGCACTATTGTATGGGAACGAAGACCAGCATGATAATAGCAGCATCAAGCTTCTGTTAAGGCAGGCCAGGAAGCTCCAGAAACAGTGAAAATTGAAGGAATGTGTATCGGGGAATCAGTGCTAGATACTTCTGAAGGAAAACAAACCACTTTTGCTGTGAAACGTCTGGCCTCTGGCTACCCGTCCCTTTGTATGACATGAGCAGCTGCTCTCTCCTTGTAGTGAACCCTGAGGTTCCTCCCAACTAGGGTGAAAATCATCCTATTTTAAAGACTTAAGGAGAGCTTTCTCACTTCTTAAAACTTGGCTAAAAATGAGACAACTTGAGACTGCTGATGTAACACAATCGACAGCCTTCAGCCAGATTATTCACATCAAAACTAAGATATGTGATAGAGCAATTGATCTAATACCAGGTCCATTGAATTAAATGGAAAATTCACAGTCTAATGAGTTTTAACATGGCGATTTATGTTTACACAAAAATTATTCCTCTCTTTTCTTTCCATATTGGGGTAGTATTACAGATACAAGGTTACTGAAAACTGTGAGTTAGACCTGTTAAAACAACCTAAATCATCTGGAAACTATGAGAATTTAGCATTTAATTCCATTAATTTTATATTTACATTTGAGGGCCTGACAGGTTGAACCTCGAGCATCTCTCACATTAATGCTTCTAGAAAAAAAACCACATGGGCTTTCATTGAACAGCTTGTTGAACTTTTCTTAAAATCAGATAACCCAACTACCTGGAGCCTTAAGGGGAGCCCTAAAGTTCCTGGTACTTAGGCTAACACCCTCCAACTTCAATGCTTACTGACACCTGTGTAACAGGGGTGGGATGAATTTTCCATGCTTCTAGGTGTGTATCTTCCCAGTGTAAAAACAGGGAGATTCTTTTGTACATTTGAAAGGTAGAGAGTAGATTTAGATTTGATTTTAGGAAGAAATTCTTTACTGTGAGGGTGGTGAGGCACTGGAACAGGTTGCCCGGAGAAGCTGGAGATGCCCCATCCCTGAAATGTTCCAGGCTGGATGGTGCCTGGAGCAACCTGGTCTAGTGGCAGGGGAGGTGGAACTAGATAATCTTCAATGTCCTTTCCAACCAAAACCATTCTATGAATCTGATTTAAAAGAAATTGGTTTTGGGGTAGCTTTACCAGGAAACCACAATATGCAAGGCTTGAAAAACTACTTGGTTATATGGGAAGGGCTTGGATCTCTACTTAAAGAGTAAGGGACACAGACGGACACCATGCATGAGGGGAGACTGGCCACGCTGATTTGAAGTGCTTGTGACACTAAAACGAGATGGTTGGCTTTTCTTCGTGTAATGCATATTGCGTAGGCATTAATGCAAAGAAACATTGCAACAGTAACTCGGCGTGAGCAGAACTATTTCTTCTGCATTGACAGATCCAGGGGAGAAGCTCACCCTTCCTTCCCTGCGCGGCCAAGGCAAGCCCCTAGAAATGAAATTACCTGATTCCACTGATAAATAAACCACTCGGCACTTTGAGCACCAAATTTAAACGCTGGAAAAAAACCCCGCGCAAGTTAAGGCCCATTTGAAATCTGTCTGGATTCGGTGCATATTTTAGCTAAGTTTTCTTCCCAAGCCGGCTGAAGGCGAACTGATTGCCGCCTCTCGGCACACCCCTCTCTCCGGCCGGCCAGCGCCAGGGCAAAGAACACCCGAAAAAATAAAAAGGAAGTCAAAGGAAGCCCCGAGGGCTTTCTCCAGAATAGCTGCACAGCCCCGGGGAGGCCGGGGAGGGGCGAGGTGCCCTCAGCCGCCCCGCAGCCGGGATGAGGCGGGGAGGATGGGGGGCTGAGGGCGTGCGGCGCCGGCACCGCCGCCGGGCGGGAGCAGGGCGGGGCGGGGCAGCGCCACCTCCTCCCTCCCTCCCTCCCTCTNGGGGCGAGCGGCGTGGCCGGCCGCCGTCTGCTCCGGGCGGGCGGCCGTACCTGTCATCGCTTACACGGGAAATCGCAACTTGCCGACGGGNTTCCCTCCATCCCTCCCTGCCTGCCGCCGTCCCTCCCTGCCGGCGGGGCGGCCGCAGTGGCGCTGAGCGGCGGGGCTGGGAGGACNAGGGCGTTTGGTTCAGCGCCTTTCCCCGCTCCCGAGGCCGTAGTTGGGCGCTGGATGCGCCCCGTTGGCACACGTAGGAGATGGCGGTGTGAGCGGCACGCAGGCGTGGCTCTACCTGTGCCGGTGCCTGTACCGGTGCCGGTGCCGTACCTGTGCCGGTGCCGGTGCCCGTGCGGGCTGCGAGGGGAGAAGCCGAGCCAGGGAATCGCGGCTGTGCCGGAGGTGTGGGGATGCCCGGGGTCGCCTCGTTATCCCGCAGGTTTTTGGGGGTAGCGCGGTGCTGCACAGCGTCACCTGCGCGGCACATCGCCTGTGGGGCAGCTCGGGTCGGGCGCGAACTTCAGCGGAATTCCTGAAAACAAACGTGCTCGGGAGTGTACGGCTTCTTCCCCCCCGTAATTTCATGCTTGGAAGTAATCTTTCAAGTTAATAGGCAGAAGAGGCTGGGAGGGGAATGCCTCCGGGCGGTTGCACTGCAAGTGCTGTATTTCTTGTTGCTATGTGGCACCTTGTATTGCCTTTTAATAGCTGCTGTAAAACATCTTGCAGCCTGGGACACCGGAGGTGTCTTGCACTGGAGTTGGGCAGAGAGGTGGTTTTTGCAGGCGTGTGTGTGCACAGCTGAGGAGACGAGGAACCTGGTTATATCGGGGATCTTTGACCTTTTTAGCACTAAGGAATTGTTCAAGGCCATCGCTTGTCTGAGCCTGGATTTGACAAGACCCTGCAGTGAAATTGCTTTGGCAGAAGCGGAGAGGAGAGGCTTTGGAAAGCAAATAGATCAGCCGAGAGTGACAAGCCGGGGGGGGCAAGGCTCACCCAGCCCAAGCCACTGAGCAGGAATCTTTGCCCCTGACAGAGCAGACAAAATAAATGTTTAACATCAAGGGGAGAAAAAAAGGGTTACTATTCAGTACTTGACAGCTGATACTTGCCCTTCTACTATTTTTCATTTCCAGTATCGGCAAGAAACTTTAATATGTATCGGTGCCTGCCTTCAGCAGTCTGATAAATCTCGCAAAAGCCAATAAAACAGGCTAAAGTCAAATTCCTGCTGAAGAGGCGCTGATCCTTGGCTTAAACAGAAGTAATCTCTGCACAGATCAGTAGTCTCTAGATTTACAGATGAAAACAGTAGTCCTTTGTAAAGCACAAAGGAGTGCCACCTTTTTACATTGCTCATACTTTCCATAGCACTGTCTTGTTTTAGCTAAGGAATTAATGAAGCACTGTAAAAAGAGAAATATTAAGTCTTTCTTTGCAATCACTGTCATCTTCTGTTGAAAACATTTTTCTTTTAAATAAGAGGTAGTGTCTATTCATAAAAGCTCTTTCAGTTGTATTTAGGCTAGTTTAGTAAAATCCAAATAGCTATCATGTTTATTTTGGCTTTTTGACTACAGTCATAAGGTGGTTGGAGTAACATTTGATTCATCATAAAGTGAGAAGGTGAGAAGTATTGTAAATCATGTTGTTTGAAAAGGGATGCGTTCAGAGCTTTGTAAAATATGGCTATAATTTTGGCACTTTTTTGTGAGTATGTGTAACTATTTATTGCTACACGATAGAATTTCTTATTCTATGCACATCTATGCATTTGCACATGTTCGTGTCGCATTTTCTAATGAAGGGTGTGGGGAGAAGTGCAGCAGAACTGGCTCTGGTATCACCAATGAAGAGGGCTGTAAGAGTTTAAAAAGGGCTCTGCAATTGCAAGCTAAAATTCTGCTCTGGAGCTGAGCAGTGAATACACAGAACCTAATTTTTTTTTTTTTTTAAAAGGCGTGAGGGAGAAGGAGTGCAATCAAAAACAGAAGATTTGTGAATGTCATGGTGTGACTGGTGCAGGAATGTTGGGGAGGGATTTGTGCAAGAATTTGGGTGTGGGGGAGCATTGCTTTCAATTCCTCCTGCTGCTGGTGTTGCTCAGAAGTAATATAAAAAGAGTGAAGAAAGCATGACTATATTTTGTCCAAACTGATCAAGTTATAACAAGGAAACTGTAATTCAGCCAGTGTGTCTGTTAGGATATCATCTCTTGATTTCAGGTTTCCAACGCTGTGTGTTGTTGGCTCTGCTGACAGTGATGAGAGACAAATCTCTCTGCTGTTGGCAGGAACAGAGGAGTTCACACAGGCATAGTGTGACAAAATTCCCTACATAAAAATTATCCTTGCTAATATAATATAATCATCCTTTAATGAAGTGGTCCTGTGGTTCCCAAAGGATCTATCTAGTGAAGACTATGCTTTCATCCCACTGAATTATCAGTGTGTTTAGTGTGCCAGTCACACCCACACCAAGGTGTCACCACTAGCCATTGCTGCTTGTCTTCTTTTCAGGCCTGGTTTTAATTTCCGTTCCACTTCTGCAGCACAGGTCAGGTGAGAAAGAGAAAAATAAGCCAAGCGAGTGCACGTATATTTGTATTTGTTTCAGAATGCCTGTGATTTAAAAGCTAGTGATTAATTTAGTTGACCTAAATGTAGAGCCAAATTGAAAAATGTATCCTCTGAGCATGTGCAATATTGCAAAACTGCTGGCTGTGTGTGCTGATGTCTTTTTGTGTTGGTGGTTTGTTGGAGAAGCATTTTGAGTACTTATTTCTGCACATACTCTCACTCTGCTTCAGCTGCTGCTAGTCAAGAGGACTCAGGCTACACTTTTCATGTCTTTCTGACTTGCAGGCTGTAAAGGGCCTTGTTCACCAGAGTTTGAAACTCTGGCAAACACTTTGCTGCAGATCTATTAAGGATGCTACAGCATTCCCAAGTGTGGTTGAGGCTGCCTGAAACTGCTGAGCTGGCATTTCACTTCAGACGGTGCTCACAATAAGGGCATACACACAAATCCTCCCCCACCGGTCCAACCCCAGAGCTCACAATTAAATGGCCTTTGAAAATGGCAAAGAGGCTTACAAAGAATAGCCTTGATGGAATCTAACCTTTCCTGGAGCTGCCCTTGTGTGCGGAATAGTTGATAATTTTCCGAGCTGAAGACGTTGAGAGGCGAACGCCTTTTAGCTGGAGCGAAATATCTGCAGCCTTCTTGTGTTCTGCATGTAAAGTACCAGCGAAGTCTGCCCTGGCTCCGTACGGCCACTCAACCTCTACAGTTCCCTTCCAAGCCCTTGCCTTTTCCCACAGGAGCACAGAGGGGTGCTGAGGGCTGGCCAGCCCATCGCTGGGGCTGGTACCAGATGGGAGCTGGGCGGTGCCTGCCCAGGGTGGGATCCAGCCGGGTGCAGGGCACTCTGCCCCGTGGATGCTCACTGCTGGGGAGCTGGTGGGGCAAGAGTTAGGGGCTCTACTCACTTGACTTTTATAGTCTTAGGAAAGGAATACTTCCTCTAAGTTGCAACGAAGTTTAAAATTAAAGCAAAAAGGGAAATGTACCTGCCCTGAAAATTCAGTCTTTGTCACTTGCACATGGAGCAAATTGAAGCATTCTTTACAAAAAATGCATTTCCCATGATAATTAATCTTACACCATGAAAGAAGAGCACACTGAGTAGAGGTTTGGCGTTACTGGTATTAAAAATATCTGAAACCAGTTGGAGTCCAGTGTTTCTTTGGCAAAAGAAATTCTATTTACAAGGTCTTACAAAAGCAGTTGTGTATTTTCAGGAATAGTAAATGCCATAAGTTTAAACCGTATATGCTAAACTCACTGATACGAGGTTAGGCCTTACCATTAAAAATAAAAATTTCAATAAATTACTCATTGGTGTAACTTTGATTTTTGATACTAATTTTTCACACTAAGATGATTCTTTTGTTCTTCTATCCTACACAAGCATGGGATATATCCATAATCCTATCTATATTCACCTTTACCAGATATCTGGTGGCTTTTTCATATTTTCATGGGGAATCAGTTTCTTTTAAGGCTGCCAGGTTGACAGCTATGGAGTCTCAAGTGGTTTAGTTTGTCCATAGAACAATTTGGGGCTACCAAATTAATTTCATACAGAAAGGCAGGTTATTTTTGGAGGCTTCTTGTAACTGTTCACATAAATACTTTTTCTCATTTTTGCTACGTGATTCAGCATACAAACCATGGTACAGTTCCTGTTCAAATACCCCTATTTCTGGGGCTATCTGCCTGTGGGGAAGCAAGCCAGGGTGGCCGAGCTCGTGCCTGGGGAACTATCGATCTGGGACTGATGTTAAGTGCAAACAAACAGCAACCCCAGGTCTGTAGGTGTGAATGTTTGTTTGGGTCTGCAGCTCATTCACCTGAATCGTGACTTTTCTGGCTGCAAGGTTTTCTGCCATGAATACTTCCGTCTTCTTTCCCTTTGGACTCAGCTTTGCTGTTGTATCAGTAAAGGCCCTCTGGCAGCTGAGTTTTTAGGAATGAAACTGTTTCTGGTTTTCTTCAAAAATATTCTTTATACCTGGGTATGATAAAAGGTTCCAGTGTTACATTCTCCCTGCAGAACCTGCCCATATCAAGCAGGAAGGGAAATGCAGGAGCTCAGATACAGGTGGCTGAGATCCACAGGTTTTCACTTGAAGCTACCCAGTTGGAATAAAAATCCAACTAACCAACCAAAAAAATCCCCAGACCGGGAGATTTCTGAATACAATTGCAGCCACCTCCCTTTGCAGGACTCATTTTTTAACAGAGCAAAGAACAAGACTGCTTTTGCTCTTGTGGTGTCCTTCTCCCACTTTCACTGCCTTCAGTCACTGCAGGAATGGGGAAGGGGTGGGAATGCTGAGGTTGATGAGACAGGATTTGTTTAAAAGCCTGTGCTCAACTAGGGCAGCACCATGGCAGCATTTTTTCCTTATGCTTAGTGCTTGTGATCTCTTTCATTCTCTCTTGCAGTTACAGAGCAAAATCTGGAAATATTATACATAGTAAGCTGCTGAACATATAGAGGTTACTGGGGCAGTAAAGTATTCACAGGAATCAAATAAATAGCCTGTCTTTTGTGGCCAAAATTAAATCATACTAAGAAAACCTGGCACAATTTTCTTTTTCCTTCAGTAGAGGTGGTGTTGAAGTGATTCATTGGAAGTTTTACCTCTTCTTAGCCTATAAAGGGTAAATGTGCACTTGGGAACACCAGTGCCTCAAAAAGAGAGCTCAAGGGCCATTTGTTCTCTGAAACAACCTTGTCGTGTCAGTGTTCCAGTGCTCAGTGGGGTGCACAGGTGCTGCTGGGCGGTGGTTTGATCTCCTGGAGCTGGAAGGTGTGTGTTCCTGGAGCTCCACAGTGCTGTGGGTCGGGTCCTGCTTTTCTGCACATGTTCTCCAGAACGATGTGTGCGTGCTGAAACCTGCATGTCTGCCTTTGAGTACAGAAATGGCAAATGTATTTGCTAGCAATCTTATGCTGCATGCGTGTTCCATATTTATTTTTTTTTTATGGAGACTTAGGGTTGTCTCTTAACGCAGCTGAATTCTGTTTGAACGGGACTTTATTGGCTACAGGAAAGATAAGGAGACTTTTCTTTCAAGTCTTCTATGTTAATGGAAACATAATCATGTTAGCTATGCTGTCATTAAAAAACAAAACTCATAAAAAGTATAACCTTAGGAGACATGAGTTGCTGCTACACCTGCTAACGCTTCATTCTGTTGACTTTCTCACCCTGCCTGTCCTTCGGCAACAGGTTGTGTTGCAAAGCTGGAGGCTGCTGGCCTCAATGCAGAGACTCTCCAATTTACATTCTGGTCATACTGCAGCGTTTCATAACCCCGCTATAGCTTTTCCCTGGCTTCCCAACAGCTCTGCCGCCTGACACTGCACAGGGACCTCCAGGGTGAGGGAAAGGGCCTGGGACTCCCAGGGAACAAGAGGAGCAGCCAAGAGTCTTTGCTGGAAGAGACTGTCACTGCAGGGTGCAACACTGGCCTGAGAAGCGGGAGAAGCTGGTGGTGGACAGGAGGCTGTTGCACAGGGATTTTAGCGCAGGTGTCTGGACTGAAAAGGATTGGACCCGCTGTGTTGGGTAGTTCTTACCTACCACGTGTAGTTCTTAACCTACCACATGGTAAAGGGCTGAGAGAGCATGGAGGGGAAAGCAAGTCAGATGTGGATCTCAGTGTCTGGTCAGTTTCCAGAAACTCTTTAAGAACTAAGCCCTTTCAAATGTCTGTCCTCCAGTTTGGAGCAACTGGAGAATGACCTGTACAAAGCAATGAGTTCTTAAGAATTGATTGCTTGCAAATTCCTCAAAACATTGACATATCTGAATATTTGCTATCTTTTTAACATTAGCACTACTTTTAATTTTATGTCATGAGCCCTTGCCTGAATAAAGCGCTCCAGGTTAGTGCCTCTTATTGAAAGAAGACACGCGTGGCACTGCAGAGCCCCCCCGGGAGCAGCCCAGGCGGTGGGCACAGATCTGGCAACGTGCTCTGATGTGCAGCCTGCATCACTGCTGTGAGATGGAGAGAGAAATTCTACTTTACTAACTTTCATGTTTTGTGTTGTAGCCATGAGACGCAAACGACTTGCTGGGATCATCCCAAGATGACTGAGCTTTACCAGTCATTAGGTAAGACATCTCTACCAGATGCTTGGTGCTTTTTTTTTTCTTGCTTTTTTTTTTTTTTCAGTTGAATGATTTACTAAGGCAAAGATTTCCAGAGGAAGCAAACCAAAATTAAGTGAAAGAGAGAGGCAGAGCTTTTACTGAGGTTAAAATTTTCTGCAAGGGAAGTACATAAGGAACACATTTCAAACATGCAGTAGAAAAAAATTGTATTTCATTTAGCACATTTGGAACGTACACTGGGTTTATAAAGTAATTTGGGTGTATTGTTGCAAAGTCTTTACTGAAAGACTGGAACAGAAGTTAGAAAAAAATAATCCTGAATCTTTTCACTGTCTAATCTACTTTACAAAAGGCACATGAAAAAATCAAACCAAGCTGCTGTTAATGTTGACTTTTGGATGGTGGGAAGCCAATTGAAGCAATTTGCCAAACTGTGTTACCACTGCTTTATTTTTAAAGCACTTTCAATACTTAGAAGGCATAGCAGCTGTCATGATGTCATTTTGAATACCCAAATTGCATGCTTATTATGACTTCAGATGTGCCACTCTAGTGGAGGGTTATTTTTTTTTCATTTTTAGCAGCTTTGGAATTTATTAACAGAAGCACATCTATAAGATAAAATAGGTTAATCTATGCTCTAGTGTAGGCTGCTTGGCAGGCCATTTAATAGCTAACTCTTTGATTTTAATGGTTGTGTTAATAAATAATAGAGGGTATAATAAAAATTAAGCTATTTTGCTGAAAGAAATATCAGTAAATACACTGCATTCATAAAGGAGGTTATGTCTGTACAGCACATGTACATAAACCAGCTTGAGCACTAGGACTGTCAGATCTAGCATTCTGTGCAGGCTTATTTGCCATGGTGAAAAATAGCTTAAATTATCACCTGCTAAACTCCAGTTTAGCTGCTGAAAACAGTCTAATTATGCCAGTGTAATCTATTTCAAGCGAACTCAGGTATCTATGGTGCTCTGCAGTTCAAGGCATGCTAAAAATATTTTAGAAAGGTAACATTATGAAATGAAACGACACAGTGTGAAGATTTTTTCTTCTAGTATTAGCAGTGTGGCAGCAGTTGCTTTAAAATTTAACCAGAATGCAGCTCTGTATGCCAAAAAGGGATATAAAATGTATAAATTCAGGCTAACCAAATGCAAAAACAGACATGTATTGACTTGCCATTTAATTATAACATATTGCCCCGTGTGTCTCCTTCACATTTCTGCTCTTAAAGTGAGTGGTTTAAAAGTTTCAGGACAAATGGTAATTGCACGTGCAGACATCCCTTTAATACAGGTAGGTCTTCAAACAGTTGCCTGTTAATTGAACTGCACTCTGACTCCGCAGCCGCCTTTGATCCACAGATTGCATGGTATTGCTGATACTGCTGTTGGTCAGACCTAAGGTCCTGTTGCAACTGCTTTTCTTCTGCTAGTTCCCTGTTTCAGCCAGAGTACTCTTAAATACCAAGCAGTGAAAAGGTAATAAGGGAGAAAAGTGTCCTGATGGATTCAGGTCAGCAGTTCAGAAGATGTGTGACTGCTGAAGTCAGTTTGCATTTAGTTTAACTGAGTTTTATCACTGTGAGTATCATCCAAATGTCAGGAGTTTAAGATAGCCTTATTTTTTACTGCATAAAGAAGGAACATGTTCAGGCAGACTTTGTTTCTTACTTGTGAACTTTCTTTTTCTCCTGACATTTTCCTTTTCAGGAGCAAGAAATGTCCAAAAAAGCAGTGCTCTGTCTGGATGGTTTTATTTCTTTTAGAGTTGAGACACTCATTAATGTGAAAGTGACACTGATTTTAGCAAAGTATGCATAATATGTATTTTTATGAGTAAACTGAGGTGTTCATATATGTGTACAAAAGAGACTAGACAAGGTGACTCTTTGTGTACTGCCACATGGGTGAAGCTTTGATGAAAGTGCTACTGAATAACCTACCAAATTATTTTATTTTTGAACTGGGTGTAATCACCATTGCCTAACTCTCACACAAACTGCATAATACAAGTATAACCCGTTTAGTCTTGAACAGAACCCTTGATGTATTTTCAGTGCTTCGCTTTGCCTCAGGTCAAAATGGTAATCATGGGATGTTTGAAGTCTTTTCAGACTGTTCAGTAATATATTATCTGAGAAGATGTTATTAAAGTCGATTTTGTATTGCATACTCATTAGATCTTATTATTTTACCCCACATTAGGATCCAAATTTTGTTTCTAATTCATATAAAGAAGCTAGTAAAGAGCTTAGTATGTATGCCTTTTTTAAGAATCTACTAGAAAGCATGAATTTGGCAAGTGGGTAAATGTAAAAAAGTCTCAACCAAGTACATCAATACTGTCAAGAGTTTTCATTTCCATTTTCCAACTCCTACACTTCCCCAGTATGGAATAATTGTGCTATGTGACGTAGCTCTATACATGCCAGTATATCATAATTTGCTACAGGATGCTTAAGTCTAATTTAAAATTTTACAAATTACTGAAAGCTTAATTTTTTTAAGTGAATGAGGAAGGTGCATCCTGGCACAAGGTAACATTTCTTACTTGCCTCTGAGATGCAAAAGACACTTCTCTAAGAAAGAGGAGTAACATTAATCTTCACATATCCAATTCACACACCTACAGATTGTTGCATTACATTTTGCTAAAATAGATGAATTTCAAATGTGAGACTTATTGGCTCATTTTTCTGTCTTTAGAGATCTGGGTATTGATAAAAATGAAGCTAAATTACTTGGGAGCATTATTTGGTACTAATAAAAGAAGGTAGCAATGTGCAGTGCACACTTTTGCCCGATCAAATTGTTGGTCAAGGAAGTCCTGTAACCTCTTCAATTGGGACTGCATCAGAGACAGCAGGAAGAACTACAGGAAGAAATACAATAATCTGCCTATGAAGGAATACAATAATCTGCCTATGAACTCAACTTCTCTTGGAGCTCATTTGCTGAAACATGGCTGGTTAGAAAGATTGTTGTTAAATATTTATTGAAATTATGTATGTGTTTCAAAAAATTTCCAGCTGGTTCTTTCTAACAGAGATTTTCCTCTTAAAATACTAAGATGCTTGTTCCTGACTGCTCTTTATTATTTAAAAAATGTAGCATTTTGTCAGTTTTAATGAAAAATTTACTCAAGCTGAGCAATTTTTACTCTTCTTTAAGTTATGGCTCCTAAAAGTTACATAAGAAGCTGCCTATATTGAATGACTTAATTGTTGTTTAATGTTTAGTTGAAGTGGCAACAGGTAGTAGATGTTGGTATAGATTAAATAAAAAAAGAATCATATAAGTTAAGAACATAGAGAAGAAATAAATGCTGAAATGGGAAAGGTAGTAAAAATCATGATATGTGAGCTTCAAAGGATCAGAGGCTGACTGACATCCCCTGGTTTGTATTTGCACCATTATGAACCACTCCTATTTTCTTCTAACTTCCTTCTGAAAGACTTCAAAGTACCAAGAACTGCTCCAGCTGCTTTTCTTTCCAAAAGTAGTTCCTCTGCAGCAGCTCTTCTGTTTTTACACTGTTCCTTTACATCCCCCATACAAATTTTTTCATCCTTCATGATGACTCCAGGGCATCGCTGAAAAGAGAATTTGTGTTGTTTCACTGTCTTGAAGACCGAGGACCTTTGCATGAGGGGAGAGGCAGGAAGAGCCGGAATCATAAAGTGGTCTGAGTTTGCTCAGTTTTTTCAGGTTATCTTCTGAGGAATATTTAGTGTCAGGCAGCTTAGCTCTGAATACTAGTATTTTGCCTTTAAGCTAAAAATGACTCCAACCTTTGCTATGATGGGCCAGGAGGACTTGGCTTGTTGTGCCGCAGTGTTAGTGTCCCCCTCCTCCAGCCTTCCCATGTCACGTCATGTCAGTACAAGTGTCCTCAAGGTGCATTAGTGTCACCATGAACAGTAATTGCAGTAGCAGGGTGCAGTCAGAAATGTTGTTTATCAATCCTAATTCACCAAGGCAAGACAAGAGGGTGAAAACCACCCTCATCCTTGCAGGCTGCAGTGCCCTGGTGACAGCTCTCCATTTAATTTAGAGGCATGGGGGGCAGTTCTCTATGGATTACATGAAAGAAATGTCAGAGTTGCTTAACACAAGGTGGGAGAATGCTGGAAGGCACCTCTGAGCTTTCAGCAGCAGCTGCTGTGTTGGTCTTTTGGCTGGTTTCTCTTGTGCAGCAATATGAGCTTCTAACTCCCAGTGACCAAGGCTGACCAACTTCATCCGCTTTGGTTTGTGTATTTTGATTTGTCCCTCTGAAATGCTGCCTGAAGAGGCTAAACTGCCCCTGGCTGCCATTACAGTTTGTATTAGCAATTACTAAACCATGTATTTATTATGAAGTTTTATTCATATTCAGCTAATTGTTTTCCATGTTTGTGCCAGTAAGACCCATGCCTGTTGCACACATCAGTCGTTTGATTTCTACTGCAATCCAGTGAGATGATCCATATGGCCTCTCTTTAAAGGTTGCTTATTCACTAATGTCCTTTTCAAGCCCATTTCAGAAAATAGGATTGCTTGGGTTTAGTCAGCCTTGGACAGCAGTCAGTCTAGAGGAGGTCATTTTTCTAACTGTGTGACTGTGTCCTGTGCAGCACACACCTAACACACAGTAAACGTGACTGTGGCAGAGAGGTAGAACTTAGGGGGAGCAGTTAACCTGGCATCCCTTGAAAATGAAGGCACAGGTGTGTTAGCATGAAGGAGGCTATTCTAGAGAGAATGAGGGGCTGTTCTGTTACAGAATAGATGACCAGTATGGGAACATTTTGCTTAAGGTAACTGCACTCTTGGTTTGCAAACGGATACCTTTTATTATTATTTTCTGAAGTTGTTTGTAATTTATTTATTTTAGGATTTTCCAGCTTCTCACTCACAGGACATAAAAGGTTTCTGAACTTTCTGACTGCAAGCTCCACTCATATCCCAATTCCATAGTGGGATGTACCAGGTGTACATCATATCCTTTCTTAAATTTTTGTGTTTGCAGGCTGAAGAAAAGACATTGCATACTAAAACTCCCAAAGGTCATGTCAGTTGGTCTGATTACAGGGATGCTGGCACATGCTGTGGTGTTCAGCCTCTGGGTCTAGATGCAATCAGTAGCATTGTGGTGCCCTGGGTACCTCCCACTTGGTAATTTGCAGAGACACTGTTGGCTTTTTCACTCAGTTGGACAGGCCTAGTACAACGTGCTGGGTCGTTTCATGGAGAGTGGTTAAGCTGTACATATAATAGTTTACTGTTATTTATTACCAAAGCAGTGTAGATGATAGCATTAATTATTGTTATAATAAAAGTCAATGGCTGAGACTCAGATGATATTAAGCGGTGTTACTTGATTAATTTCTTTCCTTTGTGCATTTGTCTCATTTGCATTTTAAAATTACAATTCCGAAAGAGGCAATATATGTCACTGCAGGGCACTGTTGAAAGATTTATTTACAGGTTTTGGGCAGCAGGAGGAAACCCAGCGTTCTTACCAGCCGGACAGGGAATCTCAGCTGTATTGAAACAGTGTGAGCTGAAGCTTCTTGAAAAGGCAAGAGTGCCACTAATGTCTGATGAAACATGGAAAGCTTAGTGGCTATAGAGGAATTCTGGTCTATTCAGGACTGTCCAGTAAACAACTTTTAACATCTGTTAGGTAGACATTGTAATTCCCAAACCAGGTTATCCCCAGGCAGTGTATTTATGAACAGTCTATGAGGTGTCACAAGTGGAGGCTGAGTAAGGCTTTCAGGTTTCAAGGTATATCGCTCTAGATTCACATTTTCTGTCTGTGCAGCTGAGAGTAAAAAACCCCTCAGAACTCTGTAAATCTTACCAAATGAAGATGACCCCTTGACCTGATGACATCTAATTTCTTTAAAAGAATGAAGTTGTTAATTTGCTGAATTTTACTCATACCACCTGAAGCATGCAAGCTACTCATTTCAGTTAGGTGATGTCCAGACAGTGAGATACTTGCTGTCCGTAGGACCAATTGAAATGTGTGTGTTTTGCCCTCATTAATTAAAAAAGCAATTATAATAATATTCGCAGTAATATAAACAAGAAAGCCCCTTTTTAAAGTGAGGAAAAAAGGTAGTTTCCGGGTAGAAAGGAGTTTATGAGATGCCTTCAGATTGCATTTGGATAGAGATGAATGATATGAACAACCTTTGGTGGGAGGTAGCCTGGCCCATCCCAGTGCTTTTAAACACTCGGTGAGATGAGCCTGTCATACAGGATAGGACGATATCAAATGGAACCTCTCAGGCACTCAGCACTCTCAGCAGATCCAAGAGCTGTAGAGGGGCAGGTCAATTTGTTTAAGAACCACCATGAAAAGCAGTTCAGTTGTAACACCTTACTTAAAACCTGTTTTCTGGGTTATAGATGTGACTCCTTAAGAATAAAAACAAATCCGCCCTCATGCTGAATGCTAAACCTCTTCATAAATAGGTTATTTTAAATAACTGATTTTAATTTTTTTATTGCTTTTAGTTATTTTACAAGCTGTTTTATGCAGTAAGAACTCAAGAATATGAGAATATGTTTTTCCTCTTAAAAAAAAACCCCAGCCTACAAAATTTTATTTGTTGATACTGTGTCAGTAGTCAGTGGGACATTCCAGCAGGTGGTTTGAATCACTGACCACTTCTCAAATGAGTGGGTTTTTTGCCTGATTATCCACTAGCAAAAGGATCTGCTGTTTGTCATTCCAGGTGTTTCTAGAATACTGTAGAAATAGAACACAGCCTTTATGTTTTGAGATTTCTCTCAACATGCAGAATTATGCAGAAAATGTTAGAATTTAATTATCGTCTTTCCACAGTATTTCTGATTTGAGTTATTCCTATCAGCAGTCTGAAGTACCCTTCATTAAAGCTGCATTTGTAATAAAAGCACTGGTTCTTGTTCACTGTTATCATGTTATTATATAGAGAAAGATATATATGCACTTGAACAGAGAGGACATTCATGGCTGAGTGATGGGAAAGTCATGATTTCTCTTTGCCCTGGGACGTAAATATGTCACCAAATACTCCCTCGTGATCCTTTCTTCTGTCTGTTCCTTTCCAGGGGCCAGGTTGCCTCTTCCACTGCATCATTGTTTCAGACCATAAACAGATTATGCTCTTGGGCATTTACATTTTTTTGTTCAAAGCATGAAAGTTGCCTTCTGAGCAAGAAGAGGGAGTATTGTTAACAACTTGCAAAAGTTTCAGAATACACCAAGGGCGTTTCAGCCCTCTGACGACCCTGTTTGGAGGATGGGGTGGTGCATACTTTCTAGCAGTGGGAGGAAAGGGCTGGAGGAAAACTTGTGTGGTGCACTGAGCTCCTCAACCCGCTCCAAAACGATAAAAGCTTTGGAATCAGGGCTTAATGGGTCCTGACTCTTTTAGAGGGCTGTGTGGGGGTGGAGAAAGCAACATTTTTTTTCCCCTTAGGACCCAGGAAAGAAAAACCAAAAACAATTTCACAACACAGAGAGGTAGGAACTACCGGTGTTTCCATAGGTTTTTGGAAGGTTGCTGGTCCTTGAGCCTCCTTCCTCCCTCCTCTGCCTCTTCCCAGCAGGAGCGGCTGGCTTGTGACCAGGCAGTGCCTCTGTGCTCCTCACTCAGGGTCCCCCCTCTCACTGTCAGGGGTGGCTTTATGTCCAGAGCTTCCCAGCCCAGGGGCCAAGACTCATTCCCTGGCAGTCTTGTGTTCCGTGGTTCATTTAAATGGGGTCTCATCCAGCAAGGGAAATGTTTAGCCCAGTTAGGAGGGGCCTGGGCTCCTTTTGTTGCTGCACAGAGCAACACGTTTGTTCCAGCAGTAGCCCCGGGGGAGGAAAGACTGCCATCACTGGCAGTTTCATAGGCATAGGGAGGAAAAAAGCTAAATCTTTAAGATCCAGTGACCTTAAGTGACTGTCACCATCTGGTAAGACAGCTGTCCATCAGGAGCATGGAGGTGGTGGCATAAGGCAGACAGGGGTGAGCAGCTGGCACAGGGACAGTCGCTGGGTGCAGGCTAATCCTGGTGACAGCAGTGAGGGTGGCAGTGGAGGTGTGCGACGGCTTAGCCTTGGCTTGTGGAGCCAAATGAGCAACGGTGCTGCTACTTTCCCAAAACCTGAGATGAGGGCTCTGAAATGAGCACCTGACTTTCCTGCTTCATCATTTAGAGCAGATGCTTCTTGGCAGCAGTGTCGTTAAGGTTGATGATAAATTCAGTGTGTATTACATATACAGGAAAATAGATGTAAACTGTAGCACTTCCAGGATTAAATGTCTCCACAGATTGTACTTTCTACCTTGATCGAGGCCTGAAATATGCATATATATTTACTCACATTTCTGAAAATGTAAATAATAAATAGATAAGCTTTTTTCAGAACACTCAGGAAGAATTTAAGAAAGGCTTCTTCATTTTGTCAAATGCTAGCCATAATATTCTTTTACAGAATTCAAATACAGATTTGCAGCAGGGGTACAAAATGTAATTGAATTCACGGTGTGTTTGTGAGAGACTGCTTTATTAATTTCCATTTAAGATAAATTAAGTCGCTTTATTTAAATTTCTCCCTGTATTCTACACCACATAAGGGACCTGTCAGGATGAATGTGAGAGACAGAGCTGGCAGGAGCAATACACAGAAGTGCCCATTAAAAAGGTGTATGCAACTGTGCAAAGAAAAAGAAATTATATACAAAGCTGAAACTTTCTTTTCTGCTCTAAGAAATGTGTCAGAAACGTTCCACAGCTTTCATTAAGGTATACAAAACTACTGAATTATCATACCTCATATTATTCATTCAGCACAGCTTAATTAAAATTAATGTAATTGAGACTATATTCCCTCTGCTACCTGTACCTGTACAGTATTATAAATGATGTTGGGATAGTTATACCCAAGCTACCACATTTCAAACAGCTTTACAGCACCTTAGCTCATATGCCAGCAAGGAAATGTTTTGTCTTTCCCTATTTTTCATCATATTCTTTCTCTAAGAGTCTTTCAGGCTTTGAGGAAGCTTATTGAGCTAAAGGGACCTTTATTTTGAGTCACTACATTTTTTCCCCTAATTTTTTTATATTTACTTCGTAGTTTACATTTTTGAAACACTTTCCCATCAGTAATTCCTTAGGCTCCATGGGTTTCATCAGTAAATTAAATGCATTCAGCAGCGTTGTCAGGTGCTGAAACTGGCTGGCACAAGCAGTGTATTTCTGTTCTAGAAAACCCTTGAGTTGCAATATGCCAAGCAATCTATTGAGAATGATCCTTAGGCTGCACAGGAGTGTCTGTGCCCAGGAATTAGTTGGGTAGGTGACAGGGCCAAGAGCATGCATCTGTTTTTTGAGTGGTGGGTGGCTGCCCTGTAGCGTACGAGTGTGTCCCCTGCCACTCCTCAGTTCCCCGTGCAGCTGCTGGCAGCGCCCCTTGGGAGCCAGCTTCTGTGCTCTGGTCTCGTGTGTCTTTGTCCCCTCAGTGTCCAGAAGGTTTTGCAAGCCATGGTTAAACTACTCAGCAGGGACTTGTGCTGATGTCCTTATTTAGTTAAACGTACGAGGACAGCTCTAGCCAAAGTTGAGCCAGACAATGTGTTCCCAGCTGGGTGCCGTTCCCTGTCACACTGCCACAGCCACTGGCTCCCCGCCCTTTTGCAGGTGGAGACCTGGGAACTCACCTGTCTGGGTGAGCTGGCTTCTCTCCAGAAAGGCTCTGCATCTCTGGGCATGGCTGGGGCCTCCTTAGATGGAAAGCACAGACGTTTAATTGGATTTTTTTAGTAAGTTTTTTGTTTTAGCAGTAGCTGAGAGTCATCTGTTTTTTCTTGGGCAGAGCTCTTCCCTCGGGGCTGCCTGCACACCGCCTGGCTGGTGCATAAGGCAAGAAAGGAAGAGTTTCAGGGTCTTACCTTCCTCACAGTGTTTTCAGGCAGTATTTTCAGACACACTACTGCAGTCACTGATGTTGTCCTTTCAAGTGCTCTTTAGTTCAGTACCTTTGAACAAAAGGAAGTAACACTTTAGGACTTAGTGGGGTGTTTTTGGATGGTTGATTGTCAAGATTTGAGGGCTTTAGCTCAGTGAAATTTCTAACAATTTTTTTTTCCCCCCCTCTGCTCTTTTAACCAACGGGTATTATCTTGTAGTTCAACATAACAACGTCTTTGTGAGTCTGGTTATTTCTAATGTGTAAGGCTGATCTTTTATTCTAATATTGCCTCTCTACAGCTGACCTGAACAACGTCAGATTCTCGGCGTACAGGACTGCCATGAAACTCCGCAGGCTGCAGAAAGCCCTCTGCTGTAAGTACCTGCCTGTGCCTCACCCGCTGCCGGGAAGGCTCCGTGACCAACACACAAGTTTATTCACAGCTTTCAGAAGCAGAAAAACACTCCCACACATACCCCCAGCTCTGCCTGGTACATGGAAGCCTCTCACCTGAAGGGCCTTCTGCTGCCACCGGTTTGCATGATCATTTCAAAACCAGAGTGCTGGGTGGTCTGCAGATCTGTCCATTGTGAGGCAGAGAAGCAGTTCAGAAATAAAACTGAACATACCATACATACTTCTTATCTTTACAGTCTTTAGCCAGGTATTTTCACTGTGCCATATCCTGTGCCATGTCACTGTGCCATGTCCTGTGTCAGCCGCAGCTTTACAGCCAAAAGGAACACAGTTGTGTGTTGGGAACAGTGAGAGCTCGGGTGAAATAATCACTTCAGAGCTGCAGTTGCTAATGGTTTGTTAAGTTGAATCTTGAACCCTGAGGGGTTATTGCCTTTAAATGAGATCATCGCAATAAACATTTAGCTTCATTTTTCCCCCAGCTTTCAGTTGTGTTGAGAAGTCTCTCATCAGCTGTACATTAGTGATGTGCATGTTCGAACATTTTAATTCTCCCGACTGTTGTATGTTATTCTACTTTCCACTGGAATTACATTTCCTTTTCAGCTTATTGTAGCCTGATAGGTAAATAATTCGCTCAGAGTTTTCTTGATAGGCCAGCCAGTTGCAAAAGTAAGCAGTTCATTAGGCAGTCCAATTGGGAGGATTATTAAAATATGGTAACATTCACTATTTGGCATTTAATTACGGGGTTAAATTTATGATACAGTTGCAAATGTCTCATCTGTTGATTTATCTCAAGTTGGATTTGTGCTCACATGCTTTCTGGAACTGTGTCAAACCTCGGTATTTTTGAGCATGTTTACTCTTAGGCTTTTAAGCATGGGTGAATTCCGGTAAAGTGTGCAGACTTAGTTTCTGAATGTATTAAAAGATAGGGAAAAAAAGGGAAAAATAAACAATAAGTGAAAAGTCTTCTAACATAATGAAAGATTTCAACGTGAATGCAGTGACAAAGAAGGAGTTATGATGATGAGAAATATAAACATCTTTCCATGGTACAGTACTGCTGCCACACTCCCTGTGGAAATGTGGTATAAAGAAACTGGAGTGATATGCAGTGAAAAGTATTCATAATCAGTGCAGCACTGAAGGAGGCAGACTTTTTGGAATTAACTAGCTGGAACTGCATAAGTGTAGCATGTAACAGGTTTTTATGACTGAAAGTGCAAATCTTTGCATCCCATTTTATCTGTATTAGAGTCATAGAATATTTTGAGTTGGAAGGAACTCAAAAGTATCATTCAAGTCCAACTCCCAGCCCTGGGCAGGACACCCCAAGAATCGCCCCATGTGCCTGAGAGCAATGTCCAGACTCTTCTTGAACTCTGTCAGGCTTGGTGTTGTGACCACTGCCCTGGGGAGCCTGTTCCAGTGCTTAGACACCCTCTGGGTGAAGAACCTTTTTCTAATAGCCAACCTAAATCTCCCCTGACACAGCTTCAGGCCATTCCCTTGGGTCCTGTCACTGGTCACAGAGAGCAGAGATCAGTACCTGCCCCTCCTCTTCCCTTCACGAGGAAGTTGTAACTGCAGTGAGGTCTCCCCTCAGTCTCCTCCAGGCTGAACAGACCAAGTGCCCTCAGCTGCTCCTCACACGGCTTCCCCTCAAGGCCCTTCACCATCCTCATTGCCCTCCTTTGGATGTTCTCTAACAGCTTAATATCATTTTTATGTTATGGTGCCCAAAACTGCCCCCAGCACTCGAGGTGAGGCCGCCCCAGCCCAGAGCAGAGTGGGACAATCCCCTCCCTTGCCC
>VWZW01006868.1:100260-342007 GCA_013397115.1 Edolisoma coerulescens
CCCCACTAGTGACAGGTCACCAGTCTGATGTCACCCCATTCACTGAAACCCTCTGTGCCCCATCTGTGAGTCAGCTGCTCACCCATCACGTGGTGTGTTTATCCAGCTGTGGGCTGGATATTTTGTTCAGAAAGATCCTGTGAGAGACAGTATTGAAAGCTTTACTGAAACCCAAAAAGATTACATGAATCGGCTTTCCTTGGTCAACTAGCTGGGTTACTATGTTATAAAAGAAATTTAGATATATTAAGCAGGACTTTCTCCTCACAAGCCTTTGCCAGCTGTGACTGATGACTCTGTGGTCCTGCAGGTGTTTTTCAATAACTGAGTCCCACCATTAAATAATTCTGGACTCATCTTGGACTTTTGTGTTGGGTTTGCATGGCCAGGTTTTGGTAGCGGGTATCTCCAGGGGTGATTTCTCTAAGAAGCTGCTAGAAATTTACCCCATGTCTGACAGAGCCAATGCCAGCCAGCTCCCACACAGACCTGCTGCTGGCCAAGGCCAGGCCCAGCAGTGGCAGTGGTAGTGCCTGTGGGATAATGTAGTTGAGAAGGGTGCAGGAGAAAATTTGTTGCACAACAGCAGCTGGGAAAGAGGAGGGGAAATATGTGAGAGAAACAATGCTGCGGACACCAGGGTCAGTGCAGAAGGAGGGGGAGGAGATGCTCCAGGCACCAGAGCTGAGATTTCTCTGCAACATATGGAGAAGACCATGGTGAGGCAGCTGTGCCCCTGCTGCCCACAGAGCTCCACAGTGGAGCAAATATCCACCTGCAGCCTGTGGAGGACCCCATGCCAGAGCAGGTGGGTGCCTGAAGGAGGCTGTGACCCATGTGAAGCCCGCGCTGGAGCATGCTCATGGCAGGAATTGTGAACTCTTGGAGAGGAGCCCACGCTGGAGCAGGTTTGCTGGCAGCACTGTCTGTTCCTGAAGGATTGCATCCTGTGGGAGGGACTCACTCTGGAGCAGTTTGTGAAGAACTGCAGCCAGTGGGAAGAACTTGCGTTGGAGCAGTTTGTAGAGGACTGTCTCCCGTGGGAGACTGCACACTGGAGCAGGGGAAGATGTGAGGAATCCTCCCACTGAGGAGGAAGCAGCAGCAGAAACAACGTGTGATGAACTGACTGCAGCCCCCATTCCCCTGCTGCTGCTGCAGGGGAGGAGGTAGAGAATTTGGGAGTGAAGTTGACCCTGGGAAGAAGGGAGGGGTTGGGGGATGTGTTTTAAGATTTCAGATTTATTACTCATTATCCTTCTCTGATTTGATTGGTAATAAATTCAGTTGATTCTCCCAAGTCAGGTCTGTTTTGCCTGTGACAGTAACTCGTGAGTGATCTCTCCCCATCCTTATCTTGACCCATGAGCTTTTCAGTGTATATTCACTCCCCTGTCCAGCTGAGCAAGCTGAAGTCATTTCATCTCATGAGGTTACATTTAGGTAAATTTTCAGAGAATTGATGCTCTCAGAGACATGCAGTGGCGCTTACACTGATTACTCTAGCACATTCTTCATACTTGTATCTAAGGAGAAGTATTTAAGGAATTTGGTTAGCAGGCTTTGTTCTTACAAATATTTTTGCCTGGAGACACCATCATTGTATTTGTGTATTCTATCATTTCCGTGTCGCTCATGAACTCAGTTTAATTAGATTTTTTTAAAAACCTCAACTCATTACAAAATTCTTCTTCTGCATTTTGGCAATAGTAGAATTAGAGCACAGTGCTGGGTTTCAGGGCTCCTACGCAAAGCCAAAATCCCACTTGCAGAAGGTGCTGCTTTCAGCTATTACTTTTCATTTCTGTTTTAAAATTGCAGGAGTTTTTAGATAGATACATATATATAGATATAGATATATAGATATAAAAATGTATATATCTATATATGCATATATATCTTCTTTTCTCCACACTTCATAGAAAACAGCAATTTTGTCTACTGAGGAGTACTCTAAAAATGTGTGTTTAATAGAAGGCCTGAAGAAGTAAAGGTACAGCCTATTTCTCAGTGGCAAGAATAGAAACGCTTTAAAAAAGGAGCTGTACTTAAACTTCAGTTCTTTTCAGTTCATGAATCAGCCCAATGAACATTAAGACACTAGGATATTAAACCTAAAGAAGAATGTGGAAAATAGCAATCCTTAACAAATAAATACTTATGTATTGTGTTACCTAGAGTGTGGCTCTATCATTTCAGCCTTCAAAATTACTGTGAGCATGCCAGGTGTAACTATTGCACCAGATTTTTTTAAGTGTACCGTTTCCTTTGATAATCACATCAAAGCATGATGACTTTCTTGTTTTGCTACTTTTAAAGATCTGATCTTCAAGTGCAAGCCACATCAGAACATCACGATGTCAATAAAATGGGATGTATTCACAAACTTTTCTTGGAAATGCAGCACAAGAAAATATTCAGGAACTTCTGTTGGGGGTCTTTTTTCCTTTAATTTTATGCAGACTAGATTAAATATTTTTTTTTAATGTGTCAGCCTACAGCAGCAGTTTACAGAGGAGATGATCTTGCATTCTGGGAGGACCATTTATACTTTTTATTACCAGCCATATGTTGAGTTTTCCCTAAGTTCAGCTTGTGACCTCTAGAGTGTATTTTCTCCTGCCTGTTAATTGTCACTTCTGTCCTTCAACTGGTTACTTATTCCATGTTGTCTTTTATACTTTTCCTGCAATCTGGCAGTGTCTAGTTAAAAACATCCTAACCTTTTCTCTATTGCCTTAGAGGCCAAAGAAATATTTATATAAATGACTTAGACTTCAAAATAAGCTAGAAGCCACTGCTCACCCGGATTTTGGAGTCAGTTTTGGAATTCTAAATAGAAAAGTGTGAAAGAGTGGCAGAGAACCCAAAAGAAGCGCAAAGCATAAAATGGTGTGGTTCATTTCAGTTGAAGCTTTTCAAATCACTGCATGGTGCCAAATACTCAGCTCTTCAATACATATCTGACTGTGGAGCTTGTCTTGTGAAAGTTGGTCATTCGTGGAGACCTGCATATCTGCTTTTAAGAAGGAAGTATGCAGTTCCATGTTCTGGGAGAGGACCCCACACACACATTTCTTAAGTCTTGGTGGGAAAGAAGAAGGAGGATCTTAATGTGTTGAGGGCCAGAGCCTTACTTTTTCCCACAAGAAGAGGTTCCCCAAAGCAGAGCATGTTGGCAAGCGCTTTTTGCTTGTTAGGAGATGATCGTGTGTTACAAACTTGGGGATAGGACAGGAGGTGGATGAAGAGTGGGCTGAAAGGCTTTTCAGAATATGCTGCTTATTAATGGGAAAAGCTTTCACAAAGTGGAATGACCCATGTTTAGCAGTAGCTGCATATATAATTATGCTGCCACTCAGATGCCTGAGGGGTTCATTTAATTACCATTGATTCGTAGTCTCGAAGGAGCTGAGAGTTCAGCCTAAAGCTCAGAGTTACAGGTGTTGTGAGGGCTGTGCTCTACTTTCAATTTGACTAATGAATTCTTAGAAGAAAAGCATCTTTCTGAGACTCTCAGGAATGGGTCTGATGCTTTTGCAGGGTATAACTGACATTAAAATAGCTGTATTTTTTATGCTAGCAGGTTAAAACATAATATACCAAAATATTTTATTTTAATAAATGTCTATATGCTAATGTGAAAAAGACTAAAACTCCAGTAAAACCCTGCACAAAATCATAGAGTCAACGTTAAATTTCTTGGTGTAATAGTAGGGATGGCATTCCAAGGTTTCCTTATTCCCTCTAGCACTAGGTATGCTAGGCCCAGAGGACAAAATTTTCAGAAGTGCTTAAGGGATTTAGTAGCAGAAGTAAGTCCCTATTGATTTCCAATGAAATGTATACTCCTGAAATTCTTTTGGCAATTATGAAATCCCAGCATCCTGTCCAAGCAGCATGGCAAAGCAGCCCTGTGGGCAGCTAAAGTATTTCTCATCTCCCACTAGGACATCAAAGGGGCAGTTTCATCCTGGGTAAAATAGGATACTCAAGTGTGAATTTGCCAAATGGGCCCTTAAACAGGATCAAGTTCTAAAAAAATTCCTGTATGGTGTTCTGCATTTAGCCTCTGCACATTATGGAGTTTTTTTGATGTTATGAGGAGATGTTGCTTACCAGAATTCAAGAAAGCACATTTTTTATTGCAGTGAGAGAAAAACTGGTCTTACAGTTGAGTCTGTTCATTTTCCAGTTTTCTGAAGAATTTCCTGGATGATTTTGGGCTGTTCATTTTGGACCAGATGCTACTCCCTTGGGTTATATTGCATCGTGCTGCACTTTTTGACTGCTCATGGTATGAGCAGGTTTAACAGCATCTGGGCTTTTGCATCCCCATTGCTCACACCCTGGAAATTCACTGCAAGGAGTTACAAAAGGTTTTCATGTGGCAGCCAGAAGATCATCATCAAACATCTCATTTTTCTGATTTCCTTTGTTCTTATTCCTGCCTTACCTTGTAAACCAACATCCCATAATTTCGTGTCCCCTTAAGTGTGATGCTGCTTGGTGATACTAGTTTGCAGAGGTTAAGAGCTGAGAAAGGGAAGTTCAGTGTTGCCCTGGACATCCGAATTTCAAAATGCAACTCACTTAAATTAGAGCAAAAATCAAATTTTTAAATGTCTGTGGCAAAAAACTCTGTTCCATGTTGGCTGATAAGTTTAATCGTGTCTTACTCGGTAATGCCATAGAGGTGTTTACAAATATAAATGCTCTTCAGAATTAAAAATGGATGCATTTAATTAATAAATATTGAAATAGGCCATTTAATGTTTCCGGAACCTTCTCTTCCCTGTCCTCACTGGTGGAAAAGTAACAGAGAGATTAATCACAGTTCAGGTCTGATTTGTTTGCATATTCCTTGTGGAATTTGGTTCGGTTAAGATTGCTCGACTTCTCTAAGAAATGGGCAACACATCTCAGGAAAGCTGCTGACCTGTGCTGCGGTGACAGCACATCTGGTGAATGCCGTAATCAAATATTAGCCTGTCTATCTGTAGGAACATAAAGCATGAAATACGTAATTTTTACTTGCATAGTAATTTATGTGTAATATTTCCATAGGACCCAAGAGCATAATAAGTACTTTACAGCTAAAAATGAAACAGATACACACTGGTCTCTAAGGCCACAGCTGAATAACAGTGGATCTGTAGGAGTCCTGAAACCAGTCTTGCATGTGACTTTGAGAGGACCTTTTACATCCTCTGGCCAGGCGCGTAAGCCCAGTAAAGTGCTCTGTTTACTTTTTGAATGTGGGTAGTACAACCACTGTTTCTCTTCAGTCTTTATGGTGGTGTATTTTTTTATTCCAACAGTGGATCTCCTGAGTCTGTCTGCTGCATGTGATGCCTTGGACCAGCACAACCTCAAACAAAATGACCAGCCGATGGATATCCTGCAGATCATTAACTGCCTGACCACCATTTACGATCGACTGGAGCAAGAGCACAATAACCTGGTCAACGTTCCCCTTTGCGTGGACATGTGCCTCAACTGGCTTCTGAATGTCTACGACACGTACGTGTTGGGGGCTCAGGACATGGGAGAGCTCCAGGAGCTTTCCCAGTAGCAGAAGGGGAGGGGGAAGGTGTAACGAGCTGACTGCGTCATTATAGCATGGGTGGCTTGGAGCTGAAAAAAAGAGTAGTTGAAGTGAAAGTTTAATAAACCTAATGGTTTAATGGCTGCATTTAGCTGAATCTATACAGCTCTTGGTTAGGCTTACAATCCTGGGTTCATTAAGCTAAGCAATGAGAGAGCTGGAAAACAGAACTTTTTAAGCAGATTTTTGTGTTCAAACCAATTGTGACTGCATGTCTGTCCACAGCAGGTCATGGCTTTACATGGCTTTTTAATTTATTTTGATAAAGAAGTTCAAGAGAATTACCAAGAAGCAACAGAATGAACACCATACAAACTCTTGCCTATCTGTACCTCTAGATGTTAAACCTTTTCAAATATGTCAATTTTCTATAGCTTTCAATCTGTCATTCCTTTTCAAAGATGGGAGAGGCTCATCTCTTGTCTAATGTGCTTACAACCCTTAGCTGTAAGAAGATTTGAGAAATATTTAATTCAAAATTTACTTTAAAAAAGTGTACCATAAGTATAAATACAACAGACTAAATATACCTGGAGAAAATGTATGGGTATTCCTTTTAAGTGGGTTAATGATGCTGCTCATAATGCATAGGCAAATGCCAACATACGTTTGTAAGCTCATTTTAGAATCAGCCATTATATTTGCATTTGTTGAATTTAATTTTTAAAAAGTCAGTGGAAGTATTTTATTTGTGTTTTTAAGGTTTTTATCAGCCATTTTGAGCCAGACATGCTCATTACTGTGGCAGAATAAACATTTACCTATAGAGTTGGAAGGTCATGGGACAATTACTGTATTTCCATTGACATTTTGAACCATACTGAAGGCCCATAACATTGTTCTTCCATCCACCCTTTATCACAGCAGTGAAGCTTAGGCGATTACCTGCAAAAAAAAAAAGTAGAGATTTGTACAGATCCTGTCTTCCTGCAGGATCACCTCCAATAAGTCAGTTGTTTGTGACATCTTCTGCAGCAGCTGCAGTATCCTGTGAAGTGGATTACCCAGATTACATTATATTTCTTGTAGCATACCAGTACTAGGGAATGGTGCTGTATTCATTCAATGGCTGGTTTTATTTCTTTAATCTGCTTTGGCTTTCACAGAACAGTGATCCACTTCTTAGTTACCATCAACCATAAATAACATAGGGACGAAGACTCCCAGTTAGTGAAAACAAAAAAGATATGCTAGGGATATTAATCTGTATCAGTCACATTAGAGGCAGAGAGGGAACTAAAGGTCATTCCACAGGCTGCTCCTAAGCTGAACTGTCCAGTTTAGATTTGCCATGTCCAGTCTAGTTTTCTTTATGTTGCACTGTGCTGCAAGTACAGCATTAGAAATTATAATTATCTGCCTTCAGGCAATTCCCCAGGTATGCTAGGGAACTGCATATTGCAGAGCACAATGAAACACAGAGGTGTTTTATGTGTGAGGAAAGCTTGTAGCTATTTTACCAAAATTCAAGTTTGAATTACACTGGTAAGAGAGGTGACCTTGGGGTTACGTGTGTTTAGTTTTCATTGTAAACTTAATAGGCAGAGATCAACCAAAGTGCACAGCGCTACCGGAGACATTTAATTAAATGTACTGAATCTTTACTTTTCTTATAATTGAAAACTGTCATTTGCAAAGATATTAATCAAATTCACAGTCAATGACTGATCTAATTATGGGTACAGCTCTGCAAATCCAGCACGTTTCGGATTTGTTTTAATTGATCAGTCACTCATGCTCATTTGCAGTAGCATGCTAAATTATTGGTTTGACTTGGGAGGAGAGGAGAGTGAACTGAACAAGTCATGATTCGTACAAGTTTCAATTTAATTGCCTTGCAGAGCAATCATCATTCTATATTCTTCTCTTGTATAATTTGCATGAGCCTGGTATTCATCAGGAGGAGTTTCTCAGGGCACAAATGATAATTAATTTGGAAAAGATTTGAGGCAGAGAAGTAAGAGGACCAGAGTGTGGAAAGTATAGGTAAACTACAGATGCTTATTCGTGATGAAAAACACAAGATTCTTTAATAAAAAGTTGCAAATTCTGAATTTGGCTTTGTCTGCTGGTTTCTGTCTGTACCTTTTATAGGGTTTGCAGGGGAGATGTGTGGGTAAATGAGTACCGCTGGCTCCTCAGTGCTTTCATAGGATTAAAAAGACCACATGCATCTTTACCTGTGGTGCAGCCTGATGCATGACCATGGCCTGCCTCTACGTGATTTATCTTATTCCCAGTGGGGGCCTTACTGGTGACACTTCAAAGCTGTTGAAAAGGCTCTGCTTCAAAAATGTTGGGTTTAGGCATTAGCTTCCTGTTTTGTGTATGTCTTCGTTTGCAGTAGATGTTACATATTTGAAATGCTATCAGAAACAAAAGTGTGGGGGGGAAGCCAGCAACTGGAAGTAAATTAAGTTGAAGCAGATGACTGAGAGAAGATGTGAAGGTTTGTCACTGCGTTGCCTGCAGCTCAGAGGAGGATGTTGTTCTCGCTGTCACATTAAAAAGCAAAAGTAGTAGTGTGGGCACATTACAAGGCAGGAGTGAGCGTGAGGGGGAGGCTGACAGGCAGCAGGGGCTGATTGGAGTGTCCCAGCCCCTTGGCACTGCGCAGGAGAGGTTTGAGCGCTGCGAGGAGGGGCTCAGAAACCACACCAAGGTGTTAATGGCATAACTGTACAGCCTGCCTGCCTTGCCATGATTTCTAGGCAAGCTTTATCATTCACCTGAACATATTACAAGTGTCTCTGTCGCTGCACACTGCTGGCAGGGGCTGCTTTTTCGTGCTTGGCTCCCTGTTGCCTTTTCAGACAAGTCAGGGCAGGGCTGACAGACAGTAAGCAAAGACTTTCTAAAAACGACTGCTACATCAGATTTCTGGTGAAAGTAAAGCTATATTGTCTTTGGCAAAAGGGCTGGTATGCTGTTCTGTCAGGGATCTCATCTCCTCTGAGAATCACTACAGCAGCAGTTCGAAGAGAAGCCTGTTCAAATAAGCAGAGGGTAAAGACCCTTTACTCACTTTTTTAATAAAAAAGGAGACGAGTAATTATTTCCGACTGAGACCAGTTCTGGTAGAATTGATACAACAGCACAGTCTGGTTCAGCTATGCCTGTAAAGCCACAGCAGTGGGTTTTTTTTTCATTTCTAGCTTAACTAATAACCATCCAGTTTGAGTGTTCTCTGTGAGGTGTAGTTTATGAAGACTACAGTACTGAAGTGAACTTGCTTATAGTAAACAAATTATGACATGAATGGATTGTATTATAAGCCAATGTTTCTTTTCCATTAGGGGTCGAACAGGAAGGATCCGTGTCTTATCTTTCAAAACTGGTGTTGTATCCCTTTGTAAAGCACACCTGGAAGATAAATATAGATGTAAGTCGATGTAATTACCTTATGTTTGTACTCCTGTTTTATTCCTCCTGTTTATTTATTGAATAAACATTTAAATAGCATACAGCGACCTTATTTTAGATATTGCAGATGCAAAGTGTGTTAATTTGTTTCACCTTGTACTTTTAAGTTATTTGTTCTCTGTAGTTTTAGGTAGTTTAGCACAGTGGTTGCCAAACATTTTTGATCACAACCCTCCCAGTAGAAAAATTTTTGAGCATGCACCTCCAATTGATGTATATCTCTTTATAAATTATGTACATGTACCACTGTACTAATACATTGTCTACATTATAAAGCATACCAAAAATAGAAAGTTAGGAAGGATGTGATAAAAATTAAATAAACACTATTTTGAAACTTCCAGTTGAATCTATTAACTGTACAGAAAGTATTTTTTTACTGCACCCTAATGGATTGTCTTGAGCACTCCCTGAGGCACAGGAGCCCCTTTGGAGGCCACTGGTTCAGCACACCTTTATACACAAAAATGCACGTCTACAGGACACTTGCATGACACTGTTTTCAAATATATTAACTTTTTTAAATGATTCCCACATTGTGGCCAGTCTTACTATGTCCATGTGTTTAAATATAGTTGCTACTTTTAAATAAATAAATTTAAATAAATATTAAAGGTGTACAGATTTTGCATATTTTAAGAGAGGAAATTCTTGAAAAAATTCCAGTTGAAATCACAGTTTTACCTGACTAATGAATCAGTTCACTAATGAGACTGGGATCCAGAAAAGAGCTACCGATAAATGTAGTTCTCAAGTGTAACTTTTTTTTGAATTAACTTCTATCACTCATTCAAGCACTTAAAAATACCACTGAAAATGCAATCTTTAGAATTTGACCCAATGCCGTAGCAATTCATCAGTTGTTATCATTTTATTGTCTGCTAATGCAAGCTGAAGAACTCTAAAGAGAAAACAGTACCAACTGTGGGGTCTGTGCATGACTATGTGTAATTGGATCAGATTTTAGGGCAATCACAATGAATGTCACAGTTGAGATTTCTAGATGTTTCATGTGGGTGTTAAGAAAAAGTATTCAGAAAATCTTTTAAGAAAATTACTCAGTACAGATATTTTTCAAAATATGTTATTTCATCGAAGATTATCAAAGTTATAAAGGAAAACATTTATTCATAGTTTAGATTCTCCTGCCGTGTATGTGCACAGTAATGCATGACCTGTTAAGTGTCCTATAACCTTGCTGGGGACACTTAATGTTTTAATGGTGGGGAAATTGAAAGCTGAATAGCTGTGGGAGAGGAAGGAATTGTGTCTGTCATGCTGTGGTCTGGCTTTGCCGTCCATGCTGAGGTCGTAGTGCAGATGCCATTAGTATTGCTGCAATGTGCAATGACTTGCACCCCTTACAATTTTTTGTCTCATTTGTGCAGCAGAGCAGAGTTGGTTGTGCTAGAGCACAAGTCTTCAGCTTTGCAGAGGTGATGGAAGTATTCATCCCAGAATTATTCATTATAAAACTAGACTTTGCAAGAGTGAAATTCATGTAATTAAAAAATAATCCTTTCTCTATCTGTTCCTTTATTCCTTTGGAAGAAAACAGGTGTCAAAGCAGTGCTAGGAAAGTTATCACAAGCAGTGCTGAAGCACCTTTATAATTGTATCCCTGGTGCTGGGTGAAATATTAAAGTGACTCCAAAAAAAGAGCATTATTTTATTCTAGTCTTATTTTGCTCTTTCTTTTTTTTTTAACTGTTGAAAACTAGGGAGGATTTAGTCAGGTAATGTATTGTCAACAGAGATGTTGCCAAATAAATACTTCATTTAATGATAACCTGTATTTTTTTATTATGAATTCTGTAACCTCCTCAATATATACATAATGTAACTTAATTCCCACCAAATTAAATTGAGCTTATGAAAGGATAATAATTCTGTACTGTAAGGATTCTTTTCCAGGTTGGTGCAGTAACAGAACATGGCTTCGAGTGACATTTCAGTTCAGAAGCAAAAAATTAATGTGATATTAAAATTTCTGATGGACGGCAGGTTCTTTCATGCTGTAATTTTTTTCTTTTATTTTAGAAATTCTCTTGAATTAAAAGATCATGATATATCAAAATTAGGGAGTTCTTGTTTATCATTTTAACTCATCTGGAAGAGAAATGGATTCTCCGAGTTGTATGTTGATTGCTAAGACTTGAAAAGGTGCTCTATGTTGTTTGAAATTATTTTACCCTTAAATGTTATTTTTAAGACATCTGTGTTGTGGCTCGAAGATCCTGCTGTTTAGTTAGCTGTGTTATAGAGTCACTGCTTCTATTTTCAGTAATGACACAGGTGCTCTGTTAGAGTGGCCTTTCTTCCCGGGTACAAGCCAGTAATGCTATTAAAATTACCACTAGACTCACATTTCACAGAAAACACCCAGTGTTTATGGGAAAAGAAGGGGCCAGATTGAAGGCATATTTGTGTTCATGTCCACCAAGGCTGTTGACCGCACCTGCGTGCCTTGGAAACGATGCAAATCTGGGCTGTTTGCCACATCCTGGTAGCGATGCTTGACCTCTGGTGTCCTTCTCCTTCCTCCAGACCTGTTCAAACAAGTGGCAAGTTCCACTGGCTTCTGTGACCAGCGCCGGCTGGGGCTGCTGCTGCACGACTCCATCCAGATCCCGCGGCAGCTGGGGGAGGTGGCCTCCTTCGGGGGCAGCAACATCGAGCCGAGCGTCAGAAGCTGCTTCCAGTTTGTAAGTTCATCTTTTGCTCGCTCTGAATTTTCCAATTGGTATTTTGTGTTGAGCTCACCTGTACTTCTGAGGAGGATTGAACGTCTGGGATGAGGATTAGGGTGCTCTGTGGGTCGTGTGATGGTAGCGGCCATTGGTTTATTAAACTGTTCCTTTGATGAGTGGAATTTTAATTATTTCAGGCAGCAGATAGTTGTCATCGGGGCTTCTGTTGGAATGGAACCCTTCAAACAGTTTAAGTCTTTGTTGTGCCAGCTCCTGGTTTTACAGTTTTCTATTGCCAGCAGTAGATAACTGTTTATTGCTGCCATGTAGGTGAACAGCAGTGGTTAATCTGAATTTTGGGCATGTACCTACCAGTGACAGCCAGGTGCCCAGGGGAGCGATAGGCGACTGCCTGCAGCGCTGTCTAGGGGCGAGGAGTGCTCGATGAGCGTCTTCTACTCCTTGAATGGATAATGCCAGTTTTCTTTTAAAGAGTGCTGAAAGAATTCCTGTCCTGTCTGTTGAGGAATACACAGCAAACTGGAGGCTCTTTTTCAAACTTGTAAATTATTTAATCTGGGGAGGAAGAGAGTTAAGGGAATTATTCATCCTTATCATAACTACCAGCAGAATGCACAAGATGAAGACAGCTGCTTAATGAAAAGGTAGAGGAGGGGAGGTAATGTATGGTCTGTGATTAACTCTAAATGCATCTTCTACGTTACAATGGAAGAAAGCTCTTTTCCCATCTCCTCACTGTCCCTGAGGGATTTTTTTGTTTGCTTGGGGAAGGGGGAAGTTGTTTGCTTTTTTGCCTGCTGCTCAAGTTTCATTATGTAGTAGTTTCAGTTCTCTAGTAAGCAAAACACAGCAAGTGTTTTCAATGAATATTAATGCTTGGAAGTAGACTGGTTACACACAATGACTATGAAAAGAATCTAATTCTAAAATCACCACAAACTTCAGTTGTGATGGGACATTTGCTTTCTGTATTTTTCACATTTCTTTTAACAGATTAATTCTACAGGTTCACATTTTACTCTTTCTGTCATTCATGTCTTGACCTTTTATCATTCTAATCTGTATTTGATGCCATTTCAGAATGAATGTTTTCTAGGCCTATGTCCTGGGTGGATAACCCATGCTCATAAACTGTGCACAGTAATATTGCTAGCTGTGTTAGACCCTGCTGATGCTTTCAGGCCTTGAGTTCCATGTTGGGCTTTCAAGTGACACCAACACAAAATGATGCTGCAGCAAATCCATGGTCAAAATTTTGTGCAAATGACCTTCCTCAGAAATTAGGACTCGCTGTATTCTGTCGTTTTCCCAAGTGAATGTCAACAGCACTTAGAACACTGCTGAAAAACTGATAAGGAAGGTGACCTCAGAATCTGGCAAAATCATAGGGTTTTTTAAAGAGGGCTGCCGTTCTGTGTGTTTATACTCGGAGTAAAACAGTAAAACTCATAGTGATGAAACACACCAAACCTATTTTTTTGAAGTAGGAAGAAGACTTTTGTGGATGGCCCTGAGCAGGGCTGGGAGTTGGACTCAGTGATTCTTGTGGGTCCCTTCCAACTCAGCTTATTCTGTGGTTCTGGATTTTGTAATAACTGTTTATTTGAACAAAATGAGTTAGCAACATTGTCATTAGAAATGAAGACATGCCAGCAGGCTGAACATTGTACCATATCCAGATGCTGGCATTTTTAGGAATAGCCCAAGCACAGCTGGACACAACCTTTGGTATGCTCAGAAATCAGAACATAAGAAAACCAGAGGTTTCCTTCTCTTACCTGCACTGAAAAATAGGTTTTCTTCTTACCTGCAGTAAGAGGAATGACATCCTCTCTTCTTTCCTCTGGATGAAGCTTCATTTTAACTCTCCAGAGTGCAAGGGTGGTTTCCAACCTGGGCTGCAGCAGAGCAGACGATCTTCTAGGAGGGACAGAAACAGGCTGGGAGGCTGAGACGAGGAGGAGAAATAGAGGAATAGGTGGGATGGAGAGGAGCAGAAATCCAGACATAGGGAAAGCCCTAAGGCGAGGGAGAAGGAATTAAGGAGTGAAAAATAAGGGCGACTCTTAGGAAATGATGGTAAGAACAGCACTAAGAATAGAAGTGATAAAAGAAACAGGCTGGGCAGAATGAGGCATGAAAGAAAGGAGCAACCAGGAATGGAGATGGGGAAAGAGATAAGAACTTTCCTTGGGAAAGGGAGAAGGGGAACACAGAGATGTCCTTTCAGTGTAGGATGGTGGGCACCAAGATCCACAGGCTGGGGGACAGCACAGAAGTACTGGTGGGGGGTAACACGGAGCAGCCCAGGAAACAGAGAGGCTGGAAGAGCTGGACAGCCAGGAAGTACTGCTGCTCCCAGCAGCCTCCTTTTACTGGAGCGAGATAATTCATTTTTGAAGAATATCGTGGGGGTTCATAGTTTACATTACTGTGTGGAAACTAATTTAAGTCTTTCTTTGTACGCCCACGTTGAGGAATGCTTTTTCTTTAGTTTTGTTTTTTTCTTCCCTTTTTTCTTCCTTCTTTCTGGTGATGATAAGCCAGCAATGTAATTGCAGTCATGTCAGAGTCGCAACAATTGTGTGCTTCAGAAATGGTTCTCCCAGTTCCCTTAGGTTAGGTGCCCTGGCAACGGCCTTGTCTGTCTGCACAGCAGCAGGAAAAAAACGGGATGTTTACTGTTCCCAGTGATAAAGGGAAAATCTCTCCTGCTTTTTGAAGAGTGAGTCCTTGGGAATGAGGTTTGGGCAGGGAGGAGCCCAGCCCTGCTGTTGGCAGCAGCCTTGCCTGCTGCATACCTCTGCTCCTGAGAGCTGGGTCCCCTTCTCCCGAGGCTGCTGCACCAGTCCTGCTACTTCTCACTCCCCCAGCACTGACTTGTGCTTTCCATAGCTTTTTTCATTTGTGGGAAGGTGCTGGTAGAAGTTCTTGGGAGGAGAAGGATATCATGGGACTCATCTTTCCTATTTGGGACAGGGGTGTGTAATTTCTGCTTTGAGATTTTAAAGAAAAAATACTTTTAAGTTTAGAGAGCAAAGAGCTTAATCCAGTGACCACTTGAAGACTGTGTAGTCCTGCTAAAGCTCAGAATGCATCAAAGCAATCTATAGATCCATGAAAAATTGAGTGAATTCAGTGTTGCTGCAGTGTGAAAGGACTTTGCTTTTAGTTCTGTGATGGGTACGTTTTTTAAGTAAACAGGATAGGGAAATGATATGGACTGAAGGACACACGGTTTTAATCACAATGGAAAATTATTAATATGCTTTCCTCATACAGTGTAAACAGGACCTAGGAATTCACATCACTGCCTTGGATGAGTTACTGTGACATTGGGACTTTCAAGAAATGTGATGAGAGAGCAGAGTGCAGCTCAGATGAAAATGTCCCTTGCCATTTCTCAGTAAAATGTTGGATAGTTGGCTCTTGGTTATAAACTGCTTAAAGTATGCTTTCCTTCAAGGATATACTTGAATTAGAGTACTTGATGTTAAAAACTAGAACAGAGGAAGCTAAGGAGTAGTAAAATATGTGCAGTTAATTCATACATGTATTTTAACCCTTGTTTTGCTTCACTTCGGTGAAGCAAAGTATGTTAATATTCTGTGCTGTATTCTCTTCATTATTAGATTTGTACTTGATCAATGGTAAGGCAAGATCAGCCTGCTTTCTAAAACCACTGAAGTGTGTCCAAATCTGGTTTTCGTCCAGAAAAGTGGTCCAAATTTACTCAGGCAAATAAAATCCAAAATAGAGCTGTTAGTCCTTTTAGGTGGCGTTTGGGTGTTACAAATCCTGGGCCAGGATCCTGAAAGTGACTTTGGCCATAAATGCTGTGATTTGAATTGGTTGGACAGTTGTTTCTTGAGGCATTGTTTATTGCTTTCATTTGTTGAGCAGTTAGGAAATACCAGTACTGTGTACAAATAACTATATACAGTTATATATACAAGTCTGTATGAAAATAACTTACAAGTGCAGTGTTGCTGTTGAGGGACTCAATCTCTTTTAAGAGATTCAGGCAGCCCTTGTTTCTATTCATAGGATATTGCTTCTGCTTCTGGCTCTGACAAGAGAGAGCTGGCCAAAGGGAACTAGCAAATCCTTCCTCAAGCTGCTGTGCTGTAAATGTCATAAAACAGCAATGCTGGTTTTATTTCAGCAGGATTTTGTGAACCTGTGCCTGACTTTGGAGGTAGTCTTGAAGAGTCCTACAAGTGAACTGCTTTCAAGAGCTATTTTAAAATGGTTTAGGGGATGGGGATCAGGAAGATTGTGTTTAAGTGTGGGTGATATAAAACTACACTAATTCAGTTCTGGGTTCATGTTATTTTATTTTCTTATTCTTTGCCGCAACACTAAAAACATTGACTGGCATTGTCAATGCAATCAAGTGTAATGCAGGAGTGGAAGACAAGGGTGAGCAGGGTTAGGTTTGACTCTGGGGAGACAGGGTTCCTGTTACTAGCTGCTCTGCATTTTTTAACTTTTAGCAGGTATAAGAATCCCATCCCTCAGTTTGGTTTGTCCAAGCCAATATTTGCTAATGTAAAGCTTTCCACCCGGGGTGAAAAACACCATTAAATTAACAATGTTAATTTATTTCCGGTCAATTTCCTACACTGCACATAAACAGAATATAGCTAATCAAAAATGTTATCAGAAATTTCTGTTGTATTATCTGACTCAGTCCAAAAACATACCACATTGTTCATGTAAAATTTCAACTGTATTTTGGAGCATATTTCCTGTTATGGACAGATAAAGTTAATATAGCATAGAATATTTTTTCAACTACTAGCTGGAGGAAGAGGGAGGGAAGAACAAAAAACTCATCTCCGAAGTATTGCATAAAGATGCTAGCACCAGTCAACTTCCTATTCCCCCATTGTTTCTGCAAAATAAATACTGAAAAACAGATGTCTGGAACATAATGAATTTGAATGTCCTCCATAACAAATTGTTACTTGTAAGCTGGAAAGCCTTAATGAATTTTACTTTATGATTCACTCTGTTATTACCATAAAAATTGGGAGTTGCACAGACGTGTTCAAGAGAAGAACCATTAATATTCTTTACAGCTTGATCTTGTTGCTTCAGATATGAAGCGTATGAATTCAGCCTTTTTCCCGTATGGAAAATCTTCAGCTGCTGCCTTACTGGATTTAGAGATTATTAAAAAAATTGTAATAGCAGCTCGGGGAACAGTCGAGAAGTGTCTGTCCTATACTGTCTGACCCTGACCAGCTTTTCTCCACGTGGCTTTAAATCTTCATGTAATATAATTCAGAACCAGTTCTGATACATTTTAATGCACCTAATCTCTCTGAGCACAGGTTTTGTACAGCCGCCGTACAGAGCTCGGGCTAGGCAGCTATTGGGACTGCTGGCAATTGACAGTGACTGCAAAATTAAAATAGATCTTTGGGTGTTACAGAAAGTCTTTCATTGCCGCAGCATTTTCCCTGCAAATTTAAAGCAGCTACAAGTGGAGAGCAGTGCTTGGAGCAGCTCATTCTTATTCTGACTGCAGCTTGCACTGCAGCATTTCCGTACACCTCATGTTTTTCTATTAGGAATGGTATATTAAGAGATCCTCTTAATTTATTTTTTATTTTGAGGCTTAGAGGACCTCTGTATAGAAAGTGTAGTCTGCTAGGCAGGGTAATAGTTTGCCAGTGTAGTTGCTGGCTGAAGCCGGATCCCTGAGTGAGTCACAGAAAGCCTCTCCCCTGCCCCTTTATTGCCCTGCCTTCCAGCTGAAAATATAGATGGTCATATTTTATAAGCATGCCTTTCACTTAAGTTCCAGGATTAATTTAATTCGACTTAATTCTCTGATGTACTGTGGCAGAAGGCAGTATTCACTGTTCTGAACAAATTCTTTTTCCAGTGTTGACTGGACTTTATCGTGCTTTCAATTTTCTCTTTTTATTTTGGGGGGGGCTTCCTAAATTCTGTAGCTATGTGAAAAAGCAGAGAATTAGGGTTTAATGCAGAAGTCTTCAGAAGTGTTTCAGTGTGTATTCCACTTAATATAATCTTTTAGTGAATATCAAATTGCAAAGGACTTTATCTGAATACTTGTAGATATGTTCTGGTTTGATGTTTGTACCCCAAATATCGAAAAATGGATGGTTTTGACTATACTAGAAGTCCATGTATATGGATCCCAAATGTAGTCGTAGGAGTCGTTAGATGGTTTCCCAAACTAGCATCTCAAGAAGGAAGCTCTGACCAAGAATCTTTGTTTCTAATGAGCTAAAGTATTGCAACAGCATTTTAAGTCACTTTTAATGCAATGCATTATTCAGGGCATATTATAGGGTTTGTATTCTACATCTTTTTTGTGAGTTTCTGTCTAGGAGACTGCATTTTTCTTAGCCTTCAAATATTGATCAGTTAATTTGTTTGTCAAGGTTATAAACAGTGTTAGGTTTAAAAGAAAACAGAAAACGAAACTACAACTAATTGGTTTTCCCTGTAGCTCTCTCTCCTGCAGAACAGTTGTGATATTTTTTTCTCGAAATTCATCACTAGCATTTTTAGTGGAATAAGGTTTTAGCTAGCTTATACTAAACTCAGATTTCATGAGAAACTGGAAAAGTAACTGAGAGCAAGCATAAAAATCCCCAGCACTCAATCCCGTATTCATCTTGGTCCATGTACATGATACATTAATGCTTATTATTTATTTAAATGCTTCAAATAGGTTTGGAACCACAAAGGAAGACAGTCAGCCTTGTGAAGTTTAAAATATAAAAGACCAGCCCACTGAGAGCTGTATTTGAAAGCCTAGAGAAAAGGGAAGACGGAGGATTTAAATATATTCAGACCATAAATATGCTGTTGCTGTGGGTAGCATGGAAGGAAATGTCTCGAGGAATTGGAATTAGGATGTAGTGATTGTTTAGAGCAACAGAGCACGATGTTATCCTTCTTCATCACTTGGGCTGTCCCCTGTGTGGACACCTCCTCCTTTCTCCCACCCTCTCTTGAGCCCCTTGAGGTTTCCAGCTGATCCATCACCTCTCTTCAGCACTGAAACCATCTCCCAGGTTCTCAGATAACCAGTTTTGTGCAGGTTTAGTGACACCTTGCATGATGGAGAGCTGTTTCCTGTAAACACTGACTCCATCATTCCACTGTTTTCCTTTAAATCCCTTTTGATGCTCCTTGCCTTTGTTCTGCACTGTTCTTTGCAGTGTCCAGCCTGCTGGGGCAGTGTGACCTCTACCCATGCACAGAGATCACTACTGTCCCCTGTTTCCTTGAGGTTTTTGTCTCTTTGTTTTCTTTTTCTATACTGTGGCTGCTCCGGGTAGGGATGATGTATCATTTTTTGGGGGTGCATGGTGCCTGGCACAATGGGATTTGTCTGTGTGACTGAGCTGCCTTGAAGTTACCGTGGCAGAGATACCTGAAGTGTCACAGGTTGGGATGGGATGGGAAGGCAGCAGAGGAATGGGTTTGCTGGGAAGCATTCATAGGCTCTTCTGCTGTTGGCAAAGAGATGAGTGTGGGATGTAATGGAAAATGAGGATTGTATTTTGTGGGACAGAACTGTATTGTGCTTGCAGTCAGTGATGGGAAATTTAAAGAAGATCTGGTGAGAGGAGGGGGTTTGAGGCATTTAAGGAGGCAGAGGGTTTACATGTTCAACAACAGGCTTGAGAGGGATTTGAATGATTTTCTTACATGTGCATTGTGAAGAAAGGTCAGTGTGGTAATGAAGGGTGTTAAGGAGAATGAAATTTTGATCGAAAGACATGCAATTTTTAGGGCTTGGATAACAGTTTTTAAAATAGGTGAGAAGCAGTGCTATGCAGGCTCAGATAAGAGAGACAGGGAATGTGAGATCAGGCATCAAAGGTGATCCTATAAGTGGATGATTTTTTCTGTGACAAAGTACATGGTAGTGCTGTCTATTGTAATAGGGAATAAGAGAAAGAGAGATTTGAAATATTAATAATAGTTTTCAGTTCCTGGCTTGAAGGCAGGATCCTGGGGATTTTTTATTTTTATTTAATTTTTTTAATGATTAGTTGGACTGGGGGAAAAGCTGGATTATATATTCAGGGAAGAGATATGGAGTTGACAGGAAGCGAACAGCTTGAACTGTTAATTAGCTGGTGAGTAGACAGATCAGTTGTGTTCAGCCCCTGTCGTTTTTCCCCTTGTGTTGCAGGCCAACAACAAACCAGAGATTGAAGCAGCCCTTTTCCTGGACTGGATGAGGCTGGAACCACAGTCCATGGTGTGGCTGCCTGTCCTGCACAGGGTGGCTGCTGCTGAGACCGCCAAGCACCAAGCCAAGTGTAACATCTGTAAGGAGTGCCCCATTATTGGATTCAGGTACAGACTCGCTCCATTTCAGCCACGTGCGCTTCTGCTTGGTGGATCAAGAGCTCTGCCTGATTCCAGGCAAATCAGGAGCTCCATTTTATATGCCTTTTGTTCTTGGAAAAAATAATTGTGGTGGGGACACGAGGGAGAGTGGCACCTAGGCTGGGTACAGTGATGTGAGACTTGAAGAGGACAGTAGTCATCTCTCAGTTAAGTTATGGCCCTTCCTCTGTATCCCAGTCTTTCCATGCCTCAACAAAAGCGTTGTTGGATTGCACAACTAACACAATTTGCCTTACATTCAGTATGTCCTGTGCAGTTGCATTTTCTGAACTGGATCCTAATGAATTCCTTTCTGTCATAGTATAAAGCAGGGAAGTGCCTTGAAAATTCTCAGGCATGTAAAAGTTACATGCGCGTTTCTCAGCGAAGGAATGTTGGTGGAACATTAACCTGGAGTGGGGGAAATGTTGCTGGTCTATTTAAACATCTGGATTGACACCATGGTTACTATGGCAATGAATAAGTCACTGTGTTGTAAAATGGCTGTGTGTTGGTGTGCCTGTTGAGAAGCCACTTAAGGTCTAAGTGAATACTCACTTTCAATTATGCCTAGACTTGTTTTATCACTTTGCTTTGCAATAGCTGCTTTGTACGGTTTCTGCCCTTTTTACACACAGTCTTCTTTTACCATTGGCATTTCTCCTTCTATGTTATCGTGTTGTTTACAAAGGGCTTTCTGTAATTTTGTTTCTAAAACCCAGATAGATAACAGCAGCAAGCGGTGCTACACAAAAAAGCCATCATTTTGCCCTAACCTGGGAGCAAATGAATGTTGCTTTTATGCATGAGGCAGTGCTTTCTGCTATAGTTTCACAGGCACTGGGAAACAGGGGAAATAATGAAGGTATTTATTGCTTTGTTTTGAATCTGAGGCTGTTGCTCTAATCATCTAAATTCTTTTCCTTCTGCTTTTATTCCCTGAGAATATCTTAACTGGGAAGTGATAAATATTACTGAGGAAGAGCTGTGGATTGGATATGAGTAATCCAACACATGCACAAAGTCTAATTTTCCCATTCCCAGATACAGTTTACGAACTACTGTATTACTTACACAGTTTTGTGTAAACCAGCCAAAGACAAGTAGGTGGAATTGAAAAATGTGGCCCTTGGAAAAATCAAAGGATGGCAAGTGAATGGATAGTCTGTTGCAAGCACCGAGAACTCCAGACGCGGACACTGGAGCTCTGTGTTTGTGTCTAATTTTACTTGACTGATCTCATCTGTCTCTTAAATTTATATAACAAATCTATTATCATGATAGTAGAATCTGTCTGTCACAGATTTTTTTCTCTGTCTTTGCAAGTCATTGAAACTCTGTGTACACACTTGACAAAAAGATACTGTATTGGAAGGCTTTTAGAAAGCTAATACTGTGCACCCAGTTCATGTAAAACAATGTTCTTTTGAGGTCGTTGTGGCTGAGCTGCTTCGTGTATTTGGAACAAGACAACCCTTATGCCTCCGGCTCTTTCAGCCACTTCAGCACAGCAGATACAACAGTTAGCTGCCTCATAGAGCTGATGAGATTAAATAATGGCCCAAAAGTGCATTTGGAGTTTTGCATGGATGGAATGCTCTGCAGGAAAATTGTTTTTATAGAGGTGCTAGGAAGGACACGAGGGGGTTGCCAGGGTGACTTACTGAGAGGGCATTACTTTCTTGAATTTTCCTCCCGGAGGACATTCTGTTTTAGGAATCATGATGAAGAGCAAAAGATCTGAAGTTAAGTGTTACTGAAATAAAAGGTGTGGTAGTGTCTTTCATATGTTAAAGGTGAGTGTGTAGAAATCTTCAATCTGTTCAAATCTGTTGCCCAATATTAGAAATTTTTTTTGAAGACTGAGACCTTTGACAAACATCTGAGGCAGCAGTACCTGTCCCTCAGGGCAGAGGAGCATTGCTGAGCATTGCACGTCGTGTGACATCTCACGGAAGAGAATTTACTAACACAGAAAGCTTGATGGGCTGATATGAAGCAGTCAGTTACAAAGCTCTGAAACCGTGAAATTTTTAATCCTCTTTTAGGTACAGAAGTTTAAAGCACTTTAACTATGACATCTGCCAAAGTTGCTTTTTCTCTGGCCGTGTTGCAAAAGGTCACAAAATGCACTATCCGATGGTGGAATACTGCACACCAGTAAGTAGCTGTTTTACTGACCCTTACTATCCCTTCTTACATAGAAAGGAAAAACTTCTTTGCCTATGTGCAAGGTAAATGAAGCATTAGGACAATTTTTCTTCCCTCCCCCATAATTGATTTTCATTTTACATACTATACATGACAGCAGTTTTCGGTGCTTAGTCAAGGATACTCCAATGGTTTGAAATAAATTGAAGTTCATTGTTTGCACAATTCTGTGTCGTAATGTGTTGTTGTGTGCTAATGACTTGTTCCATGTTCAGTGCCATAGCTCACGTTATGGATCCTGCTGGAAGCACGTGATTTGTGCAAATACTCATTCATATCTCAAGTCCCAGGGTTTTCTCCTTATCAGTGTGTGATTTTTTCCTCCTTTCCCTCAGCAAGTTGCCTCTTCACTTGCTTTCTCCCACAATGCTATGGTTGCATTTTTAAGTCCTTCAATATTTTGTGGTACCTTTGTATCATATGATCACTTGATGAGAAAATGCCAGGGAAGTTCTCAAGGTTGCAAGTTGGATTTCATTTCTGAAGTGGGGAAAGCCAGGGTGTTCAGTGCAGGGTGCTGCAGTGGTGGTGTGGTGGGGGTCTTCACCCTTCTTTCACAGCTCCCAAAAGGATTGGTTTTGCATAAACGTTTCTTTCATACCTGACAGCTGGCAAAGGAAATTCTGCATTTCTCCCTCAGTGTGCTCCTTTTTCTTTTTGGCCTCTCAGGACCAGTGCAAAGGGGCAAAATTAGAGGCGCTCTCAAGGTAAACTTCCACCATGTAGCAGGATTGAGCTTTCAGCTGCTTTTGCTATTCTGTTGGTCTTGAAGCAGTGCACTCTGGTTGGCATTTCCTAGTGAGATAGGATGATTCCTAGTCTTTCATCCGCTGGTAGTCGTAAATGGTGAAAATAAAGCATCAAAATTATACACGGGCTAGCCTCTTAAAATTATATGAACAGTCTTTACATCTTCATCCAAGCAAAAAGGCATGGCCAAAATGAAGTGAAGACTCTCAGCTTTTCCTAGAGACTTAAAAAAGAGAGAAAAAAATTTATGCCCCTAAAATATTATAGCAAAGCAAGCCCAAAATTTTTGTTAGTTTTAACTTACAGATAGTTACTTGCATTATCTATCGACTTTTTCCTTTCAATGGCAGTATTTCATGGGAATCTCTGCAAGGGCAGCCAATGCAGATTTGCTGGCTCTTCCTCAGTATTCGTTGGCTGTGGTTTTCAGCGCTGTCCCCCAGGGACTGAGGTTGCTGGAAAGGCGATTTGCCTGAGCTGCTGCGCAAGCCAGAGGGAATCGCTGGCGCTGCCCGGGCAGGTCTGAACAGACTTCTCCATTGCAGGCATTCCTAGAGCAGAATCTCATGATCTGAGTCGTAGGCAGGGTGAGTGAGCGAGTGACCGACCTCCTGGGAGTGTTCCTTCCACCTGCAGCTGAACCCCTCCTTCCTGGATTGGCTGCGGGTTTGCTTTGCACTTTGCCACTCTTATTCTTGCTAATGAACAACATGGGAGATTTGTGAGTGGTGCACAGAGTGCACAAACCAGTGTCCTCCAACTGTTTTCCTACCCTTTTGATGTGTTTTGAGGAAAGAGAAATAAAAAAAGATTACAAGGCGCGCCCCCAGCCTGCAGCAACTCCTGCAGTGCTGCATCCTGCAGGTTTGTGTTCTCCCTGAAAATACGGATTACTAAGAGGTGGACATGGTGGTGAACAGAAAACCTGCCACCACGTCCAGCTTGCTGGATCAGAATAAAGAACCATTCACAGCCAGGAGATTTTTCCCTGAACTCCAGCAACCCGTGCTAATGTGCCGTGCCTGGCTGCACAAGCAGCCAGTTGAATTAGAGAAGGATTAACTGGGGTGGAGGGGGAAGTGAACGTGACACACAGCAAGCCCCACTCCTTTTTGTGTTGCTGCTGTTACAAAAAATTTACCCAAGTACTGGGGGACTGAACATCCACTGAAGCTATGTCTAGTTTGTAATTGTTTTCTAAATGAATGAAAAAGAGTATGCAGGTGGCAGAGCATTTATCAGTCTTCCTCCACACTAATCTCTCACCTTGAAATGCATTTTGGCAGACACAAGACATGTGATGCCTTCTTTGATAATATCTTTGCAATAATTTGATGTGCACACTGAAGTGTTCTGATATTTTTATTCTCCCTCCCTCTTAGTATCAAGAAATTTTTGAGCACTGCAGTGTTTAATTCTGCTTAGGGGAGTTTTGAGAACTCATGCTAAATACCTGAGGGATGTGATAATTTTCCCTCTCTTGCAAAAGGTTCAGTCAGAATAAGGGCAAGGCAGTTGCCTGATTTTCATTTAGACAGAAAAATTGCAGCAATTATTCCTGAAAGCAACACAGCTCGATTTATTGTTCAAAGAGATATGGCTTTTAACGAGGTTTCAAACAAAGCATAGAAGACAACTTACAGACTGAGATGTAAATGCAGGATGATTCTTCTGTTAGGGTTTAATGAACAGTGACACACGAACATAAAAAACACCTTGTTGGAAGGAAGTGTGTCAAACTGATAGACCTCTCTACATCTAGGGTTTCCAGTCAGGGCTGAGGTCTGGGGAGGGGGTTTGGCAAGGCACTTTCTTAAACCAAACTAGGAAAAGTCAGCTGGTGGTAAAGCTATTCCTATGGTGAATAAAAAGAACTATTTCTTATGAGATGATTTGGTTTCAGAATAGTTTTGGAGCATGCTCGACCCAGCTGCCTGTATGTTGCTTTGATTTAAGAGAGCTGGGATGCTGAAACTCCACTGTTTCTTGCTTGTAAACGATTTCTGCTGGGAATTTTTTTGGTCTGGATGATTTTACTGTAAAAATCATATGTCATAAAACATCTGTGGAGTAAATCTGAGGGTTTGGCTGAAAATGGCTTCAGTTTATCATCTTGTCCATGTAATAATCACATTTTCTTTGCCTTTCTTGTGCTCCTTGAACATTTTTTAAATGGCAGTTGGATCGTGTGAGAAGTGCCTGATGCTTTTAGTTGTCACTAGAAGATATATTTTCTTCTTGGGATTCTTGTGGTACCAGCTAGATCGGGATGTTTCTGTGCAAACACAGCATTTTGCTGTTTGGTTGTCATGAAAAAGTTTCAGGGTAGAGGGGGGGGAGGACAGTCCCAGGAAGGTTGAAGCAAAGAATGTTTCATAGTTAATCATATCTGAAAATGCTTAATCCAAATTACAGTCAAATGCCGTAGAAGGTGTTCTCAACATCAGAAACAGGCCATTGATAAATGGTTATAAATGGCACCAGTGAACAACTGGACAGAAAGCTGTGCTTCATCTATTTATACTGGGATTAAATATTAAAAGTTCTTCTGTGTTTCCAGCTGATGTACTCTGTGTGCTTTCTTGATGACAAGCTGGTTAGGAGCTCTCCTGGCAGGCATTGCGCATGGAATTCAGCAGAGGGAATTCCCTCCTCTGGGGGCATGGGTGGGGAGCCACTTCAATAAATCTCCTTTCCAGAGTCCTCTGGGTGGTCTGGGCACACTTCATCCTTCCCTTTGCCAAATGTCTTTACTTCTGATGAATTAAGGAAGGGATACTTGATATTACCAAGCATTATCTCAGTTCCTTGAAAACACAGATGCTGCTGTACTGGCTCGTAGGTTCTGCTGTGTCTCTTCTCTGCCAGTCATTGCTAACACTGAATTTTTCTGCCAGACAGACCGACCAGAAAGGGAGCCAAATTCTTTCCAGCTCTGCATGAAGCTCATAGGTGTCATAAATATAGGGATAATATTTGCCTTTTCTGTTAATGCTTTTCAGTCTTTCTGCAGATAATTTTTAGGGCATCCTTAATTTTTCTACGTTTTAAAAATCTATGTATCTGTGTTTGAGCAGCTCTGTAAAGGTTGGCTTGACATATAGATTCCAGAACCTCCTTTCCCTCTAAGCAGAAGTCATAGAACTCAGTAAAAATGTCAGAAAGATTAACTTTTCCCTCGTTTCTTTACTTTAAATTAGATACACTGGAGAAGCAATATTGTTATGTGGGTCAGGAGGAACATAATTTACTGTAAAAGAGCAGTACTTCAGGGTCTAGTGTTTCTAGAAGGTTCAGAAAAGGGAGTGCAGCCTGACTAAAGTAATTGAAGTCTTTCATTAAAATTCATCAGAAAATTGCCCGATTCTTTGTCAGGCTCTTAATAAGTCTTGCATCTTCACCGCAGACATCCTTTAAACTCTGCCTGACTCTTTCTGGTCTTTAGGACTCTTAAGTCTACATTGTGCTGCTCTGCTGGTCTCTAGAGCAGCAAGGGAAGCCTGCTGCAGGCAAGGGAGTAGAAAACTTCATGCAAATTGTTCTCCCCTCAGAGTATTGATCTTAAATGCCTTCTAGCTTCACATTGAATAGGTGCAGGAAGAAATAACTGATCTGAGAGCTTTCTGTAGCTCTCACCTGCTTTTTGTTTCCCTTTGATCAAAATATTAATGGCACAGAAGGCTGAGGAGGGAAACTGGAAAGAAAATGTACCTGGAGACTTTGGTGGACTGCCGAGTCCATGAGATGGAGATGACAAGCATGTGGTAAGAGTTGGGATCCAGACAGTGAAGCACCCAGCTGGACACACGGACTGTCTGTGTGTCCTCCACTACAGCCATTTTAGTGCTAAACCAAAAGTAGGCAGAGAGTCTCCCCCAGCCAGGTGAGGAAATGAAAAATTCTTGTCTAATTATTGCTTGTCTTCTTGAGATCACCTAAGGTGAGGCATGAGCCTGTCAGGGGGTTTTGGAGCTTGTTCCCTTTCCTCCTTCCTCCCCACTAGCAGTGTCTGTGTAGTGCATTGTGAGGTGACAGTGATGGACAAATAAAATTTGTGGTTCAGGGGCTCAAGCCATTGGCAGCTCTGCTTGGTATGATCACAGCTCTTCCAAGTGACCCAGCAAAGGAAGAGGCAACTGAAAAACAGTGACAACCTCATGAAAGATGATTTCATTGTGATTTGTGGCTTTCAGACAACTTCAGGAGAAGACGTCCGTGACTTTGCCAAGGTACTAAAAAACAAATTTCGAACAAAAAGATATTTTGCAAAGCACCCACGAATGGGCTACCTGCCTGTGCAGACTGTCTTGGAGGGAAACAACATGGAAACGTGAGTAGCTCTGAAGTACCTAAGTAGCAATTCATTTGGTACACTATTTGAGCTCCCCAGCTGGTGCCAACTCCTTTCACTTCCTAAATGCATAAAGCCTCTTTATGTCTTTCATTTCTGTTTACCTCGGCTGGCAGGAAAACACAAGCTGGGCTTCCAGTTGCCATTGCCTTTATCACCTGTCCTTATACAGGAACTTCAGCTTCAGTTAGCAAAAAAAAAAAAATACTCACAGTCTTACTGGCAGTCTTACAGACTTCTGAGTTTGATGCACAATTTGGAGGCTAATGATACATTCATTAAATTTTTATTTTCTTCCAAATGGGTATCTTTCCTTGCTTTTATTTTTTTAATTAGTCTACCGTGTTTGTGAGCTTCCCAGATGATTTCTTCTTTTCTCAGCCTATAAATTTAGTCTTACTAAATGACTTTGATGTCTTCATAGAAAAAAAAAAGCAGTAATGATGCACATGGAGAAATCAGTGATTTAACCCCATTCCCTTTGGTTTTTCACATGTTTAATCAGTTGTTTAATGGCAATTGCACGCAGCTTGTTCTCGCTCTTTCTCCTTCTCTTTTTAAATTTTAGATTTCAAGGTTTTTTTCTCACTTTTTGGTTGGTTGCTCTTCACAGCCATTCATGTTGGTCTGTTGGATTTCTGCTTTTTAGTTGTTGTGATTTTTTTTTTTTCAAACCTTTCTGTAATTATTTTGCTGCTGAGTTTCTTCTGCCTTTCTCTTCACCTCCTCATTTTTTGTCTTGCAGTCCTGTTACTCTGATCAACTTCTGGCCAGTAGATTCTGCGTGAGTACTTTTGCTGAAGTGTGCTGCTGCTGCTACTGCTGCTGCGCTCCCTCACTTTTTCTTTTTGTTTATTTCTTTGTTTAGTTTTACATGAGATCATTTCCTTCTTTCTTTATGATTATTTCCTTTGATGCACTCTCTGAAGGAATGTTTTGATCCCAAATGAGTAGAATGAGATAAATCCTGGAATTTCCAGCAGTCATGGATTTTGTACTGTGTACTCTTTCTGGAGTATGTATTTTTCAACGAATTAACAGGGGTTTCATGCAGACCTACTAATGCTTATCAAAGTTTGTCATTCAAAAGCCTGTGTTTCTGAATAAGTGTCAATCCCTCTGAATGTATACTAAATGCTTTTTGAAAGACAGAGATTGAACTTGATATGGATTTAATTCAGTTTTAGGAATGACACAGTTTTTGCAGATAAAGCTGTAATTTGGTTTTATGTGCAACCGTGCACACTCGAGTGCCCCGGTTAATCCAGAGCTCACTGGGTATTTTATTCCAGTCTTTTAGATACATTCAGATTTGCAAAGGCAGGTTGAAATGGGGAAATGTTTACTGTATTTTTTCAGAAGTTAAAAAAGCAGGGGTTTTCAGCTGTGGGATAGATTTTCATTCTTGCACCACTCCTGCCACATGCATTGTCTTACTGTTGTAGTAATAGCCTCAGAATAAACTAAAGATAGATCTGTATTTACCGTTGTGGCATTTGCTACTTCTAGTGTTACACAGATGCTTCTAGAATAATGTTAAATAAGGATTAATTTTAATTCACATATTCACAACTAATGAAAACTAATAAATAGATTTTTTTATATTTCTATATGGTGAAATGTATATGGCTTGCACTTCCACTGAATTTTTTGTAGAATAAACAAGAGTGAAATGGATACATTGGAATATTGATTTATAATTTTCATTGGGAGCACAAACCCTTGGGAAGCTAAGAGAAATGCACTACCTCTAGGAAATTTAAGCGACCAAGAAGCACGTCTAAAACTGCAAACCTCATATGGTTGAGAATTGATGCACAGAAAATGCCAAAAGTCTGGAGCCAGACTGAAATAGAGGAGCTTTGAGCTTGAGGATGCACTTTTATAAATGCAACAATGGATCTAGATTCCTTTTACTTCAGAACAATTGCAAAGTTAAAAGTAACATTCAAAGAAAGCTTGGATCATGTGGAATGCCATTGCCTTGTCTGACATAACATGAAATTAAGCTGCCATAACACGGTTATTTCTAGTTACTTATAGTAATAACATTGTGGTGTGCCTACACTGACAGCTTCACACCAAAGGTTTGCTGTTATATACTACAGGGAGTTTAACTCATGTGTAATACTTACGAAAATCTGAGAAATACCGAGGAGCAAGATTTGTGCAGAGGTTGCATTTTTGTCAGACTAACTCAGGTATCTCTCGGGGCTGACAAAGCTGGGTCTGACAAGGAAGCAGAAAAATGGGAAATTTAATAGTGGCTGGGAAGAATTGCCCTTCATTTTGTTCTGCTAACTTTATTTCTTTCCTTCATGCTGTAGCACTTGACCTGCAGTTCAAGTTACTGAGCTACCCAGGTTTAAAGCTGTTTCTCAGTTACAGGGTGATTCCAGCTTCAGCAGACAAACCAGTTATCATAAAACTTCCCCATGTTTTCTACACTCATGCCTCTTTCTGGTGCTCTCATGCCAGTTTTTTGGTTATCCTTGAAGTGTCTCAGAAAAGCATCACCTGGCAGCACTCAGCAATGATAGTGGTATTCTGACACCAACATGTGGTATACATGGAACTGTTTATAAATAGATAATTTTTTTTGTTGGAAGTTAATGGTTCTGACTGCTTATTATCCAGTATTTTGCCCAGATACTCTGCTTGCCAGGCATTAAAGGGACAGTTCACAAGTTGTGAGAATTTGTGTCTTTTCATTTCAGCTGTGATGATACAATGATACAAATACGATTTACTTGATTATACACTTCCAGGAAGCTTCAATTAAAATGCTGAACAAAGAAAAGTACCCTTATCCTGCCAGCCGGGTCTCTGGGGGTGCAGGGAATTGCAGGAAGGTGGTGTTTGCCACTTGGTCACCACTTGACTTGACTAGAATTCCCAGGCTGCTCATGCAGTCCCCAGCTTGAGCAAGGCAGCTGTGGAGCCCTTACAAAAGGGATGGTTATCTTGGCTAAATATTGGCTGTGTCACTCAACCTTCTTGCTGACTGTTTGAGCTGATTAGCTGTGCTGGGTATGTGTGCTCAGAAAGGAAGGACTGTGAGCTCTAGCACAGGTGGTCACTGAGAGTATGTAAAATGCAGCACAGTCATTCTCAAGTTTGCTCAGAGACTGGCAGAAGTACCTCTGAGCAGCTGAATGCAACACAAAGCAGTGCTTCTCTAGCAGGTTTGCTTTATTAAGGAAACTTCTAAAAAGCTGTCTGAGGTGTATCTCCATTGCAGTATGTTCTGAAGTGGAGGCAAACCTGGAACTGGAGGCAAACCTGGAACTGTAGCCTCGCTCTCTGCTTGCAACTGGCAGAGAGAATCAGCTCCAGCAAGTTAACACAACACTGTGTTGTCTTTAAAAAAAAAAAAAAAAGAAAAAATATATATATTACACAATTTGGCCACTTTTGAAGTTGAAGCATAGTTTCAAGGTAGCAGGGATATGTTCATGCAGTCAGGCCTGACGTTTTGCCATGCAGTACTGCAAAAAGAGACATCTTCTCATTGCCCAGTAGGTCCCAGCCAAGTGCTGCCCCTTCCTTCATACTGGTACAAATACATGTGCAGTGCCAGGGTGAGAGGCACTGAGAGAATGATCCAGCTCGAAATTAAAACTACTTCTAACACATATTTCCTAGTCTATGCACAGTATTAGCATCAACATTTGTGTGTGTGTTGAAAACAAGACCTCTTCTTGCATTGATGGTACCAGTTAAGACCAGCTTAACATCTGCTGTGTGACAAAAGAATAGAAAAATGAGGGTAACTTCAATTCAGAAAACCATTGTTATCTTGCTCTGTGATCCACTGCTCTAAAGAGGTTGCAGCCTTTTCCCCTCCCTTCCCTGCTCTGTGCATATTCTTACACAAAACAGGATATCAAGTCACAGAGAAGCAATTGCCCATCCACTGAATCTCTACTGCACTGAGGAGCTCTGTGAACCGAGTATTTATCCTCTGGTGTGGTGTGGTAATGTTTGAACATGTGATGAGTAAAAGTAGAGGCCAATGCTCATTTCAGACAAAATGAGATTTGTTATACTTGGCCTGTAATGTCTTAAAGGGGAAAAGCTTTGCTGTTCCGTGAGAAGAGATATTAATGATGATGAATTTTGTGTATCCAGCATACAGCTCTATGAATGAAGAAGGACCCTAATCTAGAGCCTTTTGGAGGCTGATTAGAAACCTGGAAGCTGACAAGTCTAATAGATTTATGGCAGGATTGTCAAACTCCTCACATGGGAACATTACAAACCAGAAGATTACTACAGTTTTGGTTTATAACCAGTAAATACAAAACCTGCCTGCTTGTGCAATGCAGTAGAATCACTTTTGGGCAGTCCCAGCCTGAACCACAGTATCCAACAATTTTAAATGGGGAGAAACTCCTTCCTCCGTCAAGAGTTCCAGAAGGAGAGTCAGCAGAGGTGGAATAAGGGTAGTTGAAATTTAGCAAAAATATAAAATTGCCATACAATTTGGGAAGCTGCATCGCATTTTGTTAGTCTGACGCCTCCCAATACACGTAGATTGGCTAAATCCCACATGGCAGCAAAGGGTGCTCTCTGAACTGCATAGGCAACATAATTTAATGTTGATGTTTTCCAGAGCTGAGGCTGTAAGAAACAATAATTGATGAGAAAATTCCCATGAATTGTTTTCATCAACAAAAAACTGAAGAGGACCTCATGCCATCTGTAAGGCAGAAAACCCAACATAATTGACAGTGTCCCCCTGTATAACACACTGAGCTACAGTTGAGATTGCAACTCTTGAAAGACACTAGGCCAAATCGTCAGTGTCTGCAGTGTGTTATTAAAGGCTCATTTCAGACATTTTATGCTTCTTGTATTTATTTCTAGCTGCTCATGGAGTAATCCCTAAATGCTCTTTTAAGTGGGATGTGCTGGGAGTAGGCCCTGGAGCAGGGTGGGAGGTAGAGGAGAGGTTCCCAGCAGGGCTTTGGCAGCTGGTGCAGGGCTGCATGTGAAGCAGAAATGCCAATGAGGGAGGCAGGTGTGAAGGGAAAACCAGGGTGAAAGCTCTTCTATAAATCCTTTGGAAAAGGCTTCTTCAGGAATTGGTGTGGAGAAGAGTCGTGGCAACAGAAGGATTGCAAATGGTCAAAATCCCCGGTGTGGCACCACAAAACATTGCACCGATGGCTTGAGGAGGCACACACAGCGCCTGGAGTTCTAACTTGCATTTTATCAAACATAAAGGCATAAGGCGTAGAGATGTGAGGGTATAGGCATAGCTAAGTGTCTTTTTACTTTTACAGGGGTATTGTTTGTGATTAATCAGTGTTTTCTGCCTTATAGGCCTGCCTCGTCCCCTCAGCTCTCACACGATGATACTCATTCACGCATTGAACATTATGCTAGCAGGTATGAGACCAGCTGGACGTTAGGCAGATCTTTCTCTAAATTACTTTAAAAAGAAAAAAAGAAGAGCTAGAGGCTACCTGAGCACTTCTTAAAGAAACATAGGATTTGGGGTTTTGCTTTCCAGGCTCTGGGATGCAGGAGCATCGTCTGAGGTTGCTGTTAACCAGCCTGTCCTAACTTGCATGCCAGAGCACCTCTGTGGTCAGAATTGGCCTTTAGGTCCCGTGGGGTCCTGGTTAAGCTGTGCACTCAGTTACTGATATTTTAATAGGGCCTGTAGTGATAGGGCAAGAGGTAATGTTTTAAACAAAAAGAGGGCAGATTCAGACTAGATATAAGGAAGGAATTTTTGCAATGAGGATGATGAAGCACTGGGAGCAGGTTGCCCAGAGAGGTGGTAGATGCCCCATCCCTGAAAACATTTAAGGTCAGACTGGATGGGGGTCTGAGCCACCTGTTCTAGTTGAAGATGTCCCTGCTCAGTGCAGGGGGGTTGGACTGGAGACCTTTAAAAGCCCCTTCCAACCCAAACCCTTCTGTGATTCTGCATAGGGTTTCATTTTTAATATGGACCCTGGTGTCATAGTACAAATGAGAAGAGCAGAAACCTGCAAACTCTTATATGAATCTCAGGTGTCATTATAATGTTAATTCACCTAATGAAATACCACAAACAGGATTTTTTCTTGATTCGGAGGATTAAAATAGTGGTATATCACTGCTTTAGTTCAATTCTCTGCTTTCATACTGCTCTTAAGAATCAAAAAGTGGATTAATTGTGCAAATATGAAAATGTTTTTCCACCAAGAAAGTAAATTTTGAAGGGTTAAGGGAATGAAAAATAGTTATTCTGGCCTCTTTCTCTCCTCCAGTATCACTTGATCAGGAGAGGCGTTTCTGAATTATGCAGGACATTTAGGAGGGGCTGAGTGTGAAAACTAATGAGAAGTGACTGATTGTTACAGTTTTGACGATGACATTGCCAGGTACAAAGCAATTTGTGTAATCCCCTGGCATCTTAAGGCTTTTCTTTGATTTTGGAATTAATTAATCAAGAGAAGTTGGAATATAACCTCAGAGAAAGGGCTGAAAACTTAGAAGTGAGTTTAGCCAGGCCATTGTAACAAGCAATCTTTTGTGATAGCTTATTGCAAAACTTTTAGGTAATCAACAGCAAGTATGAATTAATTTGAGTTTCAAATTCATCAAAAACATCACTCTCTTTAATTCTTTCCAGAATGTTAGAACAAAGAAGGTTTCTGAAAAACATAATTGGTTTTAATGAGTCTTGTTTATTTTTCCACAGGCTAGCAGAAATGGAGAACACCAATGGTTCTTACCTAAATGACAGTATTTCACCTAATGAGAGCATGTAAGTAGGCTGTTTTCGTGGTTATGACAAGTATTTTCTTGGGAAGGTTAATAACTTGTAATGAAATTTTGTAGTGCTGAATTTGCATAGCCGTGTACCACATCTGGTTCAATTTAATGATGTACTCATGTCCTTCCAATTTGTATCACAGTATCTGGATTAATGGCTTATACCTTAATACCAAATTTATACAACAAATGACTGATACCTTAAAAATTGAAACTACTAATTTCTTTCCAAAAATTACTGATTTATTCAGCAAATAATTCCCGTATTCAAAAAAACTATCATCATCTGATGAGATCTAAGGACAAAGATACAAAAAAACCTCTTCTATCTTAGTTCAAGCTTAATCATGGTTAAATTGCTGTAAGCTAGAAAATGGTGGTTTGGGAAAAGTGTCATACAAAACAGAAGTGAGGCTAAACAGGAGTCTTTGCTCTACAAATACCTGAAATTCATTGCACGTGTAAGCCAGGAGGGACTGACCATCACTGTGAAATATTACCAGTAGTAAACTGTAAGTTGGACAGATCACTGACAAGCATTCATTGTATTACTTTAAATGTAAGGTTATAAATAAAAGTTGTGATTTTTAAGAAGTAGTTAAATCTGATGTCTCACTGAGACCCTTTGTGGTTCTCCTCTGATAATATTCTTGGTCCTGTTTATTCTCTGAATGAAAGGACATAGAACTCACTGTGAGTAATGTTTCTGAAGACAGCACAGAAGCAGCTATGTCATGGGTGTGTTTGAAAATTTGATCTTGGTTCATTACCTGTGTAGGAGAAGCCATGGATGGGTCCATGAGATCCATGAGGAGAATCCAAGCATGGATTCTAAATCAATCAAATATGAAAACCCCAACTTCTCTAAAAGTGTTTTTATCTATTCTCCGTGATCTCGTCCTTATCACAGTTTAAGGGGTGGATTTTTTTTTAAAATTCAGAGCAGTCCTTTACAACACAGAACTCTGGCCAATTTTCATACACTTAAATTGAGATTCCAAATGAATAGCATTTTATGGGGTTGATTCTGAGCCTGTGAGCTCAGAATGTTCTTGGATAGTGATAAAACTGTTTCTTTGTTTCAAAATAGTTTCTCTTTTGGCTTGGTAGGATTGTTGCCTACCAGTTTTGAAAGAAAATCCCCTGTAGAAACAAGTACATTATTTTAATATATTGGTTCAAAAAGGAGAAAGTTAAAATGACACCTCAAAACTAGTATTTATGTAATGTCTGTATAATTTCATGCAGTTAAAGAAAACTTTGTTTCCAAGTTGTATGTTAATTTTGTATTGTTATGTGTAGTAGTAATGCTCTAATAGATGGAATTTTGTGTTGTCCCACTGAAATATTTCAGTGTCCTTGTCACAGAAATCATGCACACATAGTGTCTCTTGCATTACACTTTGGTCTTACTGCTCAGTTCATTCTTCGATTAATTAGAAGTTGTGCTGGCATGATTCAGTTAATAAGTTAACCAATGATTGTCCAGTTTGTTCCTCAGTTTGTACAATTAAAATGAGAATAGATCTGTGCACTATGAATTTTGGAAGAAATATTATCCAGATAGATACAAATTGCAGGAAAATCGAAGCTTACCATGAATTCACAACTGTAATTTACTTCAGTTTTGCTTGTCAGATTATGCTTAAGTATTATTTGTTATTCTTGCAGGGTTTGGATTATTTGGCTAATCAGTACAGGTAGAGTGATAGATGGAAACAAGGAAGGAGGGAAATAAAAACACAGCACATATATTTATATGTATATATGTATATATCACAAAATGTTTCAGTATGTAATGGAACTGCAATGATGTATAAAATATCTGTGCAGGCTGAAAATCACACAAAAAGAATATACTTGTAAAGTGACATTATACTGCAACAGTTATGTCACTTGTTCACTGTTAATTCACTTAAGATCCCTAAGAATATTTATAAATGCAAAGCAGTAGTTGGAAGGAAATCACAGTTGAAGTGCTTCATGAAAAGTATAAATTTAGGAACTGGCAAGCCTTTCCTTTTGTGAAAAATTAATATTTCTCTTTTATGAACTAATGTTAATGTGCTCTACATTGCTTTGGCACTCCTGCAGTCATAAAATTGCATCATTAACATTTTCAGGAACAAAATGAAAACAAGGAAAATTACAATTTTTGAACAATAACAGCTGTTCAAAATGCCTGTTAAATTCTGGTTTAGAAACATAACAGGAAAAAACCTTAGACTGACTAGACTGAATTATTTTGTTATACAAGATCTCCAACAGCAGTGTCATTTTTATGCATCCTGTCTTATGGTGTCAAGGGAAACCTTTCATGGTTTCTCAGTGACTGCTGGTGCAAATTGCATTGCTTAGGGCTTGGATGCATCTCCTTAGCACCTAAACCATACTTAAAACAATCCATGTAGTTCTGGGAGTTGATCAAGGTCTTCAGAATTGCATTTCCTTTTCTCTTCCAGAGATTTCTGTTTCAGATGCCAGACAGCTTCAGGGGCAATAGAAATAAAGAAAGAGATCATATGCATTGAATAGAATGTATTTGTATTCTGACAGTGTACATCACTTTTAAATTTAAAATAAAACAAACATCTGAGTGGAAAATAACATACTTTCATTATATTAGTTCAGAGGGTTTTTTTTGTTTACCTAATTTAGAATTTTACAGGAAAAAAAAGATAAATAAAGCACACACTTACTACATAAGGAGAGTTTCTAGGTACAAAAATAAATGCATTGCCTTTGCTTGAATAACCCTTCCACAATGCAGATCAGGCAGCAGAAGATAGCTTTTTTTTTTGCAAGCAAATTCCTAATTGAAGTTTGTCAGAAGAGGAGAGCTGAGGTTGGCAGCTGTTGCAAAACTTGTCTTTAAGTATCTGAGAAGCAGAGAAGGAGGGAGGTGGTCTCTGCAGAGAAGCAAAATTACCAGAGACTCAGTGAGACAGGTCAGCAGGTTTTGCTTTAAGGTGCATTTCTCTGCTGTTGGGTACAAAGAGTTCAGCAAATCTCTTTGTAAGAAATGAGAGACTGGGAGTGAATCATCTCCCCATATTCACTGTGAAGTTAAAAAGAAGGAAGGGAACAGCCTGTTTTATCCTCCTGTGTTTTCCAGCGATGATGAACACTTGTTAATCCAGCACTACTGCCAAAGCCTGAACCAGGAGTCCCCCCTGAGCCAGCCCCGAAGCCCTGCCCAGATCCTGATTTCTCTGGAGAGTGAGGAAAGAGGGGAACTGGAGAGAATCCTCGCAGACCTGGAGGAGGAAAACAGGTGGGTTATGCCACCAGCTGCTGAATTTGAAGTAAAAAGTCTGCAAAATAATTATACTGTACAGTTAGATGGAATTCAGTTTGGTAGCATTTTTAGGGATAAAATGAGTTATAAAGCTGCATTTTCATCTGACAAACAATTTTGTGGTGGGTAAAAGCTGGGTCCTCTTTTCTTTCTCTTTGTTTGGTGTTCCTTGTTGCCATTTCTTTAGTCTTTCAATACAAAGTATCATTTACCACTTGTAATTTCAAGTTTAATTGAAGTTATCTTCATAAATCACCATAAAAAAACCCCAACTGCATACTTGAGGCATCACAACACTGCAGTCCTCTTTATACAGTGCTCTGGCATCTTAGGCCATCAGCACAAAAACCAGGAGATCTTGACCCTGGAAGATTTGTAATTGCAACTGTGAACTACCAAAACCAGACTGTAAGTTATAAATCCTTTAGTTCTACCAAAAAATCATGGGTTTGTTTGTCTTCTACTATCTTCAGCTTTTATGGTACAGTCTATTGGCATTTTCATGCTCTTTTTTTCTTGCTTCTGTAAGAGCTAGGTACTTCTTACATTGAAGGTTTAATGCACTAATCATTTACCTTAGGCTTGTCAAGGAAATAATGCAAGAGTTGGCAGTGTCATAGATCTTCTCTCCATGTGTAAGTCTTCTTTGGATGGTGCTAATCAATTACAGTGGCTCCATCACAGACTTTTTATCAGGAGGATTTGGGAGAATGTAGAAGGTTGTAGGCATCAAGAATGAGGAAAATGTTTCACTGAGAAAGCTGGAGTAAACAAAGCTCTTGCTTGCTGAACAGCAGGGAGATTTTATTTGAAGCAAACCACAAACTTCCTGGTATGTAGCACATAAAGCCCAAGTTCTTTCTAAAGTGGAGAAAAACCAGTATTTTGAAATAAGACATCATACTTTGCATGTTCGGAACTGTAGCTAAGAAATAACTAGTAGCTAGTACAATACAGATGATAAGATAGCTTAGTTTTCAGGAAATGGGTGTAACTTTTTTAAACAGCAATATTTAGTGAATCGTGGAAGAAGGAAAAAAAACGTAATGCTTTTCTCTCTGTGTACGAAATAAGCTGCCTAGCAGAAAGGAGGGTGACTTTGAAAGCAGACTAGTTTTAGATTAGAAAGGTAGTATATGAAAACTGGTATAACATGGAGCTAGATACCTAAATAAGCTAAAAAGCCCTTTGAGAGTTTATGCCGTAAATTTCTTCATGGGCTTTATTTAATTTAGCAATTACTGATGAGGGATGGTAAAAGATCTCTGGCAGGAATAACACCTTTAAAATACCTGGTTTGAAGTTGGCCGGTCCTGGATTAAACTAGAGCTGTAGTCTGTAAGCTTGTTTTTCTCATTTGTACTACAGGAGGCACAGTTATGGATGGGATGCCACCACAGGCAGCCTCGCCCTTTGTAGGTGCTCAGCACAGCAGGGACAGAGAGCTCTGTCTCTGTCTCACAGCATGGAGGTCACACTGCTCTGATTTTCATTGATTATGACAAAATCATGACTTTTGTCTCTGCGAACTGCTATAAATAACTTGTATGTAAAATGTAAGGTAGCTGCTGAAAAGTGAACAAGTTCTTGTTGTCCTGGTTGCTTGTCACAGCCAGATAACCGTGATTTTATGGATGAAACACTGATTCCTGTTTAGAAAAATAAGCTATTCAGACAGGGTCAGCCAGGAGCCATTCATAGAACTTACCTACTTTTAAAAAGTCTTGTCCCTTTAGATTTCTATTTCCTAGTCGTTCCCCTCTGTTGAGTTTGTGCAAACCTTGTTTGGCTGTTGCCAAAGGTAATCAGCAACCTGACACTTAATTCCTTGTGTGAACCTGGTTCCAGTGGGTGAACACATCTTCCTTCCCATGCAGATCCTAAAACGCCCTCCATGTAAACTTGTGTTACTGCCTCAGGATGGAGACATTCCTTTGTTCCTGGGATGCATCTCCTTGCACCTGAGCTGGATGTGGTGCACGAGTTGCCTTTCCTGCCTGTGTTGACGTAACTCCTGTTGCATACACTTGTGATACCTTTTGATAACTCAGGTTTAGCTCTCTCTGCTGTGTCTTGTACACTTACAGTAAGAGTCAGGGCATGCAGTCACTTCTCAGCAGCTCCTGGGAGAGCAGCCACAAGTACCAAAAAGAAGCTGTGCTGTGATATTGGGAGTACCTCATTGCCATTTCTCTTTTTCTTCTGCTCTCCACAGTTTCCTGCTTTTCAAAAAAGCCCTTTTCTCCTTTGCTTTGTCTCTTTTGAGCTGTTTATTGAATTCTGACCTCCATTTGCGTTTCAGCTGCACTTTCTGGCTTCCAAATATTTCCATCTTGACTTGTTACTTAAATGAAAAAGACTCTTTGAAATTGTAATTCTGAGGTTTTGCTTTTGGACAGTTTAAAAAGCTCTGTTGTCTATTTTGAATTCTTCTGAAATGCTTTCTCTAACTTACAAACTAACCTAGCTGTGACATGGTTCTGACTGGGGTTTTGTCAGTTCCAAGGACCTCTTGTTAGATATTCATTATTTATCTGCTAGCATTTTAAGACCTTGGTGCTTCTGTAGCTTGTAAGTATGACTTCCTTAAATAATGTATGGCTAAGATTTGACTGTTAAATAATTTATATTTGTTAAAATGTGAGCACTTTAGAGACTATTTTCAATAGCTGAAAATGTTTTATTTGCGTTTTAGGTCTTCAGGCTTATGCTGAGTTTTGCATCACACTGAATATGGTGATAAGACCATTTCTGTATTCAATAGACAAAAAGCAATTCTGCTGTGGAAGGTATTATTACTGTATTGCAATATAAAACAAAAATCCAATTATAAAACCCTCTCAAAAACTATTGCCTCAAGAGTGAATGTATTTCAGAGAGAGACAAGTTTTTGTTGTCCATCTAAAGCAGTACATTACATAGGTTATACAGTAGGATAGGTAATACTGACTAGGATGTACTGTAGTGGCATTAAGTAGAAAGCATGTGGTTCTGCAATGACAGAGTCAAAACTTTTTGCAAAGAAGTAAAATACTTTCCTGCTATTTTAATGAGTCAGGAAAGTGGATGTTTCCTAATATTTTAGTTGAATCAAGGTCTCTGACATAAGAGGAAGACTTCTTTCATGTTCTGTCCTCTTCCTCACAGCTCCAAGCTGTCCTGTAACAAGAACTAAGTAAATGAGATCTCCAGCTGGAGCTATTTGCCATTCCTTTGCCTTTCCTGACTTGCAGTGGGAGTGCAGTGGGCTGTGTGCCACCAGAGACAGCACTGACACCCTGAATCTCAAAGCTGCCCTGTGTCAGTGTAGCTGTGGTGTTCCTTCAAATCTGAAGACTGGTGAATGGCCTCCTCACATAAGTTCTTTCTGTATAGTTGCCAACAGCAAGAAAGTGATGCATTTCTAAACATGCTGTGGCTCCTTTTGGTGTTTGTTTTGGCATTGCAGAAGGGGAATTCGATCTTCTGAGTGTGAAGCATCGTGAGTAAACACTGTCACTCTAGTGAGGGACAGGGGTAGGTGGTTCAGTTACCAGCTCTGTCTGTTTCTTCAGACCACTGATTTTCTGTAGGGAGATGAGAAATAATATGAATTCACAAATTCTCAATTGTCTTTGAGAGGACTACTCAGCAAACGGGGTCCACTAGGATTTCTGTCACCAGGCAATTAATGCTGCCAGTGATAGATGTGATTAATAATTCACGCACTCTTTACTACTCAGCGCTTTACAGTTGCATAAATCAAGGTTACACTGCATGCTTCCTATGTTCCTTTTCTTCACAAATGCCTCAAAGAGTTGCAGGCACTGTAAATGGAATATAAGGGGGTTTTTTAAAATGTTCTCTTACTGAAAAAGGGTTCATTTTCCCAGTGATGAGTAGATGCAGCAGCACTGTTTGTTTGTTTGTTTGTGACAGCCAAAGTCACCCAGCCTGAGCTGTGGTGGAGGGAGGTGAGGTTTCCATGTACTGCCCATGCTTGCTCAGTTGCATTCATTTAGAGAGGAGCATGTTTTTATCTCCCCTTTCTCTTACATCCCATTTTATGCTGAAAGAGCCAGAGGGTGCCTCTCCTCAGGACCCTGAGGGCTGTGGGCAGTGCCTTGGGTGCCTGGCTCGCAGCAGCAGTCCTTTTCACCACACAGCTTAAAACCGTTCCAGAGGGAGGAATAAGAGCCATTTGTTCTCTCTTGGGATGTTCTAACAGCAGGTTTCAAATTCTTCCCTTCTTTTTTAATTTTCAGCTTTCTTCCATTATGTTAATTTAGCTCTTCATTGCTGTATGTTTACATCCCAGTTATGATATTATTGATCGTGTGCACTCCACATCACTTTTGTGGCTCTGAAGCGACCATGAATCTCAGTTCTCTGGACTATGGACTGTGTAGCTGGACTGAAAAGGTGCAGCTGGAAAACTCAGTAATACAGGTGCACTGGGCAAATCCACATGCATCCTTCAAAATTACATTCCTTTGTTCCAACAATATTACACTATTTAATTGCAGAATTCCCAAATCCAGACATACCTCTAGTTGGAAAATATGCAATATCTTTTACATGATTTTTTTTTTCTGTAGGCTTTCAGAAAGATTTTTTAATTATTTTTTATCAGACATGAAAGGATTTTTATCTGAATTACTCCCTGTTCCTTACTTGTGTTTCAATACCACAGTTACTGGAAGGACTTTTCTATATTGATACAGGCAATAATTGCAGATTTCTTTGTAGCAAGATATCTGATTATGTTGTAAGTATGACCAAGTGCATTTATTTAGTTTCCCTTAGGGTGATGTTTTATCTTTTGCTTTACAGCACTTCAAACTTTTGAGTCTGCTGTTCATAGAGTGTTGCCTGTATTGTGCATCTGGGAAATTCCTCATAGGGTAGTAATAGCCACTATCTATGGACTTTGTGAAAAGCAAGCTTAATGATGATTCCTGTATAAACTTCAGTCAGCAATAACCTCATGTGTAATACTGTTGTCATGTTCATTCCTACTCTCTTTTGTATTTGTGTTAATTATTCACCGGTTCGTTCAGCTAGAAGTATCAGAAGACATTAAGTCAGGCAGAAGGCATAACTTATATGACTATATCTATCCCCAGTATAGATAGCCCTTTTTTTCCAGATAATTTTCATGAATTTGAAACTCTGTATTGCATTAAAACAAAAAACTTCATTTTAAAAAAATAACCTCTCTATAGTTGTCCCTCTTCATGTGGGTTTTAGAGAAAGAAATGATGAATTTTGGAACAGCCTGAAGTAAAGAATGATTAGTCCTTTTTTTTGAATAATTTAAAACTTCTGCAGAGGAGGGATCATGTAGGTCAGACATCCCTTAGGGATTGTGTTGTTGGGGCTGCCACAGTCCCAGGTTAGGATGTATCCATCGTGCAGCTGCTGAGGAGCACAGGGACCTCTGAAGAACAGTCAGTGGCTTGTCCTTGTCCTTGGCATTGCTTTCTCACCCGTGTAAAATGATGCATCCTGCTTTAGTTCTTGTTCTGGTCACAATAATCTTCTTTCAGAAGTGTGTTTTTTGGGAGGTTTCTGAGGTGCTGTTAAGCTTCCAGACCAAACTGTCAGAGTGTGTTGTGGTTTGCAGGCAGAACTGGCAAAAGGTGTCTGTTCTCACAGCCTCAAATAAGAGCGAGTTGGAAGAAGTAAAATCTGGGTCACTGCTTGTGATGAGTAAGCAGTTACCAGAGCATCGAGCCGTTTTTCCCCCTCTGGGAAACTGCAAAGGAACATCATAGCAACAAAATCCCAGTGCAGTTTGTTAGGCCTCCCTTGCCTATGAAGTTTCTGCTACAAGTTACTGTCTTTGCGGTTTTGGACTGTTATCTCTAACAAGGTTTCAGTTTCTTACCTTCTGTGCTTTCCCTGCTTGGTAGATTTTTTTTTTCATATGGAGCTCTACAGATCATGTTAATCTATGGAGTGTTTTACTGGAGTAAAATTGGAGGTTTATGGAATAAAAGAACAAGCTTAGCAGTGCCATAAAGTTACAGTAGACAGCAGCACTCTAGGCAGGACAAAGAAGATGAAAATTATAGGCCCAAAAGTCAGTGCAGTTCTGTTTAACAGACTGGGTCACTAATTTGTCTTCTTTTCACCTTAAGTTGATAATTTTAGCCCTAGGCTGGAAATGCATTTGCAGATCCGAAGAGAGGAGGGTGGTATGACCTGACTGACAGCCAAGTTCTGTGTTTTGCTTTGACTTCTGGTGTGGCTGCCTCTCTGAGGCGTCTCATCTGTAAAACAGACAGGCCAGCCAGGTGGCACCCACTTTGGTTTAGTGTTTGTGAGGTGCTTTGGTCACTCCGAGTCCTCCTTTATCACTGATGACTCCTCAGGTGTAGCCATGTGTGGAAGGGAACTGGCAGTCCTGCTTCTGGGAAGGATAAAGGGCAGGAAGCTGAGGGAGGGCTGAGCCCAGGACAGGCCATACCCAGCTTTGGGAGGGTGTCTGGAGCCTCCTGCATCGGTGCCCTGGGAGGGAATCAGTTGTGAGTTCTGGTGATGACAAGAGCCTTTAGGAAACTTTGATCCACAGATCCCTCTAATACCAGATCCATGCAGATCCACAAGGAGTGAGCCCACAGGTACGTGGATTCAGGAGAAGGAGAGGCAGGTGGTGCAGGTGAGCCCTGGAAAGTGAGACACATCACACCACACGAGAGGAGGTACCTTGTCACTGCCCCGTGCAGGGGCCATAAATCTTTTGCCCCCTTGTCACGTCCCAACAGGAACCTGCAGGCAGAGTACGACCGCTTGAAGCAGCAGCACGACCACAAGGGTCTGTCTCCACTGCCGTCCCCCCCGGAGATGATGCCGGTTTCTCCGCAGAGCCCCCGGGATGCTGAGCTCATTGCAGAAGCCAAGCTGCTTCGCCAGCACAAGGGCCGCCTGGAAGCCAGGATGCAGATCCTGGAGGATCACAACAAGCAGCTGGAATCGCAGCTGCACAGGCTGAGGCAGCTGCTGGAGCAGGTGAGTCCTCAGGCATTTCTTCTAGGTCTCTGAAGAGTCATTTTCCAAACAGAGTGTGAAGCGTTATCAATAACAAGAACATACCAAGAAATCATATCTGTAGAGGCGAGTCAGAGAAAAGTACAAAATTATTTCACAGGCTGCAAGTGAGAATGTGGAATCACGTTTCAGTGTTCTTATTTAGTCTTCTTCCTTGTTTTATTCAGAATTAAAATGCATTGGTTGCATGGATGAATTTACTTAAAACAGACTGAAAATTATTGTGTATTCATGCAATAAATAAAAATTACAGAGATATAAAATAGTGAGCTGTTAATAGCAATGTCTGACTTTTTTCTTCAATTTCAGCCACAGGCGGATGCCAAGGTGAATGGTACAACACTGTCATCTCCTTCTACCTCTTTGCAGAGGTCAGGCAGCAGTCAGCCAATGCTTCTTCGTGTAGTTGGCAGCCAGACTTCAGAAACCATGGGTAAGATAATGAAGCTCAGGTTGTCACAAAAAATAACTGTGTCCCATTTTCCAGAAGAAAGCCTTTAAAGACAGAAAACACTTTTCTGTTTAGTTCAAATGAAATGAAATAGACGTTTGCAGTGGTCTTCAGTGTCATCTGGCTGTTTACACTTTGCATCTTCATTATGATTCAGGCTTTAGTTTTGATCATGATGCACCCAGTAGTTTGGATATTTTGATATTAAACACAAAGCTCAGCCAGGGCTTGACTTCTGAAAACAAATGCCACTGAAAAGCTAAGTATTCTATTCAAACTGACTTTCAGTTATTAAGCATGACATGACTGATTTAAATGTACGTAATATTAATTATGGCTAAGAGACTAAATGTATGATTAGTCATCCCCATGTTAAATGATGTGATCTTATTTTTAATATGTTGTGGCTCAGTCAGTAGGATGGAGCTGTCACTCACAGGCAGTGCTCATCTAGTGGCTTTTCTAATTATCACATCAGATGTGATAATGAACATCGTAAGAGTTGTGGAGTAAGGCTAAGTAATAATATTCTGTAGCTGGAGGCTGGAATTATTATTTTGGTGCTTTTAGTAACTGCCCTATGGCACTTTCCTGATTTCCTGTCTGTTTCATAATTAGTTAGTATTTATTACCAAGTGGCAAGCATTTTCTGCCAGTAAAAAAGCAATCAGTCTTTTCAGCATCTTTAGGAAATGCACTTACATTGCTTCAACAAGATGATGTTTCAAGTCTGATGATAATATTCAGCTTCATACAGAGAAATTTATTTTATGTATATTAGTGAGAGGCTTAAGTGAGAGCTTTTTCTTTTCACTGCTGTTAGTGAAAGTGTCAATGACAGTGAGAAATTTAGTGGGAGGGGACATTCTGATTTGTTTGAAGTATTGTTGTGGGAAGTGCAGCTTTTGGGGGGGCTTTTTCTTCCGTTCCAAGTGTAAGCAATAATGTCAACCTATGACAAGATGGGTTCTGTACACCCTGCAGTAAAAAATGTGAAATAAACTGTACCTTTAGGAATGCTTAAGTTGAAATCCCTGGGGGTGAGGGTACAATCACAGGTAACAGGAATTTATGGAAAAAGTTAAAATGGACCTTTCATTAATCATATTACCAGTGGAAAAATATTTTGTTAGGTGTGCTTTACACAGAGTAGATAAAATGTATAATAAAAAAAGTGTAATTTGCATCAGCTTTCTGGAGAAATTTCATTAATTTCATCACATAAAATACATTAATTAAAATACACAAGAAAAGATAGGAAGACAATGTTTCCCAGCCATCTTATTAGAAGTCTTGTAGTTTCATATTTCATCCTTTGGTGGGACAAAATAAAATAATATACTTCTTTTCATTTGACTCAATATAAAATTATTCCCATTTACCTCGCGAGACTGGAATTAATTGATTAATACAATAGAGTCATATAAACTGCTAAAACTTTTTAAAGCAAATATTTAGACAAGACTTGATTTGATTTGATTGGTTCGATTGAGCCGATATGTGGGAGGACAGTGAGATGTTGAGTTATCAGTAGGATCGTACTGAGACTCAGCACAGCCACGCTGTTGGCAGCAGGGAGTGGAGCTTATAAAAAGAGTTACTAACCAAGCTAACAAACCGCAGCTAATTCAGTTTGTCAAGTCTCCTTTCACACCAGAAAGCTTTGCTTGCTAGGCTGAGAATTTTCTGAAGCACAGCTTAAACTACTCCTAAATTGTGAAGGGAAGCAAGAGTGGTGGTGTAAATAATGCTCCCATGCAGCAACCACGTGCCCAGGAATGAGGGAGCCATAATTTTTGAGAAAATGCTGAGGATTTCTAGGTGTCTCGGGCCATGAGGTAATGTTGTGGTAGCTTTTATATATTTTTCTCTTTAAAATTAGACCTTAGTTGTTTTTTCCTTTGAGTGTAGACCCACTGCACTTCTGTCTCTCTGCTTTCCCGAGGAGAGATTGCTCTGAAAGGTGTTCCAACCAGCAGTGTTTTAATAAAAGCAGAGCCCCACTCAAACCCTCATTTTCAAATAGGAGAACTTATTCCATGTTAACCTGAAGTACAGCTGGGCAAGTGGAAAGGTTCTGCTTTTCTCCTCATAGAGTGCCAGTGGGAAGATCCTTATCCTTGGCCTTTCTCCCCCAGCAGGGCAGCAGCAGAGGAGGTTCTCTGAGGTGTGTGAGGCAAGATGCTGCTGCTGAACTTTAATTTGTTCAGGTACCACCAGAATATTTGAGACTCGCTCAGCTCTCCAAACCTTTTGTAGAAACACAAATGGGGAAGGCTCTTTTGGGTAAAGAGAGGAGACTGAGGTCTAAAGCTATCTTTACTTCTGTCAAGTTGCTTGGCTGATGTCTCATTTTGTCATTTAGAAGAAAATGCTCAGAAAAAAATCATCCAAATGAGGAAAAAAAATTAAAATAATGCATTTTAAATAAAAATTACAACATTTTTGAGGGTCAGCACAGTTCAGCTTGTATCAGCACTTGCAAGGACATTTGGAAATTGGTACCTGTCTTCAGTTCTGGACCAGAACCACTGCCCTTTCGTTCTGATCTTTAGGGCCAGGAGGCTTTCTTCAGGCTGATAAAATCCTCAGCCTGGGTAGAAGCAGCAAGATCTTGCTCTGAGTTTTCACCTTGACATCCAGCAAAGGCTGCAAGGACACTGCTTTGCTAAGACACCTCTGTCAGTGCAATGCCTGATGCGAAACTCATGGTGTGAGTTGATTTGTGTGAACCCAGCACCACTTGAAAGCTGAACAAACTGCAAGCAGCCTCAGCAACTATTTTTAGACCATTAATGGAATAAAAGAAGCTGATACAAAGACCATCATTTATATGAATTGAGTGCTTCTTGCAGACACTCTATCCCACTTCTTGTGCTGGAGTGGGAGAAATCACTCTTGGTCAGAAATAACTCTTGTTAAACTCCTGGCTTAAATATAGGCAGCCCTGAAATGTTCCTTTAAAATCCCTTTTTCCAAGGTTTTCCCTAGCATGGAGCACCTCAGTGTTTTAAGAATGTAAATGTTAACAGAAAATCAGACAGTTTCCTACTCGAGTAGGGCAAGACATGTTAGAATATAGGGTCATTAAGTCATTTTCAAAACAAGTATGTAACTCAGTTATTGCAGCAGGCAAAATTGCTTTTGTGTTTTAATAGAGATAAAAGACTTCTAGTAAAAAAGGAGAATCTCACTCAAAGTATACCCTTTAGGTACATTTTTTTTCCCCAGATGCTTTATTTATATTGGAGGCTAGGATCTGCATTAAAAACAACATATGGATTTTAGTTATGTGAAAGCATGAGCAAAAAATCCAATAAAAATAAGATGTATTGAATTTCCCATTAAGCTGCTGCCCTATAATCAGGTTATAGAAATTATTCAGTGGGAGAAATGTATTTCGCTTTATTAAACTGCTGCTAAACCCTCTTACAGTACAATTGAGTGTTCTTGGAGCGCCAATCTGATGCAATTAAACTGTCAGAAATATTAATACTGATGCAGATGAGAATCTGGATTTCTACTGATTTGCACAGCTAGGCAAAGCAGTGCCAACATGAACCCAGCACTATTAGAAAGCTGCTCAACAGCAGCACTCACAACAGCAATTTCTTTTTCCATTAATAGAATAAGAGAAGCTGAAACGACGAGTGTCATTTATGGAACTAGATGTTCCTAGCAGACATTTTGCCCTACTTCTTTTACTAGAGTAGATTATTTCTTAAATCCCCTTTTACAAATTAAAATAGTGTTAATTGACTCAAATTCATCATTTAATTTCCCTTAGATCCTTATAAAGAAAGAGAACAGTAACAGTCAACAAAATTCACCTTTGAAATTTTTATTGTACACTAAGCAGAAAATGTGTCTGAGTGAAGAGCCTTAGCTTTGAGGAGGACTTGGACAATACAAAGTGTTAGCACAGGCTCTCATGCAGGTGTGGATTTGCTTTGCAGGTGAGGATGAGCTGCTCAGCCCTCCCCAGGACACAAGCACAGGTTTGGAGGAAGTGATGGAGCAGCTGAACAACTCCTTCCCCAGCTCCAGAGGTGAGCGCTGCTGCCTGGGGCAGATGAGAGGGAAGAAGATAAAAGTGCTTTCTGTTCCTTGATGTTTTGGGGGGTTGTGTTTTGGTATCGGGTTTTTTGCTGCTCTTTGTTTCCATTTTAACAATAGCTGTAGAGAAACCTGTCTTGTTTAGAGTGGAGAAGCAGCCTGTTCCTCCTTACCTTAAGCTACCTCCACAGGTAGCCCTTGCTAGATACGTGGATGAAACAATGTCTTTGTGAGACTCTTTCTTCCCCAAGCATTTTCTTTGCTTCCCTTTTGCCATTTTCCTTCTCTCACAGCTTCCCTCCTTTCTGGTTGATCCCCCTTGATGATTTATTTTTAAATACATGTCTTAGCACACTTTTCTTCTGTCCTTGTCTTTCTCCAAGAATGTGGTTTGAAATAAAATTAAAGTTCTGAGTCAAAGTTCTCAACCATGTAGCCCTCAGGTGCAGAGGCATGGAGGAAAAACAAGTGGGGTGCTTGTTTGTGCAGTGTAGGCTGCACTTGTTCATACAGCCGCAGCATTTCTTTCAGTGTTTCCATTTTGCTCATTCCTGTTGTTTGCTAAAAATAAGCATTTGTATTACCAGGATTTACTTGTTCAGCCTTTTTTCATTTAAGAAATTCTTTTCTGAGCCCAGAAGAAAATACTCTGCTGCCAAGAAAAATGGCTGAGATTCCCTAGCAGGAGATGGGAAGTTTGGGATATTGGCTGTTGCTGTGAAAGGAGGCTCAGACATGAACCTCTTGGCAAGAGAAGGTCCTGGTATTGCCAGCCTGATAAGTAGGTTTCAGGGGGCGTAGACTCCCTGCAGGGCCCTGGCACAGATTTCACACATCACCCAGGGGCTCTTCTTTAGGAGGTAAATGCATTAACCATTGTACTAAACTTTCAGTGGAGTCAGGTTTTCTCCATCCTTTGCTTTCCACGCAAGTTCAGCTCTCACCAGACACCATCTGTGAGCAGTGGGGAAAAAAGTCAATATAAACTGTGTAAGATCTTGTGCTATAGCTCCAAAGATGGAATCATTTAGAAAGATATCACTGAATAAAGTCTAATACAATAAATAGTTAACTGCACTCAGCTCCACCTCAACGTTATGTCAAAAAGTGTTATGTCCAGCCTTTGTTTTGCCTAAATAATTGCTATGAGAGACGACAGATGAAAAACCTTTCTAATATTGCTGTGTGGATAAAAATGGACTTATTTTTAAAGTTGCTGTGTACACAAGGTTGCAACAGACAGTGTTTTCTTATCAGTGACCATCATTAGTGTAAATATGTAGTACATAGATCTTGCGTAGTCGTGTGTCTAGATGTAGGTATCCTGTGTGAAAAAATATTCACCAAATGTGATATCTAATTTATATTCATAGCTGATGACACTGGCAGTGTTCCCTTTTAAAAACAAGCTTAGTTTTCAGTGAAATAGGAGCAATTTATGAAACAAAATTTAATGAGATATTTGAAATAAAGTGGTTAATTTCCTGTGTAGAATAAATAGGTAGAGGTCAGTCTGTTAGACATCACCTTCTGCTCCCTGAGAATAGAAAAGGGTTTTTTGTCTTATTAGTGAAAAATACAAAGCTTCATGAAACAAGCTGAGAGAATATAAAATCTAGTAGGAAACAAAAGTGAAATTGATATGGTCAGATAATATTTTAGTTTTTTAAATTAGGCTGTAGCTTCAGATTTTCATTCTCACAGAATGCGATGCAAAATGTGGTCATTTAGCTAGAGAGAAAGACTGTATTCCTGTATTTTGTTTCTTCATTCAGTAACTGTGTTGAAAATGTAGTAGATGATCACAAGCATCCACAAGAGGTATTGCAGGTTATATACTTCCCTGTCTGACCAGCAGCCATGGAGAACACAAATACTCCCTAGCTGGGTGGAGGGCTGTGAGTGAGGAGGGGGCACAGCCTTTGACATGAGTGCCCTCAGCCAAGCCACGAGAGGAGCTCCTGGTGCAGCAGCCAGGAACAGCCACAGCCCAGCAGATCCAAGCTTCCCACAGGACTTTCCTTTTAGGTCTTGGCCAAGGCACTTTGTCAGGCTGAGCCAGAATCTGCCTCTTCCCCTCTCTTGGGCTAAACAAAAGGATTAGTCCAGCTGGGAGAGAAACTTGTTCAGTTTTTTGGGAATTGTACCAGGTTTTGGCTAAAGAGATCGAGACCTCAGTTAGGTTTCTCTGTTCTTCATATATCTTTTGATGTGTTTGCATGAATGCCAGGTTAGTTTAATTCCTTTTGGCTGAGGTATAGGAATGGTCAGGCTCTCTGTAAGAAACATTTTGCCCTACAGCCAGTGCAAATGGATTTCCATTCATTGGTTGATAGAGGCTACTGAGAGCTCATGTAAACTTCTGTTACTGAAGTTTTCTTCTATTCCCAATTTAACAATTCAGTTAAATTCAAGTGATACCTATATACGCAAAGCTTACATCCAACATCTGCCGTGCTGCAGCCTCACGTAGACTTTCCGTGTGACGTGGAAGATGCTGTGGTCAGTCAGATTCCACAGGCATCAGGGATCTGATTTAAAATTTTCAAGGCTGCAGGAAGAAGAAAAGGAAGCAGAGTTGATTGGCCTCAACACACTACTGAATCAGGAACCTTTCTGCTGTTGAGAGGTGCAAATCTGTACCTCAGATTTCTAATCTATAATAGAAGATCAGAGTGCAGTTGTGGAAGAGTGAAAGCAGAGTGGCAAAGCAGCCTGAGAAGAGGGCTTAACGTTAAGGACCCAGGCGTGGTGCAAGTGAAGTTTTGTTTCTTTCCATTACCTGTTGCATTGAATGTCAAGTTACAGGTGTGAATACCTACCTCAAGTAGGTGTTTGGGAAACAGAAGAATAAACCCAAACAAGCAATAGCACGGATCTATAAACAATACATTTTCTTATATTGATTCTATTAAGTAGAATTAAAAAATTGTCAGGTACCAGAAACGCAGTCATCCCAGTCTGCCATTCAGAAATAGGTTGTGATACAGGAGCTGAGGGAGCTGGGCTTGTTTACCCTGGAGAAAAGGAGGCTCAGGGGAGACCTTACCACTCTACAAGTACCTGAAAGGAGGTTGAAGCAAGGTGAGGGTTGGTCTGTTCTCCCAAGGTAGGACAAGACGAAATGACCTTAAGTTGTGCCAGGAGAGGTTTAAATTGGATATTAGGAAGAATTTCTTCAGGAAAAGGGTTGTCAAGCATTGGAACAGGTTGCCCAGGGAAATGTTTGAGTCAACAGCCGTGGAAGTATTTAAAAGGCGTGTAGATGTGGTACCTGGCGACTTGGTTTGGTGGCGGGCTTGGTGGTGCTGGGTTAACAGTTTGACTCAATGATTTCAAAAGTCCTTTCCAACCTTAATGATTTTATGAAATAATGGGGGGTTTTGTGGCCTGTAAAAATAAGCATGTTAAATTTCAAGCCAACTATCAGCATATCACAGCATAGGGAATGGGAGGCCTTTTGAATCAGGGACATAATTCCGGGTGTCCTGTTGTCATTAGAATAACAACAACTCGGAGGAGTTCAGAACAATATGACAAAAGCAAACTGGACTTTGAAGGCTTTGGTTGTGAGAAAAGTTCAGAGCTGAACAAGCAGTGAAGAGAGAAAAGGACTGAATTTCTGTGCTTGGATGGACAGATGTGTAGTCAAGCATCACAGACATATTTAGCCTAAATACTGTCAAAAGCACCTGAAGTGTAAGACTTGCTCAGGTTGGGAAATAGTTTACTAAAGCGAGTAGTGGCTCTTATTTTGGAGCTCTGAAATGAAGCAGTAAAACGTAGTAGTAATTGTCATTCACCTGGAGATAGATTCCTTATGATTATGATATTTTTCAAGCTTTTGCTGCACAGAGTTGTTTTTAAAAGGGCATCAAGGCTTCATAGCATCATTTTGAATGTATTTTAGAGAAGCAAGTGTAAAACAGATAGTGTCATAGAACTGCACAAGTAGATCTCAGATGCAACAACTTATGTACCTTATACCTTTTATAGGGTTTTTCATTTGTTTGTTTCTTGAGTTTAACCTTTTGGCAGCTCTTGGCATTTCCTAAGGAGAACAGGACTTTCCTGTTCCTTGCACAGCTGGCTGTTGGTGCCGAAAGCTGTTTCATTTCTGGAGAGAGAAATTCTGCTGAATACCTGGTGATTGCTGTCCTTAAGGAATTTTTCTTTCCTTTTAATCTAAAAGGTTTCCCATCCACTCCTCTTTTACTTTGCTGCTCCCAGCAAATTCACAACTGATGCAGCTGCTTCAAACAGCTGCTGTGCTAACTCAAAACAGATGTCAAAGCCAGAGGTCTGACATTTAGTGGAAATCTACCATTAAATGCCACCTCAGTGGTTTATTTGACCCTGCTCGATAATGGGCCACAGAGGAAAACATTTTCACGCTGTATTTGTGCCCAAACTACTAAATCTCCAGGGAATTGGTTCACAGTTAGAAAGTAAGATTGGCAGGCCAGTATTTTCAAAGCCAAATTCATCTCTCCTGCAGCACTGAGGGTGAACAAGTTGCACCACTTCAGGTGGCTCTCATGGTGGACCAGTCTGAGTTTTGCAGTTATGGTTTCATGGCAAAAGCTTTCTGTGAATGAAGCTCAGAGAGGAATTTAGGGGCAGAAGTTCTTGAACTAACTGAAGCTGTTGAGAGAGCTTCACAGATTTGCAATGCTGGGCCCCTGCTGGGAGATAATGAAGAAGTGGGAGCCAAAACTAGTTAGAAATGAGACCATGATGGCTTAAAAGAACTAAGAGGCCGTGACATAATGTGAGAACATTTGGACAGAGACTGGTCCTCACATTTTCACATGATATTGCTTAACACATTTGTGGTTTGGTGCAGGGAAATTACAAGACCCCACAGCAATAAATGAATGGCACTAAGAATAGCACCCTTTTTTAGGAGTTTTGTTTTTATCTCAGTCACATTAGAACACACCAGTCACATTTTCTCCCCTCACTTGTGCATCAGCCAGGCTCTGTCATGAATGGGACTAACATCCTAAGTGGAACTAGCAACTTTCAGCCCTGCAAATAATGCAGTTTCTCTTCCTCTGACAGCAAAATTTCTTACGATGCAGACTTCTATTTTCACACTTTACTAAGTCAGTGGAAGAGTACCCTGGAGTTACTGTTTGTGGAGTATTCTGTAAATGCTCTTCCATTTGAGGTACCCTGGCCTCTCCTGGATTTTGTCACCTTCTCTGTGCTGTGGCCCTGCATCCCACCACAGTGAGCCCAGGTGACTGAGATCCCTCATTGCTCCCCTTTCACACAACAGAACTGATCTGGCTCAGCTTCTCTGCAGATGGGACAGTGGTGGGGTGGACTAGCTCTTCCCTGTTTTATAATACTCAGTTCTGGTGTAAACTGAGAATATGGTAATGAATTAAACAAAACTTCAAGGAATTTTTTTTTTCATTTTGAGAAAAAAAGGCTCTTTGCAGACCCAGATCTCTTTTTTGTGCATCCTGTCCCTTTCCTGAGCTCAGTGAGAGGGGCAGTGCAGTGGTTGCTCTGTGCTCTGTGTTTTGACCTGGATCTGCAGAGACTCCTGCATGAAGTTTTTGGTGGTGCCTCTGCTTTCAGGTTTGATGTGGTCACTTGCTGTGTATCTTTGCCTGTGAAGCAATGCCATGTAGCTTTCCAGAAAAAAAAAAAAGAAAAACTCTTCTATTTTGTAAGGGCAGGAAATCTTGATTTGAGCAGGAATAATAGATAATTAGGCACCCACGGATTGCGTATCAGTATTTTGATGCCTTACAGAACACAAATTTTCAGAACTGTGGCAGTATAGACAATCTTCTTCCTCTGCAATTTATGCCAAACCATGCTCCTTGCCTTAAAACTTAGAAACACGCATTCATTCATATGCAAAGAAGAAAATAACGTAAAATCCATTAAACCCTTTTTAATCTTCCTCCAGAAGAAATTAGCTGTTGCTGTAGTAGCGCGGATCTTTGCTGCATTTAACAAATTCTAGGGCTGATTACTCACCACAGACTCTCCTCACCAGCTGTTTTGTGTGGTGCTGAGCTACCCCAGTTACCTTTAAATGCATTCATTTTCAAGCAGAATCCAGTCTGTCTCATGTAGATTTAAATTAAACACTGTGTAGCTGCAGTTGTAGGTGCTTGTGCAAACAGGAAAGGCGTTTCTTAACACCTCCAGTGTTTTGCTTGTAGGCAGTTCCTTTTCTTGACCCAAGCTAAACTGGGGACCCAAGCTAACCTCCTGCTGGGTCCCATTCCTGCCCCAGGGCTCTTTCAAACCAAGCTGTGCTGTGCTGCAGTTTCTGGAGTCCTTCTGGAGCTGACCTAAACCCTGGGGCTCTTCCTCAGAAATTGACCGAAGTGTGCAAGAGATTTTGTATCTTCCTTTCCAAGGATTTTCTGTTACATGATTTATATTGGTGAGATATTCCCATCTTCCCTTTTGGAAGGCATTTTTTAGGGAATTTGCGACTCCTGATAAAAGTGCCAGAGGAGGTCTCAGGCTGTGTAGACACGCATGTAAGTCCTAGAAGGTTAGGCAGGCCTGTGAGGTGGAGTCCTTAGAATTGAAGTGACACCTCTCCTGGCCATCAAGCACCTCTGTGCTGCACCAGCACGTGTGGTACAGATATCACTGGAGCCGAGGTTTCCCTTAGGAGCAGAATAAAAACCCACCAGCAGAGCATGTTGTTGCCGAACCTATTGCTATCATTTTTAATAGGAAGTGTGCTGCTGGGGAGAGGGAGAGGGGCAGGAAGGGACTAAAAGTTCCTCAGTAAATGGTAACCTCTGCTGTCCAGGTCTTCAGAGGCTGCCCCAGCCCTTTCCATTGCCTGGAGTTTGTGGGAGCTGTGGCTCAGGCCCGTGCTGGTCAGTGACGCCATTCCTTCCTCTGCCCTCTCCTCTCCTGTACTGCCTCTGCTCAGCCTTGCTCTGCTGTTGGCCCTTGTTCTGCAACTTGTAAAATACCCATAAAGCTGTTTATTGCCTCCCTTCCCATCTCCTGCAGGCTGCCATAGAGCAAAACTGGACAGCAATTAGGTTACTGTTATGCTGACTGGTGTGTTCTCCCACGTGTCTGTCTCTCTCCCCGATGTCCCACACATCATTTAAAATTGCATCATTTACAGCAGCTCTGGGGCAAAGATCATCCTCTTACTTGAGCAGCGTGTGCTGCAGTGACTTTCTCACTAGGACTGCAAGCCTGACCACGGCAGAGCTGCCAGTAGTGTGACAGTGACAGTGGGACACTGTCTGGGGACAGCGAGCCTCTCACTGTTACTGGCTGTGTGGTGGGAAGGGGGACAGGGGGGTGTTTCTGCTGTTGATTAACACCTGGCTTTCCTTTTTTAAAAATAAATGTGCTATGAGAAGTGTTTGAGAAGAATCAGCATGATCAAAGTACGGCTTCTGTGAAGGCTTTTAGAAACATCTTTTCAGCTAAACCCATTATTGACTCCATTTTGGAAGTACTTGAATGTGATGAGATACTTTCTCTTTTTTCCCTTTATACTTGAATTTTTTTTCTCTGTTTCTCCCTCTGCCCCCTCAGCTTTACCATGCTTGCAGGTCAGCATGTTGCAAACATATTTTGAAATATATTTATCCTGAATGTGAGCGTGTTGCATTCCAGTGTACTGCTCTAGGTGTGAAATATGTGTGTACACTAGGCATGTACATCAATGCATACCTCAATGTATATAGGCCATAAAACAATGTAAAGTGTCTGGATAAATTCATTTGACATTGGGGAAAAATGTTTTTACCACTTATACTGTTTGCTTGAAGTACTCGAATTGTTCTAATTAGGATGCTCAGAAAGTGAGTTCAGATCTTGTCTGCAGTCCTTATTCTCAACTGACAGGCATGTAAGTTGGTGTTAGTAGTTTTCTCAATGTTTTTGAGAGGTTAAACCAAGCCACAGGTTACAGAACTGTTGTTGAATAAATCGGCTCAGGATCATCAGTGGATTTCAGTGCACTTTTGGTCTTTGTTTAAGCAGAAATGCATTTTATTAATGTTAAATTTCTAAATGGAAATTGAAGTGTCTTTTACAGTATGAAATATATATTCATGTGTGGTTTTTTTTCCTTTCTTTCTGATATTTATTCCACTTCCTCTCTCTGTTCCTAAAGGAAGAAATGCCCCTGGAAAGCCAGTGAGAGAGGTTAGTGAGACGCAGGCTCACTGCCATGGCTTCTGTTTGTCACAGCTTGCTTTCTGTGCCCAGCATGCGTGTGACACAGCACGGAGCTGCTTGGGTTTGGTGAAGGGTGGGGGTGGTTTTGTTCTGCTTTGGGTTTTGTTTGGTTTTGCTGAGTGCATTCCCCATGTGTGCTGTAACAGTGGTGTACCTCTCAACTTTCAGAGGAGACGATGTCAGCTCAGGGATCTGCATTTTCTTACATGCTCCCAGAGGTGGAAAATCAGGAATGGGGAGGAGAAAAGAATACGTTGAAATTAAGCCTCTGAATGATAAATGTTGTCAGTAAATACACTGCAGTCATTGACTTATGTTCTGTTGCTCTTGTGTGTAAGCACAACGGGGAGACTGGGGTCTCTTGCTGTTCTGCTTACAAACTCACAGCTGTATTTACATACATGTGCCAATATGCCAGCCATCGTCTCCAGTGATTAAATAGTTTTTTTCATATTTCTTTAGAACAGTGAGAGTTGAGAGGTATAAGAGAGTCAGGTGTTTTAATTTCCTGATGTACTGTTGCAGAATGAAGAATGCTACTAACATTCACCAGCTCCACAGTGTTGCATTCAGCAATGCAAATGGGCCATGGTTTTCACTGTGCACTTTGGACATGGTTGGTTTGATGCAAAATAGGTTTTGGAATTTGTGTGTCGCTGCTCATTAATGGAGGGGAGCGTTCTGCACTGTGTTGTCACAGCTCCTTTGAAAGCATTTCCAGTGAGCCTTGATTTTTCCTCTGTGAAGCTGCTCTTCACTCGCCAACCAAATACAGCCTTTGAAAGATGAATTTCTAGTGAAAATTATTATTAAAGATAAAATATTCAGAGACTGCCTGAGTGCAGCTGCAGTAGCTGTGAAATGACCTTTTCCGCACAGAAGACGGTCAGTGTGGATGAGGCAGGAATTGAAGGGTAACCCGGTTTGCAGACTAATGCTGGTGCAGAGGGAGGGACTCATGGAAACACAGGGCACTGGGGTTCTTAGCAGAGCTGCTGTGAACCCCCAGTCACTGGCAGGTTACCCTGGGAAAGCCAGGATTTGTCCTGATGTGGTGCCTTGAAATACAGATGTTCTCTGCTTTGGCTGTAGGTGCTGGGGCAGGTTCAGCTCTTTCAAGGTATAAGATCTTTGGTGCACATTAAGTCTGTTCTCAAATGGCTGGTCCTCTCATATGGATCAAAAAAGAGTGCTTGGGATAGCATCAGCAGACTGTACCAATCCAGGAATTTTATGGAAAATATTTCACATTCAGCCCTGCTCGTTCTCATCTCATACACCCTGAGAACTGTTCTCCCATTCAGCAAAACAGGTCATTGATTTCCGCTATCCTCATTCATATTTATGCATATAACTCAAAAAAAGCTTCTTCTGCAGAGGGCATACTTGATATGAGTAATTAACAAAAAAGAAAATTAGAATTGGCATGTTCTATCTGATCTGATTCCAGCAGTTTAACCCTAAAAGATTGATTTCAGTGAACCACTCTCCGCTCTCTGGCTGAGTTAGTGCTCACTGATGGTTCCAGAGGGGCCTTGGTAACTTGCAGAGCTGACTATAAAATGCAATTTTCCACCTGCTTATGAAGGATATGAGCTAAGGTATAGAAGAGCTTTTGCTTTAGGTGTGAGTCTATATGTGCAAGGGCAGATCCTGTGGTTTAAAACCTGCCTGGCCGGGTTTTGATTCCATTACTCACATTTGGTATTGTCTTTGTGTGTAATCCCATGCATTTCGTGGCATTACTCAATATGAATAAGGGTATCAAAATCCAAGTCACAAACAGGAAGGATTTTTCTTTTGTCAGGAAAGGGTTAGAAATCTCTTCTGCTGGAAAAGGCCGTGCATTGTGTTGGGATTTCTCAATTTACTTTCTATCCACTCTTTCAAGTCTGAATGCTCCACATTTATTTCTCTGACAAGCTGTAGTATAAGATTGGTATTCTGTTACTGTGCCCACACCCATGGGCCTTAATTCCATTAGAGTCTCTAAAGAAAATTCAGCAGATGTGAAACACATCATTCTATGTGACCAGGAGTGATGCAGTTAGTGTCTGCAGAAATAGGTGTCTTCTGCTTTCCAAGCAAATGGCAGCTGTGGATTTTGTAAGTTGAAGTTAATACTGTCCATGTCCATTTTGAGCTTTATTGCTGCATTTTAAAGTGTCTACTAGTTCTTTTCTTACACAGCAGCATTTTTCAACCTTTCAGTGCCTCAGGCAAGGAAAAGACTTTTTCAGCTTTAATGTTAAAAAAAAAAGAATGGAATTAATGCCTTCTTTGATAGCATTACTTTAGAAATAGGAATAATAATGGAAAGTTCCGACTTGTATTTCTCTAAGTGCTTTTAGACAGTATTTCTCTCATTTGCTTCTTAATTAAAAATGTCAATGTCCTACGTTTCAGTACTAGAGAGGGCAAGTGGAGCAGCATTCAGTGGAAGCAGCAGAGCCCTATGGAAACAGTGAACTTGAGCACTAACTTTGGGGTTACAGAAGGGGTGCACTCATTGCACATACAGCACCAGGAAATCACCATGTCTTTTGTTCTCAGCGCTTTGCAGTCTCAGTTGACCTGGCTGTTACTCCCATGTCCAGGAGAGGCAAAAATCCTGCTGGCAGTGCAGTGACACCCAGCTGAGGGTTCAGCAGTTGTGTGGCTGGAGCACAGCCACCACCTGCTCCTCTGGCCCGTGCTGCCATCCCAAGGCTGTCCCAGAGACCGTGGTCCCCCTGGTGCTGCATTTACAGTCCAGCTGTCAACACAAACTGCAGTCAGCAGTGCTTTGTGGTCATGCTCTGAGCTCTAACCTCAGACGGCTCCGGAGAAGACACGATTGTTCAGTTTTTTTGCAGAGGAAATTAAGACCTGTGCTGGAGAGGGTGTGGATGTTGTGGGGGAGAGGGAGCTGTATCTCCTTAATCACTGCAGCGTCTATCTGTGCAGCTTTTGAGGAGGGAGATCAGATTTGAAGCATGATTATTTCAAAAATATGGTATCAACTAACAGAGAAAGGAAAAAAAATACTATTGGACATTTCTGTAATTTTTAGGTATTAAAAAGTACCTAGGGTTTTGTGGATCCATAACGATTTCTAATTGCCTGAACAATTTAACAGTTTATACCTGTGGCATACGTCTGAAATTTTTTTTGTGTGTGTTTTTGGTAGAAATTACTATTTCTAGACCTAGCCCTTTTTTGACAGAACAGATAGTATTAATTTCTGAGGATGCAGTTTAGCAGTCTGGGTTGTTCTAAGCCTTTGAAAGGGTGATCAGTCTTCCTGGGAATGAGCGGTATTGAAATCCTGAAGAGCCCTGGAGTTTTCTAGAAACAGCAGATTGCAACAAATCTGAATGAGAGACCATGACCCCACGGGCAGCCTCTCACAGCTGGCTACCCAGTCACAGCATCACTCTGGTTATACCAGAGGGGTTCATTCCCATAAAGCCATGTCAGAGTTTCAGGTAAGGAGAGCAGCCCAGTGCTTCTGTTTGCACAAGCATCTCCTGGATGTTCTTGATTTCATATGGCTTTGTCAGATTTTCACTTGTGATGGTGTAAGTTGCTGGATTGATCTCAGTCTGCATGATGCCAATGACAGAGATTATCCCTTACAGCTAAAATAAATGTGGTAGGATACATTTACTTTAAAATAAACTATGTTTTGACCAAAACTTGGCAGGAATCTTTCGTACGCAGTTACTTGTCATACTGATGAGCAAATTACAAGGTTTTGCTTCAGATGAATAGGATGGCTATACATCTATGATTTATGGATGAAATTGCTGATTGATGCATCTGTTTCTTTGCACATTAGTGCAGTTAGCAAACTGTCACCAGATACCAGAACCAAGTATTTTTTTGTATTGATACCTGGCAAGTTGTGTAACAGCACAGCTCACTGTCGAATGGGCAGCTTCTTGAATAGTTCTCGTTTCAATCCAGACTAGTTTTGTGTAATGAATGCTAAATTTAAAAAAAAATTAATAACTTTAAAAACTTAGTATTTGAACTTAGAAGGTGGTAGTAGTTCTCCAGAGGAAAAAAGCTCCTGAATTTGTTCAGCCTGGAGAAGAGAAGGCTTCAGGGAGACCTTCCAGTACCTTAAAGGGGCTTATAAAAAGGAGGGAGAGGGACTTTTATGGGGGCAGATAGCGACAGGGCAAGGGGCAGTGGTTTTAAACTGAAAAAGAGCAGGTTTAGATCAGATGTTAGGAGGTAATTCTTCACTCAGACGGTGGTGAGGCACTGGCACAGGTTGCCCAGAGAAGTTGTGGATGCCCCACCCCTGGAAGTGTTTGAGGCCTGGTTGGATGGGGTCCTGAGCACCCTGGTCTAGTGAGTGGCATCCCTTCCCAGGGCAGGGAGGTTAGAACTAGAAGGTTCTTCCAACCCAAACTGTTCTATGATTCTCTGAATAGTTCTAAGGTAATTTTTTTTCTGTTCCATAAAAGCTGCTGAACTAAGGTCACTCCAGGCTCTTACTTACTGTAGAAATGTCAGCAGTGCATGACTACCACAGTATGTGAGCATTGGGAAGAGGATGGTGAGTCTGATTTTCCCCACAGGGAAGGTTCATTCCTGTTGCAGTTGTGTCAGGAGGGGGAGCCACCATGTAGGTGTGCAATGGTAAGAGTCAGGCTCCAGCACAATACATTAAAGGTGTATCCTGGATGCCCTGGTCATCTCCTTCCTTCACTTGGGTGCTCCTTCCTCAAGGACCATGGTGAGGACTCAGCATCCAGACTAATGCAAAGCATTTCTGAGAACCCAGTTGTGGGCAGATGGCATTGCACTTCCTGTGTTTTTCCAGACAAATACTCTATCACAAGTGCTTCCAGAGAGTAAATCAAACCCCCTCAGGCCAGGGCGACATACAAGTTTATTGAGTAATACTTCACCTCTTATAAGTGTTCAGTTGCTGGCACTCTGCAGCACGGAGTCTTCTTGAATTGGAGGTCACATGCACTTCTTTGCATCTAAAATCTTTCTTCAGTGATTATTTTCTAACTCCTCTTTTAACTCATTTATGTGTTTGGCCTCAACATCAGCCTGTGGCGATGAGTTCAGTAATACAATTATGTGCTGTGTGGAGTATAATTTCCTTCTGCTTAAGACCTTCTGTCTGCTCATTCCTCCTTGTCCTTGCAAGAAATCTTGAACACTCAGTCCTTGGTTTGGACACTTACCTTGTAGGGTGCCTAGATCTCGGTCATATTCCCTCTTTGGTCATATTTTTTCAGGAGGGAGACTCCAGATAAGGTTCAGCTGTTTAAACCATGATGTCTCTGTCATTTGAAGTGCCAAAGGGTATTTGAGACAGTCATAGAGGTCTGAAAATATTACACAGCACTTGGAAGAGAGAGACACTTTCCTGAACAGCAGTGGGAGACCAGACAAGGCATGCCAGGGGCTAAAATGGCAGTATTTGGCAATTCAGGCTCCCCATCCTTGAGTCTATTTGGTGTCTAATTGTGATGAAGCCGTTTCTTACCACCCATCACCATTTGCTGCACTGGTGACATGAGTGTGAGAAGTTGCAGGTTTTATCTCCAAAGTTTTACTGTTTGTTTATTCCTCACTCCTGTCTAGGAGGCTGTGGTTATACCATCTTAGGATTTCAGAGTGGTTAGGGGTGAGGGGGAATGCACAAGTGAACCACTGCATAGCAGTTAGCTGATAATTGTGGCATCTTTGTTTCTGCTGGGCTGCTGTCTGAAAAGGAAAATGTATTTTAAATATGATTGAATGAACTGAGATGCCTAGTTTGGCCATCATTATATCTATCTTTGCAGGTATCCTGCTAGGACCTCTTGGCTTTAATGATTCAGTCAATTACTGCTGATCTGTTTGTTTCTCTTTTTCTCCTTGATAGAACGTTGAATGCTCAAACCCTTGCAGCATCAGTCAGAAACTTTTCTGTGGTGTCAGTGGACTTAATTGTTGCTTTTGGTAAACATTGATAGTGATGAAGTTTCATCACCATGGGGGGTGATGGCTGATTGCCAGCATGGTTTGCCATAGCCATTCAAGCCAGTATTGCTGTTGAGGTGTTCTGCACACTTGGCAACTTTTGCTAATGACAACCTGGTGGATTCATCCAGGAGGCATCTGGAAGTCTCCTCTGGGCGTGGCGGCGAGCGGCACATGGAGAACGACGGATCTGTAAAGTTTTCCTATCCACTGCTGCCGTGTCCTCTTCTTTTAATTTCCTCTCTGACTTTCTTTTCCAGGCCACAATGTAGGGAGCCTTTTCCACATGGCAGACGACCTGGGAAGAGCGATGGAAACCTTAGTGACCGTGATGACCGACGACAAGGTGTTAGAATAGCAAGATGTGTTTTACAACTTCAGGCGTTCCGCATGGTTTTTATAATATTCATACTACAAAGAGGATTAGACTGTAAGAGTTTACAAGAAAACAAATCTATATTTTTGTGAAGGGTAGTGGTACTATACTGTAGATTTCAGTAGTTTCCTAAGTCTGTTACTGTTTTGTTAACAATGGCAGGTTTTACACGTCTATGCAATTGTACAAAAATTCTAAGAAAACTACATGTAAAATCTTGATAGCTAAATAACTTGCCATTTCTTTATATGGAACGCATTTCGGGTTGTTTAAAAAAAAAATTTATAACAGTTATAATGAAAGATTGTAAACTAAAGTGTGCTTTATAAAAATAATTGTTTATAGAAACCCCCTTAAAAAAAACAACAAAAAAATATACTGAGGCAGTGCATTTGTTTAGTTTCATTTCAGCTCTGTAACTGCATCAGAGAGATTCATGTCCTGTGTTCTTTTCCTTGCCTATCAAAAAGAAAAAAAAAAGTATTTCCTGCAGTGACACCAGAATGGCCACCTTACATTTCTCATTGGTTTTGTGTGACTAGGGCTGGCTTAGAACAAATAACCAAAAAACCTGAACTTCCAACGAAGGTAGTTACATTTTATCTTTCCAATAAAATTAAGAATTACATGACTTACTGTCCTGCTTTTGGACAGCAACTAGCAATTACACAGCTAGTTTGCAATAATTAAATGAAAGAGCACATTACATGACAAAGCCTGCAAAAAAAAAATTAATTAAAAAAGAAAAAACTCAGACGAAAGAAAGAAAGGAAAGAATTTAATGACCATCCTGTGTGCCACTGTTTCCTCTGCTGACTGAATTCCTGGATGCTGTTACTAAAGGAACGTAGACATTGCCTTACTGGTTTGAACCCTGGGGCTCGGTGGCTCAGCAGGGCTGGGGACAGCTCTGCCCCCGCTGCCACCACCTGTGTCACCTTTGCTGCAGAGGAGAGAAGAGAGGGAGACGTTCCCACCTGGCTCCTGTGGGATCAGCTTCTGCCCCGAAGCACAAGTGGGTTACCCACAGAGCCCTGTCCAGCTGCCAGTGCTGGTGATGAGCACGGAGCTCCTCGACCCTCTGGAAGAGGAAGCCCGAGCTTTCCACTGTCGGTGTCTCATCCTGCTGCAGCAGCCCGTCCCAAGGAGCTGTGGTGCTGCGAGCCACCTTGGGGAAAGGCTGTGGAAGAGTTACTGCTGTTCTTGCCTCGAATGGTGATCAGGTGAAGGTAGTCACACTGCACCATGAATATTTATCACCAAAACAAAGGCCCTGGTCCTTTCTCCTCCCCCGTTTCTCTGTACCAGTAACCCCCGCACAATTAACAATAACGTGAGAAAGAGAGGAGCTGATAGAGAAAGAGATAAGCCAGTTTGACTGCAGCTCCTGAGAGAGAGGTTTGGGTATGAGGTGCTGTCAGCAAAAGCTTTACCACTTCATTTTCTTAACCAGCTTTTAATTTTACCTTAAAATACATAGAAACACAACCATCTGACTTTATATTGCAAGAGTAAAAAAATCTGTTACCTCTTCTTGTATGAAGTGTAATTAAACTTGGGAAAGATTTTATTTTGAATGCTAGTTAACATTGAACATGGCTAGTCATGCTATTTCTACCTCACTTTGGTTTTGTGGTGTTCCTGACAATTACATATGACAACGTTACATCATCACCACGTGTCCATTGTGTGACCAGGTCTCATTGTTTAAGTAATAACAACAACGTTAATCAGTTACAAAAATAAGTACAATTCCCCCCAAACCTCTGCTTTCCTAATAAAGAGCTTTTTTAACACTTGATTACAATAGGAACCCTCACTATTTCTCATGACCTTTTTTATCAGAAGGTTTAAAATGCGATTTGAGAAAGAGTCGGGTTTCTTCTCTCTCCCCCCCCCCATACATTAAAGGTTCTCTTCAGAAAATTATGGAGGAAAAACAGATTGCACGATTGTTTTCATCAGGGTTTTGTTTTGTTTGTTTTACTTTCTAGATCTTAGTTTTGGAGTGAGTCTGTCAAAAAGTATTTAAAAAGTTGAAAGCTTTATTGCTGCTTTTTTAAGCATAATTTGGGAATTATTTCATATTCCTTATAATGACAAAGTATTAAACTGTAAAACATAATCAGTGTAGTTGAAAACATAAATACCATATGGCATGTTATTTCATCGTTACTCAGTACTGGTTTATTAATTGGATATCATAATATATTGTGTTTTAACACCAACACTGTAACATTTACTAATTATTTTTATAAACTTCTGTTTTACTGCATTTTTTCACAACATACCAAATTTCACCAAATATATGCCTTACTATTGTATTATATACTGCTTTACTGTGTATATCAATAAAGCACGCAATTATGTTAGAAAAGGTGCAGGAGTTTTTGTGGAGGTTCGGCACTCACCCAGCACATCTCCCCAGCAATCTTTGCCATGCTGCCCCTGGCCAAACCCTGCTGCTGGCAGCCCCTCAGCTCTCCCTGGTTTGGGTTTTTCTCCCCTGCTGAAGCTGTGAACCTCCTGTGCTCCCCAAGCTTTTGGGGGTTTGCCAGCCCCACACTTCCCTCCTCATACCTGACAGGACCTTCAGGCCAGATTGATTCAGTCCATGCCACCAGGCATAATGTTGGGAAAACCCTCTGTGGGGCTTTGGGAGGTGGATGTTCCCATCAGAGAGGCTGATCACATCTCCCTTATCTAAGAAATGTGTAGGCTTTGATACCCAGACTCCACTCAGCTGTGTCACGATGCTGTCTTTGAGCTACCTTTTGGTGGTAGAAATAATGTGATGAAAAATAATAAAATACAAAGGCAAAAACAGTGTATGTTTGCCTATGATTTCGATAATAAAGTGAAGGAGAAGGTGGGAATTCCCTCATTTCATTCACTTGAGGAAATAAATACACATCCCACATCTACTCTCCCAGACTGGAGTTACTCTGGATTCACTCCTACATAAGTGAATCAGTGTGTGCCTTGCTGTGCTGAAGTCTTCCCTGAAGACTGTACAGCCCACAAAGCACAGCAGCCCCCAGTGATGACTATTGGAATTCAATTAAGTGAGAGGGAGGATCGCTCCTCTCATTTCCCCCACACCTGCGACCCCATGATTTACAACTCCCAGCATCCCATCAATAAACATGGTGTTCCTTCCTGAGTGGCTCTTAGGAATGTTTTCCTTATATATGCTCAGCAAAATACCCTCCTTATTTTAAGGACTGGTCAGTGTATTTCCTTTGCTCTCTGGGCAGAGGGGAAAATTAGTTCTCTTTGATTTTGTCTGCCTTGTTAACGTGCAGCCATTTACTCCTCAACTTCAGTCTTTGCTCTACCTTTTCAATAGATAGACAGATAGATAGATGGAGATAGATAGATATCCTGAGGCCCTGCTAGCCACGTGTGCTGGTTTGAAAACAAACTAGTGAGAGACTCCAAGTCAGAAATACAATTTAATAGGAAAAATAGAATAAATGCAATAGTACAAAAAGAAACCACTGACAGAGTCAGAATACAACCTGACACCCTGTCGGTCAGGATGTTGGTAGCAGTCCAATTAAATGGTGGCTGCAGCCCTCCTGGACTGATGGTTCTGTTGAAGCAGTGATCCTGTAGAAAGGCTCTGGTCTGCACCTGAAGGTCCAGTGATAGCTCTCATCCTCTGAGAATCCAATAGGTAAGGGCTGCCTGTGGCATTTGAAATCTCAGTTTATATCCAGGATGGGATGCTTGGTTCCTCCCTCTGAGCAGAGCATCTCACAATGGGATGATGTAATTTTGTCAGCCATGGGGTGGGACTAGATGGCCCATTAGCAGAAGACATCCCCCTGAGGGGAGGATGGGCCGTGGGAGAGATAAAGAAACCTGCCCCACCTGGTTTCAGCAGCTGGCCCATTAACAGGAGATAGTTCAGGATCGAGTTATCTATGAGCCATGGGGCAAGGCCTTGATGGGCCCATTAACAGGAGATAGTCTGGAGGGAGGAGGCAAGGAACACCACTCCACCTCATTTCACCAGCTCATGGAGATGGTAATAGAACACACTGCAACCCAGGACAACAGGTCAGCAACACTGGGGGGGTTGGAGGTTCCCTTCTCAGTGAGGCCACACATCTCTGCTCCCCTCTGCCCAGCACGGTGTCAGACCCTCACAGCTCGGGGCAGTACATGGTGGTCATCTGCTGCATGGCCCCTGATCGCCGCCTCTCAGCCAGTGAGTGCTGCCCAGCCCAGCCCTGGGCTTGCTGCTGCACTTTGGGAGCCCAGCACACCCCTGCCAGCCCCATGGGGCTGTGGGCAGCTCTGCTCTGCAGCACTGATGGGGCAGGAGAAACCAGGGAGGGGGACAGCTAAGCTGGGAGGAAAAAACACCCGTGTCTTTTCAGCTAGGATGGGGAAAAGAGGGAAAGCAATGGTGTGCAGGATGCAGAAAAGGTCTGCAGCTGCCAGTGTGTGTGGTTCACTCCATGGTGGTGCCTGCAGCAGAACATCCCTGGCCTTGTTGGGCTGGGCACATGCCTGGAGTGCTGCACGGAGCACGAGTGCTTCCAAACCCCCACACACACAACCAGCGACAGCTGCCTGCACTCCTTTCCCAGTGATATTCCTGCTGTGGTGTTCCATACAGTCACCCTTGCACCAGGGTGCCCTGCAGTGAAGGACAGCGGCCAGCTTTGGGCAGGGTGGGGCTGAAGCACTGACACCCTGCATGGACAGGATCTCCCTCCCCCTGCAAAGCTGCAGGAGCAGCAGGACCCACCAGGGGCCCAGCCCCAGCCCAGCACCGTGGGCACTTCACTGGCTGTGACCCATTTCGGCTGCCTCTGGGCACATGTGTGCAGTCAGGCTGAAAACCAATAAATCTTCCTCTTCTTGACTCAGGCTCACCGGGAATTTGTTTCGGCTCCGAGCAAGCATATCAACTTGCTAGAAAGTGCCATAAATCTGTGCAAGAAAAATGGGCCTGCTGAGACCAACTAAGGTGTAACATTTCCATACATGAACCCCATAAGCTGATAATGCTGCTCACCAGCTGAGGAATATGACTACAGCAAATAAGGAGAAGCTCACAGTGCCAAAAACTTGGTATAAAATCACCTGTGGTTAAGGGAGGGATAAGAGTTAAGGAAATCTTGGAGCTAGAGAAGTGAACTGTGGGACTTCACAAATACGAGGTGCTCTTTCAGTTTCTTGCCTAAACCCTACTGCTTGCCAACCCAAGGCTCAAATAGTCAGCTCGGCAATTGTTTACCTGATGTAAAGGCTTCTTTTTGTTGTTATTATCCGAGCATTACAATGGATATGCCATTTATTTAAGAGCTGGCACATGCTTGAAAAAGCGGAGTCCAAGCGAGTTCTCCTTATTTGCTGACATAAGCAACCCACTGCTTGTAAGACTTTCCTCTCTCTCTCACTCTCTCTCACACCCCTCTGTGCACACATGCACAGATACCGGGAAAGAAAAAACAACAGAACAATATTTTATTGTCTTTCTTGCTGAATGGAAGAGGGTTTTCCTCAAAAAAAATCATCTCCAGGAATAACAGCATCCTCACACCACCCTATTGGTATGTCCAAATTTTCAGCAAGTATTAAAAAAAAAAAGAGATAATTACATACATATATTTCTATAACAGGAAACCAAGAAATTATGTTAATTCACTCAGCATTCCTATATTTGTTTCCTTCACACGTGCTCTACTTGATGACCCAAACCAACACCACCGAGTGCCGTTTTGGAGATATAATCTCTTTCAGACCATTAACGACAATACTAAATAAGATGAGAGTCTTTAAGAACACATTATTATATAAAGTCAAGGACAAGTTTAGTAAATCCATCCGTTAGACCTCCATGAGGCTGTAGAAGATGTCTTGGTCCCTGACACACGTGATCTTCTCTCTTCATGCCTGTGTGCCATGACGCTGCCTCCAGCATCCCTACATCTCGCAGCTGCTGGTGCTCACTGCCACCACTCTGCTGTGTGCAAGGCAGAGTGAGAGAGCCACGTCCCTGCTCACCCCCAAAGCTGTGCTCTCACCTCAGCAAGGCAAAAGCTCCTTCTCTTCAGACTCTGAGGCAGCCAGCAAACAGCTGAGCAGCTGACTTGCGAGGCAGCGTGGTCCAGCTGGGGAGCACAGCAGGGACTACACCTGGACCGCACCAGGTCAGACCTTGTGTGGTCATTCAGGGGACAAAAGAGGCAAAGTGGAACCCCAAAGTGTTTGGAGGGACAGAAGTCAGGTGTCGTGGATATAGGGAGATTTACACAAGGGTGTTTTTATACACTGGTGGTGTGTGAGGTTGGAGCAGTTTCGGACCAGGTACCGTGTCCCAAAATAAGACTAAAACTGTTCAATTAAAACTGTTCAAACTCCTTGCCGCTCAGTTTGCACTAAAGATGCCCTTCTTGATGGCCTCTGGTGGGCTAGTGCATCATCAAAAGTATCATCATGAGAGGATTTTTGCTTCTGCATCAGGGTAATTTTTAGTTGTGCCTCATTCACCAGACAAATGGGTTTATTCTAACACTGATGTAGGAGATGCTTCTTTTTGCACACAAGATTAATGGCAGTTGCCAATATAATTCCCTGCTGCATCCCACAGTGAATGTTTAGATAAAGGCTGCAACCAGCTGCAGATGATAAGACATGAAACTACTGGGGTTTTTCCTACCAACCACAAATATGTGATTAGAAATTAGAAAATATTAGGCATGCTAGAATAAATGCTAGATACATGAACACATACCAGCATGCACACAGACAGACAGAGGCATGAAACACAAGCCTTCCTTGTGTGTGTGTGTACATTCATGCACACACACACATCCCCAGACGTGCTCACACAAGCCCTTTGCTCTGCTGGGCCTGTGAACCATTCAGTTAAAAAAAAAAACAAACCGGAATCACTTGTGTCAAAATAGATAAAGCTTGACAACGTGCATTAATTCAGCTTTATGTTAAATTGTAACAGCCTGTGTTTTGCAGCAGCAGAGCAGTATTTTATGAAGCAGTTGCTGAAGTTCCTTCAGGAATTTTGATTCCTAAGGAAGTGGCCGTAAGCACATTGGCTCAATCTAACGTCTGCATTTGTTATTCTTCTGAAACACCTGGCAGAGCTGGCATGGCCTTCCAGCCTTGGCAGAAGATAATAAAGGCATCAAGTCTATAACTTAGCCTCTTTCATCTTTTCTTTCCCCGCCTCTTTTTTTTTTGACCTCACTGATAAGCTCAAAGCCCTTCTTCAGCAAGACCTTGCAGGCCGACAAACGCTGCTAAGTCTTTCAGTGACTTACCGTGCACGTGGTTTTTTCTTCCTGGTTTTGTTGGCTTCCTCTTCTACATTAATAAAAATTATAAGTCAAAACAGTACATGAAGGGAAAAGACCATTTGCATCTCTAGGTCTTCTAGCTGCAGGTACTCACATGATGCCCCAGAGTTCCCTGTTTTCATACTGGAAAGCTGCACTACTGTAGGCTTTTATCAGATGCTGTGAACATGGTACATGGGGGTCTCTACCCCTCACTTTTTTCAGTATATAAGGATTCTGTAAAAATTCTCTAGTCCTTAGGATACTCTATGTCTCCCAAAAAAAAATATGTTGACTTTTACTTTGCAGTCACCCACTTTCTGCTTCTGATGTCCTGGCCTGGTCACCCACAGTCCCCTGCAGTGCTGGACAACTGAGGGCAGCCCCGGCTGTACCGTGGCCATCAGGCACTTCCCTGTCCCACCCCGGCTGCCTGTCCCTGTATCCATCCTCACCTCCCTCCCCATCCCACACCGTGCTCGTGTGCAGCAGAATGGAATGGTGCCCCAGGCCTCCCCTTGGCCCACAGCACCAACCCCACCTCCCACCAGCCTCCATCCCTCAGTGACAAGGATGCCCCATTCCCACCCCACTCTGGCACAGGCTGCTGCCAACATCCCCCACGAGTGAAGCCACCCAGAGCTCCCCATCACGTGGCCGACGCTGCAGGGCTGTGCTTGCCACAGCCTCATTACCCACTCTCCCCTCATGATTTTAACGAACCCTATGAACAACATCTCGCTGCAAACCTGATCCAGGGATCCCTTCCAGTGCAATTCATTTGCTTAACACTCCGTGTTGCCTTTCCTCCTGCTGAGGTTTTTATTCCCCTCCACTAATTTCCCTACTGAGTCTCATTTTTTCGTGCTTCATTAACATTTTCCTTTGTGCCACTTCTAATACACAGCTTTACTTACAGAGCAGGCTCTGCCCCTCTGGCCCCCATCTCCCACTCCTGCTGGGCTCTCCTCTTGCTCTCCATGCACTTAGGAACATGTAGGCCTGGGGTCCCATTCCTCCCTTGTAACCTTGGGCTTGATTTTCTGTCTCATCTTACTCTCAATGTCTCTAACACTGAAGACTTTCAGTGAGAGATCTCTTTTTTTTTTAATGTACTGATGCAGGTGATTACAGTCCCTGTAGGAAGGCATGCTGGTTCTCCTTTGATTGTTTAGGTGGTTTTTTTCCTTGTTTTGTGTCTTCGAGGAGTTTGGGGGATTTTTTTCTTTTTTTATTTTTAAGGACAGGGATTGTCACCTTGCTTGCTTCTGGAGTTTGTGTTGGCCCACATGACCAAGAAGGCTGCATAACCCCCCTGTGAACCGTGACTGCCAAAGGCAGCCCAAAGGACTCTGCTTCCAAAGGGGGCTGAAAACTGCACGGCTCATGTCCTGTGAAGGCAATTCACTAAAGTGGCCTATTTTATTTTTATTTTTAAAGAGATAAACACACAAAGTCGTTATCCAGTGTACTTGTGGATATCTGCACCTTGCAGAATGGCTTACTGCAGATCTGGCAGCCAAACCCAAAGTATGTTACTGAGGAAATTAGGCACTAAACTCATTTTGCTGCTTACCTACACCCACCCCTCAGCACTGAGGGGCTTGGGGAGCTGAGATCCCCAGCAGGCAAAGCCCGTGGTGACAAGCCCAGCTGGATAAATGTCAGGCATCAGCAGCTCCCAGGTACTCGGGGTGCTGGGGATGGCAGTGGCTGTTGCTACGGGCACCAGAGCAGGGAATGATAATGCCAAGGCAGACTGAGGGGGAAAGGGCAACACAGGATATCTCCATTTCATTTCGAATATGGCTCCAAATTAACTGCAGTGAGTAATTACCTGTGAAAAAGTTATAGTGATGGTTCTGTAGTTTAGAGGAAAACTCCTTTAGCAGCGGGCTGCAAGAGACACCTCTGATTTCTCCTGCCAATAAAGGGCATTTTTTTGCTTTTGTATGAGAAAAGAAATCACAGCCATGAAGTAGCTCACATCAGTTATTGCTAAGGCAGCTGTTTCATTATGGCATGCACTACTGGGTATTGTATTTTCCAGGCTGTTGACTGTTGTGCTCGGGTGGCCTTCCCACCCATTCCCCGCAACCCCAACAGAAGGATTCCATTTCCATGGAAAAGGCGACATTTTCTCAGCTCCCATGCACAGAGTTTTTCTCCAGCTAGGCTCTGTGTATGATCCCAGAACCTTGATCCTGATTCTTGCTTAGCACCTGCAGAATAACTTCCCTGATTTCCATCCAATTTATACAAATTATTTGACCTTTTTCCTTTTGCCTTCAGTCACAAAGCACTAAACTGCCAAGAAGAGCCAGCTGAGTGTGGCACAGCCTTCCAGCATCCCACAGAAGGTGCAGAGCATTGAAATGCCTGCTGAGGCAGGGCTCTCATTAACAAAGACACTCATTGCCCCACAGCTTCCCAGCTGCCCAGGCCAGGTGAGAGCATTGCTGGCTGGGACCTTGCCTTTAGTTCCCCTTCCTACAGCTTCTTTTCTGCCTGGAGTTCTGCCTGGGAGTTACCGCTGCGACCTGGCTGCAGCTGCCACTCCCACAGTGGGGCCACACACGTGCTTCACCCCTCGGGAACCCACACACCAGAACAGCCTTTTTGTGGGGTCAGGGCTGGTCAAGAGCCACCTTCTTCTTCCTCACCTTCTTCGCACTGATTTGTGCTACTTAAGAAAAGAACAGCACAGAAATGAGTCATCCCAAAAGACCCTGTGGAGCAGGGGAGGCTCAGTGGAAAGGCCCTCACTTCCCTCGTTCCCATGCCGCATCCCAGAGCCGAGACTTTGCACCTGCCTAGGGCTCTTCTGCCCTTTCCTATAACACTTTAAAGGATAGTCTGTGTGGGATGATGGTGGGACCTTTAGCCTCTGTGCATTGTGAGGCTTCTGGCATTCAGAAACCTCGCCCCTTCCTTCTGGGGAACGAGTTTTAACCTAAGATAACGATGCCACCTAAATCTGGCATTTCCAAAGTCTGGGCACCTAATAGTCTCACCTATAAAAGGAAGGCTATTGCAGTTAGTGCTCCTGGTCTTGGTCCTTTCCTTTTTTCCTTCCCCCTCCCCATTGCCTCCTCTACCTTCACTCTGCAGCTGTGGGAGAAGTGGTCCTGAGCTGGCAGCAGCAGCAGCACCCACACCCCTGACCCCACACTGGCTTTATTGGCACTGTCACAACAACTGCTGCACGACACCGAATCAGCTCAGCTCCATAAAATTTCTTCTGTGAGGCACGAAGTGCCACTGTGATCAAGCTGTGCCTCTGCCAGGTCACCACCGATGGCCCCAGAGCCCACAGGCAGACACAGGCTCCAGTGCAGGGCAGAGCAGTGGTGTCTGTGCATCTGTTCTGGTGTCCTGCAGCTCCCATTTGTGATTCCAGTGGCTCTGCTGAGCACTTTAATGGACTGTCTGGATACAACAAACACGGAGGGAAGTGCTCAGTGCTGTGAACTGGATGGCCACTTAAAAAGCTGTAAGATCTAGAGAGACAGAGAGCTGCACGCATTTTTTTGTGTCATTACTGCATAAGAAACTGAGAAATCCTGCGGGTTGGATCCATTATGTGCAGCACATTATCCTGTGACATGGAGAAGAGACACGGGATCATTCCCAAAATATCCTTCCCCACTGATAAATTGCAGCAAGCAGGTTGGAAGCTGTGCAGCATGAAGGATAACCTACTTAGGATGAACACGTGCACGATGCTATCAGAAATATTGATGCAGTTACAGCCCTCATGATGGCTTTGAGGAAAGGGTTATATCAAATCACAATTTGCAGAAGCACAAGGGAGACAGCAGCCTCGAAGCAGAGCCTCCTCACATTTCCCCCAGGCTGGACTTTTCCCTCAGCACCAGGATATTTGCTCACTGCAGTCTCTGTCCTCCCACATAGTGTGAATATAAGTATAGGAAAGAGAAAACAGGTGAGTACCATCGTGTCACAGCACGTGCTGGAGGGGTGTGCCTGTGTGCCAGCACATATTTAACTTCGGGAAGCCCCCTGCCAAGGTGCCTCCAAATTTTCAGACACACCTCAGGGAGATGGCACAGAAGGACTGGGGCCACTTCTTGAGAGGGGTGAGAATTTGGGAATCCCTGGAGCCAGACCAGGCATTTGCACAGAGGAATCTAAATCCATTCTTTGTGACAGTGGAAGTGGGGGATGAGGAGGACGTGCAGGGGCAGCAAAGTGGCAAGAGGGCAACTCATTGGTTCAGGTGTTTTGGTTTACACATGGCTCCAGATGTTTCAGAAGATAATTTCGAGGTGGCAGGCTGTGGGCCACCTTGTTCAGCAGTGTACTTGCAGCAGAGGCCTCTTTAAGGCAGAAATAGTTTAATTTATGAAAGGCTCACGTGGAGCTTTCCTGGCTGAGGCAGGAGCACAAGGCAACTGATGTTTTCCAAGGCAGTCATCCATTAACGGGCGATTTCCCCATCCTTCCCTGAACTCCACAGCCCTCTGCTAAGCTCTGGTGCACATCATTTCTGTAAGCACAAACCAGCATTTTAATTTTAAGCACTTGACAGTGTCATGGGTTTCACTTCAGTTGTTCTTACATGCGGCAAGACCCCAGGTTTTATGCTGCACTCCAGTAAAGGCAGCAAATAGCAACAAGGAGCAAACTACTTGGAGCTTGACATTTCTCCTGTAATCTAAAGGAAAGAAAGAGAGAAAGGGAGCAAGGGGAGAGAGAAGGGGGGGGGAGGGGGGGAAGAGAGAAGCTCTAAAACTGTAGGAGCTAACAAAATAGCTGTAAAATATTTCTGCTCCCCCCAGTTGATATTTAATATGATGTGTGGGTAGGATGCTGTACCAGTCTGAAGTGTGAGTCCCTGACTGAGCACACTAAATGCAGCCGTACGTGGCAATCAAACCTGCCTGCACACAGGGAATATTCTCTTCAGTCACAGCTAAGCAAACAACAACCCTTTCTCTCTTCTGCAGCCAGCCCCAGTGCCTTTGCTATCCTTTGGTGATTGCACTGCAGCCTGCAAAGCAGCTGGGGGCACAGATGTGTCTGCAAGCAGCAGGGGTTATATAGAAATATATATATCTAATCAAACTTTTATTAACCCATGGCCTTCCAGCTCAAAAAAGGCACGGTTGAAGCAGCCGTGATTTGTAATAGCTTCAGCCTCCTGACTGAGTGGAAAATCATTTGCAAACTACTTCTGATTTTCTGTGAAGGGTTTCATTATGTGCCGGCATTTGCCAGAGGCCCTTGGGCAGCTCTGAGGGCTGCTCGTGGTTTGCTGACCTGAGGGATGCCCAGGGGTGGGACCGGGTGTCCAGGGCTGTGCAGCACCTTCACTACCCACACATGGGGCTCTCCAGCAGGGCAGCAGAGTGTCTCTCACAGAGAAGTGACACGAGGCTGCTCCAGCTGGGAAGTCCTCGATTTGGGTTATTTGTGTGGCTTTTTGTTCCATTTCAGCTCAGCGAGGGGCCCAGCTGTGGGGAGGGCAGCCCCTGACACCTCGCAGCCTGTGGCAGCCTCACACCAGCTTGTAATGGGAGTGCCCGCTGGAATCCAGGCTCATTGCTCCTGCTGCCAGGCTGGAGTGCTGGACCAAACGTCCCAGTGGGGAAAGCAGAAATAGAGAAGCCTTTTCTTTCTTAAACAAGCAAGTAACAAGCAACTCTTTGCCCCAAATATTACCCAGCTGTGCAAAAATCTTGAGACTTTCAGATTTCCAAAAAGTTTCTGTTCTTTTTTCTTTAGTAGTTCCAATATGATCCCCTAAAGCTGCCCCAACTGCTCCAGCTTGTTTGCAAATTATCCCTCATTCACCCCATCCCAGCCCATTCCCACCTGCTCCAGGGACTGCTCCTTATTCACCCCCCAGCTCCCCCTCTCTGACCTGGGAGCTCTGGGACTGTCCTCACTCCAGACTTTATTTCTCCTCTCCCAGCACCACAAGGAGCCACGGGGGTGCCACAGGGAGGGCAGGAGCCTCCTCAGCCTCTCCTGAGGGGCATGGCATGGCAGCCGTGCTGCCAAAGGGACGGTGGCTGCCCTGGAGACAGCAGGGACCGGGGCAGACACTAGCCACCATGGCCATGACAGTAGGGGACGAAGGAACTGAGGACCAAACTGACGACAGGAAGGTTTATTCCAGGAGGGAAGGGCCAAGCACCTGGAGGCAGGAAGACGTTCTCAGCCATCCTGCTCAAAGCAGCAATAAGAGCCTTGTCTGCGAGGCAGCAAAACCGGGATGAAGGGGTGAGAGAGAAAATGAAAGCTTAATTCAATTTCAGCCCTGCATAGAGGTGAGCTTGTGGCACACTATTCCCTCAAAAGGGGTGGCTCACAGAGGAGCAGAAACCTTTCTGCTGCAGTCTTTGCTTCAGCTACAGCCCGGCACTCCCAGTCACCGCTGCTTGCTGCCCTGTGTGCCACGCTCCTCCTGCCTGCCTGCCTTCTCCAGAAGGCTTTCGCCCTGCTCTCCCTCTCTGGGTGCCTTTTCCCCCCTCCATCTATTTTTTCAGCAAATCTTCTGTTTCTTTGTCTTCGTAAAGGTGCCGGGGGCTCTGCCCCCTCCCCTGCCTTCTCCTGCTGTCCCCACGCACCTTTCGCTGGCACACACCGTACCTGGAGGACAGGAATCCACCCACCAGGCCCTGCCAGCTCTCTGCCACTCTGTCCCCAACACCTACAGCTGTCAAGCCCACGGGAAAGCAGCTCCTGTTCTGCTTTCCACCCCAGAAACTCAACACGATGAGACCTGCCCTCATGACCCAGTGGGTGGTGACGAGGCACCACTGGCACAGTGGGAAAGGAAGGTGGGAAGCAGGACTCTCTCGGCTGCTGGCTGGCATTGGCCTTGGGCTTTGAGGGCAGCACAAGGTCCCACTGGCTCACAGACCCTGGTGCAGCTCTTGCACCACCCAAATTTCCCAGCAAGTGGTCCCTCTGGACACTCGCAGGGTTGGATGAGCTGACTACAGCCTCTGCAGCTCAAAAAGGGAAAGGGCAGAAATGCCAGCCAGCATTTGCCTTCTTCAGGCAGGCAGAGCACAGGTTGTTGGTGCACAGCGGGGGGATGCATCAAACACCAACGCTGTTCTATTACCGCTGGGGGAAGGTAAGCGCAAACAATCAGATGTCCTTTCCTATTTTCTGTGTCTCCCTCTGCGATGCTGATAGAGGGACTCCAAATGTTTCCAAGCAGACAGTGCCTATCTGCAGCAGGCAGACAATTTCCAAATGTATTAGCGGCACAGAGTCAATAGAGAAATAGCAGCCCAGCATATCATCCAATTTTCAAATGTAAATAACTAGACCACTGTTAATTTGAGGGACTACAGCAGGGAACAAAACGAGCCCTGGAAAACACACACAGCAATGACCGCTGGTCGTAATCCATTACCTTCAGGCGTGCCTGTTGTTTTTCCCTGCTGGCTGCTGTGCTGCAGGGCAGAGGAAAACCAGTGGGCTCGCATATGAAGAGTGGGATGAGCCCCAGCAGCCCCACCAGGAGACAGGGAGGGCAGGCTGCTCCCAGGGGTGCCAGCCAGGCATGGAGCACCCTGCCCGGGATGCAGCCCTGCCTCCCCTCTCCTGCTCTGGCACAGCTGGCACGGAGAGGACACTGAAGAGGGGCACTGGCAGAGCAGTGGGTCACCAGCAGCAAGGCTTGGCCCCTCTCTGGAGACCCTTTTCTTCCCCTCCTCTGGCCTCACGAGCAGCAGCAGTAGCGCATCAATGTCCCATCTCAAAACCAGCACTGGTAAGGCATTCCCTGGCAGAGTAAGGCACGAGATGAAGCATCTGCCTCCCTCCACAGCAACTGCGAGGAGAAGGGAAAGAGCGAGAAACCTTGAGGGGATCTAGGGAAGGAGGGAGAGGAGGGGGAGGAAAGATGCTTTTAGCAAAAAGCCTCCTGGGGTTTGCCAGTGTAACTGAAGGTAAAATTGTCCCCTTGTCTACACCACTATCATACGACTGCTGAAGGGAGGCCCCTTAAATCCCATCTCTGGTGGCACAAGCCAGCTTGCAGAGAGCCCCCAGAGGAGGGAATGTGCTGCAAGTGCAGCCAAGATGCAGAGGAGGGGCGGCTGGTGAAGCTGTCCTTGCCCTTGCTGGAATGCTGGGGGCCAAGAAATGGCTGTGACACAAAGAGAGGCAGAGACAAAATCGGTCTGTTCAAAGGAGGAGACCAATCAGGCAGATGGTGTCTTGTGTAAATCTGCTGGTCTCCATTGAACACAGCAGGAATGGGCAGGTTTAGCTCAGTCCAGTGAGTTCATCCCAGGGCTCCCTGTCCTACTTTGTGCTCTCCTCACTCCCTTTCTGAACCACCAGTGGACATTTGCACGGTGCCCACAACAGGGGGTGCACTGGAGGTGCTAAACGTAAGGTAGCCAGATTGGAAAGGTCACTATCTCACCTCCCATTAGGTGGAGGAAGTCATTAATAGGAAAACACTCTAAAAATGAAAGATGAACATCTGTTTAAATACCACCACTCCCCAAGGCTCAGCGGAGGGAGTGGCATATTGCTGGGGAGGAGATGCTGGTTTGGCATGCCAGTGACAATGCCAGGAGGGAGGCTGAGACCCTCCCAACACAAACCTCTGCAGCTGGGCTGTTGGGAAGGCTGGGTTTGCTTTTCTGCAAGAGCTATGTCACAGCAGGTTGCACGGAGCAAGGGAGGGCCCAGGGCTCACAGGGAAATGCAGAAGCCTGGAGTGGTGAGGCAAGCTGTGGTGTGACAGGAGTGATGTAGCCAAGGTGATTTGAGCAAGTGAGTGTAGCAAGATTTGCAGTCTCTCTCATTACCACAGCTGATCTAGTTGGAAAAAACGGAGAAGAATTCGGGTACACAAGACTTTCAGACTTGTTTGCCTACAAGATACTCGGTGCCTGTTGCCACTGTTAATTTTTTCCCCAGACCCATGAAAAATACACAGGAGACAAAAAGTGAAACGTCAGACAGAAAGGAGGGCTGCCCAGAGATTTCCCATTAGCCCAGTGCTGGCATGGAAGGGAGGCCCCATGTGCTCATGGGGAGCTTGATGCTGAGCCCTCAGATGCTGCTTCAGCCAGTCCAGGGCCCTTCAGCAGCCTCAGCTGCTGCAGTGGTGCCAAACCATGGTGAAGCTGCAGACCTGGCGCAGAGCGGCAGGAAAGCTGGGGAGGCGGATGGACCCCCAGCCTGGCGCTCACTCTTAGAACAGATCTTTCTTAAGGGAAAAAAATAAAACAAAACCAACACAAAACAAAACAAAAAGAAGAGCTGTGCCCAGAACTGGAAACTGTAAAGAGGCTGCTTTTTCCCCAGATTTTAATCTCCCGTCTAGATCAGGCGGCGTTCGGCCCCGTGCGGCTCGACGTGAGTCACGATGCTCTTTGCTGAGGGCCAGCCAAGACTGGCTGCTCTGTACAGTGCTGCACTACCTTGCAGCTACTGATTCACTGCAGTAGAAATGATAGATTGTTTTACAGGAGGAAGAGCGAAAAAAATCATGAAACCCACCGATACTTAAAACAGTGGATGTGCTCCACCTACTGTCCATTAACAACAGAATGAGCCGGGATAACAGGCGGCGTCCTCACTGAGAGCTTCATGCTGCCTTCCTCCCGACTTTTTACATTTGGAGAGGAGCCAGGGGAAAGAAGAAAGGAAAAATGGATGTGAAGAAGAAAGGAGAGTGAGAGAAGATGAGGGCTGCATGGCAGGAGAAAAAGAAATAGAAGAAGACAGAGCTCTTTTGATTTAAAAAAGAGATGCTTCAAGCATATGTAAGCTTGCAGCAAGCTTGGCCATGTAAAGTCATTTTGATTTATTTCAAAGCTCCCAAAGGAGGAGAGTTCTGTGAATGCTACATCCTGTTTCTGATTGATGAGAACAGGGTTTATACCTCAGACAACCAAGGTCAGATTCCCTTTGGCTGCTGCCACCTTCATCTCCAAGTCTTTGGGGCCGGGCAGGGCAGAGGGACAAACTTCCTAGGGCTCCCGCATCCCTCTGTGTCCTCTGCACCCCTCTCCCACTAACCAGAGCTGCTCCTACTGCCACTGTCATGTGGAATGGACAGACATGTGCCTCTTGCTCCTGGTCTTTTATACACAACTAAACCTTGCTTTTAATCTCCATCCCCAGTCCAGGACTGTTTTTCCATCCAGGTCAGTGAAGCCTGAGAGCAGCTGTTGTCTATCAGGATGAATCTCACCTCACAGGATCTTCAATCCTGACAATCTTCTCCTGCGAAACAGAGGAGGCAGGGACACAAAGCAAGCTGAAGGTAACACGTTTCGGAGTACTCAGTGTCAGAGTCACCATGGCAGCTTGAAAGTAGATATGATGTAGATATTTAAGTGTCATTAAGCTGATTGAAAATCCAATTCTCTGTATGATCTTCTGGAGATTTTTTCAATGTGAGACCCAGGTTTGGTGTTTTGTCACATCCAGGGTGGAACTACTGCTCAGACAAGGACAGGGAGGCAAGAATCTGCTTGTGCCTCCATCAGCCAAAGGAGTTGTGCACAGGACACAGTCAGGGGAGGAGAGAAAAAGTAAACAGCAAACATCACTCAAAGGCCAAAAGGAAAAAAAGTATTTGCAAAATAGGACTTCTGCAGTGCTCTGAGGTGTGAAAGGGAGAATTTACTCACTGCTTTTTTTCTCATAAGAAAAGAAACCATGCTGAAACTTTAGAAGGTCTGTCCTGAGAAGAGTATTTTTGTGTGTGTAGAAATGTGTATCTTTACACATATATATATATTACATATATACATGCATACACTCATATATATATACATATATAAATATACTGATGCCCTCACACAGGGGTCAGGGAGATTACTTCAGCCAAGAGCTATTTTTTATAGTGTTTAAGCACACAGCTGCGATGCACATAGTCAGGTATCCCTGCCCTTGCAGTGTTCAGTTGCACATTCCCTCTGCTGTATCGTCACACTAATGAGAATATACGGCCCTGGGCTTTCTCTTTCTCTGCCCAAACAACTTTGAGCATGGGTGGAGTGAGCACAGGTCTGTCTATATCCAGCCATATAGACCTGTCTGAAGCTGTGCAGATCCCTGCTGTCCTTGGAAGCCTTGTGCAGAGCAATTGCCCAAGACAGTCCAGTATGTTTGTGACAGAGCAGTAACTAACCATAGGTTAATGCAATAACACTATCCTTTAATATCTCACAGGACATCATCTGAGTATATTTCAGACCTGTCCTGAATACAGATATTACCAGTGGGTTGTAATTTGTCTGTGCCTTTGCCTGCAGCTGCTTCTCTCTATTATTCTGGAAAATATTGCAGAAATTCATAAAAGCCACGGAAGAGTGGTAGGCTTATGAAGTGCGCTCCTGTTACCATTTCCTTGTCCTCATTATTAATCCACTCTACTTTTTCATCATTCTGTATCAGGTCTGTCTCCCGCTGAAAAAAAGATGCTTCCTTTCTCACTTTGCACTGATATGAACCTTTAATTCAATCCTGTCTGCTGGCTTTGACAGAGCTGCACTAATTTGTAATCAGACTGAGGCTCTGACACTGTTCAAGTGCACACAAAATGTGAAGGATACAGGAGAAAGAAGGAGAAGGGAAGAGGAGGAGAGAGAGAGAGAGAGAAAGGGAAGGACTATATGTGCAAAGTCGCTGCTTCTGATGTGACATTCAGCTCTGTGCGCAAAGGGACACAGAGGGGCCCAGGGAAAGAGACTTGCTTGGGAAAACACTGCTTCCAGCCAAAAATCTGCTCTGCTATACCTCAGTCTGTTACCAAAAAAAGGAGGTAGGGAGGAGAAAGAAACTACAAGGTCAGCCAGAGAATGACAGGAGAGCTACTGGGGACCAAGGGCACGGCTGAGGGCAGAGAGATGATGGAGAGGAAAGAGATGAAGCAAGGGAGGGATGAAAAACAATAATGTGGGGGAAAGAATGGAAACATCAAGGCAAAGAAACAGTACGGGAAGAAAAGAACAAGAATAGCACAGAGGGACGAAGAGAAGGTGTCCTGACACCTTGTGGCACACCTGTGACAAGCAGGCAGGCAGGAGCAAGTGGCCAGAGGGACTCTATGCCTGACCGAGCCACGTGTAGGGCCAGGAGCTATGGAAAATGAAGCTGCCACAGCCCAAATTCATCCTTTTCCCTGTAATCTGTCAGGGCCCAAGTAAAATTAGATACAGTTTCTGCTCTTCCTCTGGCACACTGTTTGGTTATAGCCTTCCCATCCTTCTTTTTGTAGACTGGGGTTACCCCAGTCCCCACCTCCCCCAGGAGTCAGGAAGGTAGGAAGCTTAATAAGTGGCTGTCCCGACCATTTCCAATGTGCCTTTTACTTCAGAGGGATTATTCTAAGTGCATTTAGCTTTATTTTCTCCTCACTTTTCTGAAGGTGCACTCTCTGGTGGCCTTTTTGCATGACCAATCTCCAGAGCCCCTGGATGTCTATTTTCTTTCAACTCCTTTGAGGGGAAATACCTCCCTGTTCTGCCACGCACGTGGAATGGCTGATTACGTGAGTTACTATGCCCAGCAACCACACATGAGTATTAAAATTGTAATCCAAGGGCAAAGAGAATGAGTATTATGAACTATTAATGACTCTTTCTCAAGGTTTTGGTCCAAAACTGTGATCTTAGTTATTTGTCACTTAAAAGGACCTAGGCAGAAATAGAATTCAAAGCTATTGATTGCAAACACTTTTATCTACAAAGCCAATACAAAACACTGAGAAACAGCGGCCTGACTTGTGTTATGGCTTCTTCTCTTTTTATTCCTTCATGAAGAGGTTTCCTCAGGGATTACACCTTTATGGTGCAGAGCTATGTTTTCCAGGTGAGCTGAAGCAGGAGGGATTTGAGGTTTGACAGTCTGTATCAAAGCCTTCCTCCAGTTTAGACAGCATGAGCAGAGCTTTGAAGGCTGTCAGCATCAGCCCAGCTCTGCTCCCATCACACCAGCAGATGTTCAGAGGGGACAGAGCCACGGCACTGCTCAGGCTCTGTGCAGCCCATACCCGTGAGGGGCTCCTGGGGCTCCCTGGATCCAGCCAAGCGAGTGCTGGCAGCAGGCACAAGGGTAAATGTGTGTACAGACACACACACAGGACCTCAGGGTACCTGCAGGCCCTGCCCCTGCCCAGTCCTTGGCTTGAACCTCATGGTCCCTCCCTGAGGCAGATGCCCTGGTCCCTCCTTGGCTCCCAGATCACTTGATTTACCCTCTGGCCAGTCCAGCCTGATGCCCACTGGTGGCACAGGCTCACACACACACCCACCTACACGTGCCCCTCTGGGTCCCACTCCAGCTGCTGCCACTGACACCCACACACACATGCACAGGAAAATAGGCAGAAATGGTTTTTAATGAGAAAACAGGGACAGACTGTGCTGGCCAGGTGCAGAGCAGGGCCAGGCAAGCACAGTGACCAGCAACTTACGTACATAACCACCCTCTTTTAACCTTTATTCCTTATGTTTTTCCATGCTTGTTCCTCCCAAAAATGCCTTGATCCCTCTCCTTTCCTATTTTGGCTTCCTTCCCCACCCTGAAACAGTCTGTAAGTCACACACAGTCCCAAGATGCTCTGCAGCGCATAAAGTCCCATCCCCATGCAGGCCGTGATGGGGGGGAAGTCAAAGGTGTCCGAGTGCCTTTTGCTGACCCCATTATGAATGAAGTCCCCCGTGGCCATGGGGCTGGTCACCCCCAGGGTCAGTCCCGGGAGGGGCAGGAGCAGGGTCACGTCCCCCTCCCCCCGACCTTGTGCCTCGGTTCCTTCTCCATGGGTGAGAACACAAATCCTTCCAACACCACCACGCTGTCGTCCTTCATTCTGCATAACCCAACACTGCCCAGCTGCTCTGAAGTTCATGTGAGATTTTGGAAATGTCATAAGCAATAAACATAATGGTGCTCTAATGGAAGGGGGAGTTATGTTGAGGGGAAGGGCCACCACCTTCAGCAGCTGCCATCACCTGCCACCAGCGTGTCCTGCAGGCACACACACACACCCACCCACCTGGAATGAGGGCAAGTACAGTTTTCTAAAGCAAAAGAGAAGGGATGAAAGGGGTGTGAGGAGGGAGAATATAAGGCAGAGACAAGCTGGGAGGTAGGCTGGCCACGACCTGCTGCTTGCAGAAAGCAGACAGAGGATGAGGACAGGGCAGAGAAAAGATGGTGAGACACTACAGGAGCAGAACAAATCTTCTGACAAGGAGAAGGACGTGGTCTGCAAGGCTAATTTTTCATCTGCAAATACATGGATACACGCAGTGAAGTAGAATGTGGAAAATAAGAAAGTGGAAAAAGAAATACATTTTAAATGAGCCGGTGCATTCAAATGTGAAAATGAGCAAGTGCAGAACTGAGAAGACCCGTGTCAAATAATCTGATTACACCAAAGTAAATTTTCCAGGATTTCAGAGACAACTAGAACTGTACCTTAAGAGGCATAACTTATGAAAACCTCAGTGTGACTCTGCTTTGCTGAGTGTGAAGTGAAAAGTAACCTTTTTTTTTTGTAACTCACTGTCTTGGTTCCAGCCAGGACAGGGTAATTTTTGCAGTAGGCAGGAGGGACATGGCTGGGACCAGGAGGTTATTCTATACCACATCATGTAATTGTAGGGAGCAGGGGAAGGGAATCTCTTCTGGAAAGAAGGGGTTCCTTCTGGCTGAGTAAGCGTGGTGGAGGGAGCTGCCGGGTAGCACCAGTTCTGAGCAATCACGTGTGAATCATTTCTCTATCCTGTGCACTTTGTTATTAATATCGCTCCTGTTACTGCTCTCTTTCTTATCCACTGCTGTTTTCAGTAAATTGCTCTTACCTCAGCCTGTGATCTTCACCATTTGTGTCTCCAGTTCTCCTCTCCAGCCCTCCACAAAAGGAGGAGGGGGACAGAGGGAGTGGCACATGGCTTGGAGAGTCTCAGTGGAAACACTAAACTGGGGAGTACCATTCCTAAACCACAACAGTCATGCAGGTGGAAAATTTTCTGCAAGAGGTGCAATATTACATCCACACTGCAGGGTTTGGTAGAACTAGCTGTAGAAATGCTCTGGGCTGTGCAGCCAGGAGCTCTGACACTGACGAGCAGGGCAAATTACCCTCCCCTGGCTCTGCTCCTCTTTCAAAGCAGTGAGTGGTACAGGGAGGGAGGCAGGTGGCTGGGAGGCTCAGGTGGGCAAGCCTGTGCCCTGCCTCTCTGCCACAGCACCATCATCAAGGCACTGAGATCTTTTTAATTACTGGCATGAAATACTTTCACAAGAGTCCTGTAATCGTGGAGCTGCAGGATGGCTTGGGTCAGAAAGGACCTTCAAAGAGCAGCTAGTTCCACCTTCTCTGCATGGGCAGGGATATCTTCACCCACATGAAGTTGCTCAAAGCCCCATCCAACCTGGCCTCAAGCACTTCCAGGGATGGAGCATTACTCTTTCTGCCCTGAAACTTCGCTTTGTTACCACTTCAATCTTTGGCAGCTATTAAAACAAAGAGCTGGTAGATAACCGTTCTCTGCACTTCATAGCCTGGGTTCCAGCATTTAGGCTTTTTAATCAGTAACATGAATTCTTTAGCTCTTTGCTTTTATTTTCATTCTTCCAGCTGCACTCTTGAAAATAATTCTCTCTCATCTTACCCTTCAGATCTCACTAAAAAAAGGAGAGAAGCTCAACTTACAACTGAATAATTTTCATAATAAACAGACTTTGAGAGGTAAAAAGAAATGCAGGATAGACTAGAAGATGATACTCCCGCTGAGAGAGAACTTAAGAGACCTATTAGAGAAATAACAGTTGTGTTACAAAAATACTACATTTTTAGGTTAGACATTAAGAAGAGAACTAGATGCTAAAGGATCTGCGTTAGAAATTTAGGGAAGTGAGTGCAAAAGAGCTTACATTCATAGAGAGATGTCATTAATTACAAGACTGATTTGTGTTCATTTCACCCCTGGAAGTGCAGAAAAAAAAATTAGACACTAGTGTTTATAGGCTGCAAAAAGTGTCTATGACTAGACAAAACAAAGCCACTCAGATTACACTGAAGGCTAATGGAAAATTATTTTTCTTTTTTAAAGTAAGCAAAGAACTGGATTGCAATTCACCCTTAAAAACACTTTAGGAAATGCTATCGTAATGGTTTCAATTCCCACACTTCATTTCTCCTGGTGAGCTGTTTGGAGCCACAGCCTCACTCAGCATGATTTAGAGGCTCTCTCTGCACCGTAGGTACACAGCTCTGCCTGTGCCTGGGTCTTGGCACCACGACTCCTCCACGAGCCTGTCCCCAGCTGGAGCTGCACCCGCTGTTTCTCTAATCCATGCATTTACCTGCTTTTTCTGGCACCTTTGGAGATTTTCCAGTGGCTTTAGGTCTTTTTCTTTGACTGGCTGTGTCATAAAACCTGTTGTTAGGGCTTGCCCTGGCATTGGCCCATCAGTTTATCTGCAGTCTGAAACAAGCATTGTCTTTCTGTCTTTGGCAAGTGCCACCTCAATGGCCTGACACGGCTGACCCCTTTGGGTGCTTCTGGGAGCTCTAGAAATCACCTTTGTATTTTGTCTTAGTAATATCCCAGAATTAAGTCCAGAGCTCTTGAAAATGAATGAAAGATTTTGAGAAGGATCATGGTCACTACCTTCATGGTTCCACTCATGGCCCTGGTAATAGAGTAAAAATAAGAGAGGCAGATGGGGTGACACTGGAAAGGTGTTAAGAGGTCTGGAGGGATAAAGCAGCTTATGGAGGAAATGGGGTTTAGAATTAAATTGTAGAGGCTTTTTAAATAAAAATGGTGCTTGAGGAGAGGTTAGGCCTTACTGGAGAAGATTTCTGAGGTGAGCATATAGCAGAATAATTAGGATCAAGTAAAGGGGAACATAATAAGACTGGATGATGAGAAGTGCCATTTCGTCGCCGTGACTGAAGGAGTTAGTGTTACAGGAGGCTTTTGGCTATGGAAAAACCAGTCTCATGGATAAAGTACGCCCCCTTCCCCAGCACAGAGATGTGCTAATATGATTTTGTGGTCCAACAGTGTTCTCGTATGGGCTGTAAAGCAATTGGTTCATAAACTATGGAAAATCACAAATTATGAGAACACAATTCACAAACACTTTTCAGCATCCTCTGGAGACAGGTGTCAGTGGGGCTTGATTTGGCTCTTGTGAACTGTATGTCCTCGAGCACCCCGAGCAGTTACCACCTCCACTGCCCCAACAGCACAATTTTTTTCCATCCAAAAACATTAAAAAGCCTCCTTGGGGCAGTCATTGAGGATTTCAGGGCATCTGAGGACTCACCTGGGGCAGTGGCTCTGCCCTGAGACCCGAGAGACCCCGGGCCAGAGTTCGCATGCTGTGCAGTGAAGGAGCACTGACTCCTGTGTGCCAAGCATCAGGCTGGGCTCTGTGGGCTGAGTAGCATTTCAGGAAGCTCAGCAAAGCCCTGGTTGTCCAGAACACACTGCATTTTACTGTGCATGCACTGCATAAGTATATACACAGAGATTTTCCAGGATTTCCCTGTGGAAAATATGGAAATCCTCCTGCTGAAAGTAATTTTTCTTGCACAAGCTGTTCTGGTCTGGTTTTCTGTATATTAATTATATCTTAAGTGCATTTTCTGAAGCCTTGTTTTGCTGGGCTTACTAAGTTATTACCAGGAAGATGCTTGTTAAAGGCAATGGAACGTAAAAATTATTGTAGTCCAGAATACGGTTTTGTTCATTTATAGTGTGTGTATTGGCTAGATAATACAAAACCCCAGGGTTTAAGCAATTGCAGAGCTAATGTTTCTCAGGAACAGCACAATCTCTTTGTGAAACTGCTGCAGTTTGCCTTTGCCACTTATTTAGTACCTTCAGAGCACAGACACCGTTTCCTGATTTCCCTTGTGTGCTTAGCTGATCCCCAGCTGGGATGGTGCTCACATGGTGACCGGGAGCAGATCCCGAGCCCCTGCCAGTGCTGCAATGACACAAGTGCTGTGGTCCAGGCCACCCCCTGCCATCTGCTCTGCGTTCTCTGGTTAACACCCAGCCATGAGAAAATGGCACTGCTGGACAAGGTGGGAGCTCCTTTTGAGACCTTGCCCACATCAGCTTACGAAACACAGACAGAAGTAAATGGAGCCTTCTTACTGGGACATGTCATGGTAAAGACTAACAGTGGCTACTTGCATTTTCCAGTAGTTTTGTGATGTGTGTCGGAGGTAGAGACAGAGATTGGTATCACGCATTTGCTTGGAGAAAAATAATACATGACACCAAAGCAACATCAGAACTGGTGCATTTGCACTTCCCAGTTCCCACTACTCAAGCTCACTGTTTCCTTCCACCATCAGAACATGGTGTCTGATTTGCTACATGCCCCTTCCAGAGGAAACGGGGCACAGCAGGTGTTTCCACGTTCCCAAGCATGTAGGTTTAAGATCCAACAAGCTGAAACCAAAAAGGAAAAATATTGTTCACTCTGCCATGCATTTCTACATGTCTTTGTAACCTGCTACCCATGTCCATATATATTTTGGTGATGCCTGGTAGCTCTCAGTGTTTCCTAAGCAAGAACAGACAGTGCCATTTTTCCACTGGCAAATAATGATGCAATTAAGACCTAATGCTAATATGGCAAGTAATACTGGAGCAGGCCTTTACTGCAGACTGCTTGCTGGAAACTTTTGCTCAAGTGAGGAAAAAAATGATCACAGGTTCAGACACACAAGAGGCAAACATTTACCCTGTAATGATACCAGTTTGGCTTTTGTATGTCCTTCAGCCTTTGCTTTCTGTTGGCATCTCTGATTGGGACCAAATGCCACTTACCCAAATTTGCAGAATGCTGCTCTGCTGACCTGTTATGTATGTTGTAATGTCACCACCTGTCCATTTGCATTGCCCTTGTTACACTTCTAAAATGGTAATTTAATAAAAGAAGGTGATATGAATCATCAAGGAATAATTTGAATTATCATCTGTAGATAATTCATTATGCACACATTTCTTGTGAGATCCTTAAATCAGCAGGGTTTCTTAATCAGAGACTTAAAAATTTTGTCTGTAACAGCTACAGACTTGACCCATAAATCAGCAGCCAGGCCAACAGGTCCAATTCATGCTTCACATATTTTTCCCTGTGAGAAAGAGACACCTAATTACCACCAAGGTCACAGAAAAGGGGAAAAACCCTGTAACACAGAGTTGGTTTTGACAGCTCCAGTGCTGGCAGTATTTTCTGAAAGCAGAGTGATTTGCAAGCAGGAGACGAAGGCATGGCCAGCAACACTGCTGCAGTACTGCCGTCCTGACAGGGTGCTCCAAACGAGTGCTGGTGCCATTAGAGTTTGCACAATTCATCCTTCTCTGTCAGTAGCAGACAATATTTGCTCAAGACAGACAGTCAGACTCTTAGTCTGATTTTATTAGCAAAAATAATTAGTTACTATGATACAGCCTCCTTTTCTTCAGTGAAGAAAACACATGGTTTGCATCCTTCCCTTTGTGGGAGAGGAATTGTTTATGCAATTTATGGGAGGGATCAGGACATGGCTTGACCATGGCACCCAGCTGTGGTGCAGAGTGCCCCAGAGCTGGGCAGGAGGGCTGCAGGGACCTGCTGCAGCCAGCCAGCACTGCTGAGGAGGGAGAGAGGGGTGGGAGGGCCTCACCAGAACCCACAACCTTTCCTAAAATTTATTCACCAAGGAGTGAAGCCATCACCAGCAGAACCATACACCTCTGTCAGTGATGTCTTTTCTTCTGCCCCATTGAGATAATTGTGCCTTGTAGAGGGGGACCAGGACCAACACAGCCAGGAGAAAAGGTGTTGAGCACAGCTCTCTAAAGTGCATTAGCCTATCTTATTATTTCATTCTCTTATTTTCGTGAAATGGCATTGATTTAGCAAGCATATAAACCCCTGAAAATTTAAAAAGGAAGTCTAGGTTTATAAATCCACACTTACCCAGCCAAGTAAACTCCCCGCATCTCAGAAGTGCCAAGTCGCTGCCAGATTCCCCTGAGGTGAACAGCAGCGAATATCTGGTGCCTCTGAAAGCCAGGTGATAAATTTCAGAGTTTTGCAAACTCTGGGCCAAGGGTTTTGCTAATCAATAGTCATTGTTCACATATAATGATCTGTCTAAGAGAACCTGGGCTGGATGATGGATGCTTGTCTGATCCTGAAACATTTTTATTGGGTTGGATTCAGCAAATCAAAACCAACTAATTAGCTCTATTAATACTTACTTGAACCAGATTTAGGGATTTGGGCAGGATTGCTTTTCACTTGCTTTTCTGTTTTTCCATTCTGGCAGTGCAGGTGATAAAGTTCATTAGGGTTGGGAAGTGCCTGAATTCTGGTCCAGCTTTTGTTAACCAGTGCCTGAGCAAAGCAGACCCCCAAGGAGAGAGGAGGGAATCAGCTCTGCACTCCTGGAAAAGGGGATTTCTATGAACAGTGATCCCACTGAGATATCTTGGCAGCCACTGTGTGCACTAGGAACCTCTGTGTCCAAAATTTTCAAGGGTTCAGCAGATTTGAGTGCTCTTGAACTGGAGGAGATTGTATCTCCTTTTATGTTTTATACAATAAAGAAAACACTTTTGTTTGTCCATGAGTAATCATTATTATTATTTGTAAGAATCATAAAATAAGCTCAGTTTGAAAATATGGCTGGCTTTTAAGCATGGACAGTTAAATACATTTTCACTGCTGGCAAAGCTGTCTTTAAAACATTTGGGCTGCAGCATGTATGTAAAATCAGCCTTTCCATGTAACTAACTGCTCTTTTGTCTACAACTTGGGAGTCTGTTACAGGTGGTTTTCTGGGTACCCTTGGATAACAGATTTTTTATCACAGAAAGGGTGCAGCAGAGAAAAGGAGACTGCCAACTGGCTGTGGTCCAGCACCAGAATGAGACAGCACCATGTTGCTATTTTAGTTTCTTCTCGGTTGCTATGTGGTAATTTGATTGTGTTATTTTACTCCAGCATGTGAGCCTGTCTATTCTCCCCAAACTCCAACATGGGAGACATAAAGAGGTGAGAGATTTATTTCAGGGCTCCGTCAGTTTTGAACATGATGTATTTGGTAAATGAGTGTATTCTTGGCCAGAAAGCAGCAATCACGTCAGCAGGTAAGATTCATCTCACTGTCAGATGATGGAGGGAAGATGTTTGATGTTTTGTAACGTCGGGACAAGTGGCTCCAGCATTCAGAGTGACAGAAGAAGGCATAAAGTTGTCAAGTTATCTTCCTTACTGCTCCGGCTGCGGTCAGCGAGAAGCCGCCTGTCCAGAAGCGAGGGTTTGAAAGATTACACGCAGCACTGCAAACTGATGATGCCTGAATCCGAGCTCCTCCAGCTGAAGTAGCTACTTTGTACTAGCAAAGATACACTTCTTGAAAAGACACTGCTATATTTACTTTCCTTAGGTGGGAGACAATGTCAAATTCGCTATGGAGTGTTTTGCATTAGGTAAAACAGTAAGACGTTTTTCCCCTCAAGTATTATCACAGAATCATAGAATGGCTTGGGTTGGAAGGGACCTTAAAGATCATCTAATTCCAGCCAGGTTGCTCAGAGCCACATCCAACCTGGACCTAAACACTCCCAGGGATGGGTCATCCGCATTATGTTGATTGAAGTAGTGATTTCTAGGTATGTTTGAACGGTAAAACCAGGTTGGCTTCGTTTCTTTGTGTTATTACCACCGATACGTGTTTCCCTTCAGGCAAGATGCCGGAAGTAAGGGCAGCACTCCCTTTGGAAACTGCGGTACGACAGCAGCACTGAAGCCCACAGAGCCCCAGGATGAGACGGGCTTTGCCTGAAGCGGCGGCGCGTCCCTCACTCCCCCTGGGGACAGGGTGATAATCGGCTGCTTGTCTGCTACGGGGAACATTTTCCATGCTCCTCCTTTTCTGGCCTTCTGCAGTAAATCTGAACATTTCCCGGTCCTGGCGTCTGTGAACACTTCCCCTAAACGCCCCAGGGTATTCTGCGAGCCCTGGGCACCCGGGCACAGAAAGAGACAAACTCCACTGGCTTTGCTTATTTCGACTTGTTTCGGGCTGTCTTCAGTCCCAGAGAGGTGTAATGGTAAGCAGACCACAAAGTCAGCTATTTTTTTTAATGCAGCTTTTCAAACTAACATTTGAAGAAAAAGCAACACAAAATGCAATTTCAAGGGTGGAAATCAGACGCTTTTCTGATTGCTTATCTGAACCAGAGGACTGTGAAATGAACAGCCTCAGGCAGGTTTGACCAGGAGGGCTCAGGAGCAGGAATGGGACTGTGTGACTGATTCCAGGAGAGAGGGACTCCCTCTCCTCTGCTGCCTTGTGTGAACCTGGAATTACTCCTTCCCCTCTCTAAAGAACTGCCTTTCTGGAGCAAATAGCATTTGTCATTACCAGGAAGGGATGCTGACACTCCTTTTTTCTTAGGGCTGGCATCATTCATGTATGCGCGGTCGGGCTATCAGACCGAGCAGGCAGGCTATCTTACAGAAGTAGAATCAGCACATTTGACTCAATAACATTTTTTATCATTAAATAAATAAGTCTGCTAAAAATTCCCACTTCAGCCATCAGCAAAATATTTTACCTACTAACAACCAACCACATCTCACTGCTGTGCAGCATTCAGAAAGCATTAAGCCGGGCCATTAGAATTCATTAAATTGACTCAAAAAGCACAATGGGCATATTATCACATAGGCACACGCGCTTACACACGGACATTGTTCTCTGCCCAGGGAACACTCCCTGTCACCTTTCTCAGCAGTCACGCACACCAGGAGCTCCTTTGATTTTAATGAACTCAAGATTTTCCCGTAACTACCCGTCTCCAGGGCTCTGAGAAAACAAACACTTAGGAACGCGGCTCATTTGGCTGCATTGTCACAGTCTGTATCGGCTCTTTCGGTCTCCTACAACACGCACTTAATAGCGTTGGAGAGCCTCGCCTCTCTGTCGTGCACAGATCAAAAGAAGTTCAAAAGCCTTCCACAAGTTTCGAGGCTTAGTTCTGCTGCTAACAACATCAGTGATGAAATTGCAATTGTATTTGATGCGAGCAGCAGCAGGCACCTTGGGTCTCATCCTGGGAAGTACTGAGCTGCTGCAGCCCCCAGTAAACCCAAGGAGAGTAGTTCAGCAAAAGCACATCTTATTTATTATCAATATATTTACCAGGTAGTCCAATTAAACTTGACAGGCTGTTTATAGAGGCTTTCTGCCCAGTAGCAGCTGTACAGGTATCAGCCAAGCAACTGTAACACAACAGCAAACTGAGCAAAAGATGCTGGTGCTGGTCTCTTCATCATGTGAGCTGTACATCGTTCACAAACATTGATACGAGTCAAATAAAGGTCACAGCACATCTATATCTAGCTTTAGGTGAAAGAACACCAAAGCCTTTTAATGCTGACAATGCTTCCCAAAATTTATTGTGACCTTCAAGAACCTGAAAATATTCTGCACCATCATCATCTCAGGGTCGGCATATATTCATTATTCATTAGAAAAAGAAACTGCTGGGGTGACAGAAATCTGGTGATATAGATTAGCTGCTGAGATTTTTGATTTCCCAAATTATCTAACAGGGAAGCAGCCAGGGGAAAGGAGAGGAGGGAGCAGAGAGCTTTGGCAATTATCTTATCTGAGTAAGTTATGCCTCAGCTTACAGTACACGTGTGGCCATGGGTACTTCAATAACCAGTTAGCTCTCATTTGATCTATTCCCTCCTCCCCAGCACCTTGTCTTTGAGATCATGACCTGATCAGACAAGCTTCTCTGTCTCATCTCCTTGGATCATTCATTACTTCACTTAAACCTTAAATCCTGACACCTCTTTGATACCTGAAAGTCCCCTGATGGGGTTTGTACCTGGCAAGGTGCTGAGTGACTCTGGCATGGTGCTCAGCAAAGAGAGAAACAAGGTTCCCATGTAGAGGGTACTCCTTGCCTCACAGAGAAGTGACCCGAAGGGTGACAGTTTCAAACTGCTCCTTTCTAATGCTTTTTTTTTTGCCTTCACTCAGCAAACAGTACCATGTTCCTGTTTCCATCACTTTCCTTCCTGTCATTTCCCCAGCATGTTTTATGTCTAACCATTTGATTTCTAAATTCAGTGACTCACCAATTACAGTATCTGCTTGGTAAGATTTGGATCTTGCCTACTTCATTATTTCACCAAAGCTGAGGCTCCTGGCAATGAATGTTAGTTATACCAAAGGCAGTTGTTCATACTAACATAAAATGTTCTTAGTTGTTTGAATGGGAGGTGGGGCTGTTTTTACTGTACATTTAGAAAACATGCTTAGGCTAAAACTATTTAAATCAAGCAGATCCTGATGTGAGGCAAATATGAAGGGTTCTGGGCTGAACCAGAGTGATCAGGGATTGGGCTGCTTCTGGAATGGCACAAAAACACATCTGGAATGTCCTGTTCAGTGTATTTTTTGTGCAATTTTTATTCTATTACTCTGAGTTCTTCTTAGTTTGTGCCTTTGTACTGGAGAATTAGTTAAATGCATCTCTCACTAGAGCTTTTTGATTGCAAGCCCAATAAAGCCTATCTGCTTATTTGTTTATACAAATCACATTATTGATAATAAACATAACAAAAAAAAAAATACCAGCCAAGGGTGTACAGTGGGTATAAACAATTAAATCACATCGCTGGAAAGGTATACACTGAGACAAATACTGAAAAGAGAGGAGTGAGAAGAGTGTAGCAGCATATTTTAAGAGAGATAGCATGCAGCTAGGAAATTAATGAACTCCAATTATATTCCACTTTCTTTACTTTCTGTGCTATATATTTTCTTGTTTAGGTCATTGCATGGTTCATTCTGCACCACTGTTTTTTAATGATTTGGGTGCCTTTTCAAAACACCTTTTTTTCAGTAGATTTGCTTTCTGGAATAATTACTTAGCTGTCTGTTATTGTTCATGAATTCTGATGTTACTTTGTCTTGGAATCAGTAAAACACAAAAAGAATTTACACTGCTGGAATAAGCAGGTTAAGGAAAAAATGTAACTTTTTGATGTATTTCACTACAATGTAGAGATGAGCTCTTGAATTTAAAACTAAATTTAACTCATAAAAACTGCAGAATGAAGTCTCATTAGAATTGAGTTCATCGTAAGCATAGTTTTAAGAGCATTCTCCTTTTCCAGACTCAATTTCAAGAAGTCTCTGGATGCAATTTATACAGCTCAGCCCTGTAATCAATCCCTCAGTAGAAACCAGGAGCTGCAGGTGAAAGCTTCAAGACGTTGCATGGGGCCTAATTGTCCCTGGAGGCAGACAGTGAAGGACGGACCTTGCCAGCTCCCAAACACGCAGAGGCCTCTCCTGCCTTCCCGAAGGAAAGCCTGAATCTCCTCTTGCTGGCCCGATCCCCGCTCAGGTGCCTGGCCAGAGGTGGCAGCTGACAGGCACTGTCACTGCTTCCCATGCCAGGAGCACGGTCCTGCTGGGAGAAATGGACCCTGGTAAAACTGAATTGAGCCATCCTCTGCAACAACATTTGCTTGCAGCTGCATTTTCAAATATGCTCAGGAAAGGCCAGTAAGGAAAAGTAAATCCACAGTAGCTGAATGATGCCTAACAAATAAATGAGCTGCTTGCACATGTTTTGATATAAGGGACTAATGAATCAGGTATCTGAAGTCCATGAGAGGGCTGACAAACAGGAGCACTCTGGTGTTGTGTGGTGCAGACACAGCCCAGGACTTTCCAAATGTGGATCTCCAGGCAGAACAGCTGTCCCCAGCCAACAGCACACCCTGCACAGGGCTGACACACACAGGAAGCCTCAGCTTGTCCAACAGGACACCAGCTGGATCCCAAATGTGCTCTTTGACCAACACCTTCTATATCCTGCTTATGAAGAGGCCAAGCTCTGTGCCCAAGGCTATATGAAATGTACTTGGGCTGTAAGGTGCTGGGACGAGAGACAAACCAGAGTGGTTGGGTGAAGCCAGCAGTGGGAAACCTCATCCTGCAGTGCCAGCACTGGGTCAGGGTCCCTTGACTACCCAGAATGGTTACTGCTGTCACTGCTATGCCAGCACCCATTGATGTGAGTGCAGCCATTGGGAGAGGCAAGTCCTGGAAGAGGACACCAAGATGACCTGCCCTTGGAAAAACTGAATTTAATGGAATTTTTGCTCAGAAGTGCAGATCAAACTTACCTGAGCCAATGTCCATCTTTTGCTAGTGGTTCTTTGAAGATTTATGAATTCAAAACAACAAGCAAAGCAGCCAATGAACATTTTGGACATGGTTTTGACTTTACCCACACTATTTTCTATCCTGGCATATTTCTAACTCGTATTACATTAAAGCTGTTTAGTGTTATGTTCATTATAGCGTCTTTCATTAGAATTTCTCTCTTGGGTATGAAGAGATAATCCACATGAATATTTTTTTTTCCCATTATGGGCCACATTATTAAGTCCATTATTGTATTTTAATTGATGTTATTAAAGCACATTAAGTACTTTGACATGGGTTAGAGATAGTTTGTTAATAACACTATTACTAAAATACTAAAAGCTGTGTTTCTGTTCTGGTTGATGTTGAAGCTTTCAAAATTGTAATTCTGTCAGGTAACTTGGGAACACAAATCTGGCACTATCCTACTGTCTTTTACAGTGCTTCTAACATCCCTAATAATCTGCTGTTTCAACAATGCCCCTATATATCACTGAACCAGCAGTGACACAGAGCAATACATCACATCTGGTTACAGTCATTGGCTGTGTCAAAAAAAGTTTTATCCTACCTAAAAAGTCTGAATGACTTCAGCCTTGCTATTTAAATGAATAATGATTGAATAACTGTCAGGATATTTTTAGAATTTACTCTTGGCAAATTTTGGGGCTTGCTTACAGTCTGCTGTATTTTTTTCCAGTATTTGTTTCAGATGCCTTTGTGGCTCCCACGTCCTCAGCAAAACTGCAAACATTTTTATCCTCACCAAATCCTTTCCAGCAACACTCTGCATGACTTAACAGACTGAATTTGTCAGCCACAGTATCTCTGTTTCTATTCATCATGGACAAATTGGCAGTTTTCTGTGCCATGTTCTGGGTTAAACAGAATTAAAGAATAGCAAAAAGCACAGGCACCTTCCTTTAAAAAAAAAAAAAAAACCAAAAACAAAAAAAACCCCAAAAAACCCAAAAAACCCCATAGGAAGCTGGTTTACAGGGAAACACAGTAAATGGGGAGCTTCTGATTAACATGTGGGCTGAGCTTTCTTTCAGGATAAGACCTTACTTCAAAAGACTATGAAGAAACATCTAGTAAGAACTTGCATTGGTATAATGTAAAAAAAGGTAATCAATTAAGTTTGTGTTCAAGCAGACAGAGATTACATCTTTACTATTTGACACAGTAAGACACTCCTGGGCATTGCACTTGAGCAGGTAGGCTTTTAAACCATGACAACGGCCTCTGGGACAATTTTGGCCTCGAGTAACTCGTACTCTCCATACTCCATATCCTCATGACACATCCTGCATGTGACTACCCTGCTTGGGAGGCCAAGAAAGTCCAACAGCGTGGGTGTAGATTCTTCTGTCAAAGGACTTTGGTTCTCAGCACACTAAATTTACTCATAGAGACATAGCCAGCTAGTCCCGTTGAAATGATGGTCGTTCTTGCTGGTCATTCTTCTAATGTTTTCTACAGAAGCCCAGAGACAGCCTATTTTCCAGCCAGAATGTGGAAAGACCATTCCCATCAGCTTCAGTGAGAGATGAATCAGATTTTGTAGGCAGAAAGCTGTGGACAAGGAAAGCAACAAGGAAAACCAATCTTTTTTGTCAATGAGACTACCAATCCAAGAGTTCCATTCATGAAAGTCACACAGATCACATCAGCTTCCAGAAGTTTGGAGAGGGCTATCTGAATTGGATTACACCCCTCACCCAAAATGCTGCAAACCAGAGTGATGCAGCTCGTTCCCAGCTCTGGAATCAGTCACGTCGAATGCAGCCACTACACCCAGGGACTGTTTTGTGACCACTGGTGGGGTAGGGTGGACACTGGGACTGCCCTTGCCCCAGGAGAAAGCAAGCCAGTGGGGAAGGTTGATTTCATCATGTTTTCCTGGGATTCTGCTGAAAGCTTAACCCTTTCCCAGACAAGAGGGAAGTCAAATTCACACCGTGCTGGGAGCTTTCCTTCACTTCTTAAGGCACGAATTGTATTTTCACAGCTCTGTGCCACATGGCAAGTTTGATATGCAATGACCACAGTGTCTGTAAGCCCTTAACTATGTGAAATAGATTAATCAAACTTGACATTTGTAGATAAAGCACATCAACAGCTACTTGGTTGCACAGTTTATAAACTCTGTCACATACTTTTTCTAGGCATAGGTATTTCATCTAAATCTGTAAGGAAAACATTACTCTCTCAGGCTTTTATTTTTTTCAGATGAGTGGTTCTCCTGTTTTCCCACATGAAATTTTTTCCTTTTTCGCAGATGATTTACTTTTTCCAGGGAAACCTGGGGGGTATGAGGGTAGCAGCCACTGTGACTACTGATGCCAGTGTTGCCTGGGTTGGTTTGATTGCTTGGTTGTTTTTTTAACAAAAATAAAACTGACTAAAAACAACTCTCAAAAATCTTTTCTTGGCAATATGGTGTACAGTAGTCTACAGCCTACAACTGCCTTGATGGGACCCACAGGCATTTATGGCAAGCAAGGAGTCCTTCCTTCTTTACCCAGGTTTCATATTTTTGTGTGTGGAGGACAACTCCTTTTGACTTCTGGATAAACTCTGCATTTTGTATGCAGGTATTTTGCTAATTCAGCTGCTTTCACTTTCCTGCAGAGAATTTTTTTTTGGATCATCATGACGACCTTCCCAACACCTTTAGCGGGTTTTTTTTCTGATATTGCAGCACTGGACTCCAAAAGCTTCTCAGTTTTAATCTTTGCTCTGCTAGAGGGGTCTTCTTTACTATCAAGAGGTCAATTAATACTCCAATGCTCCATTTCCCCACAAACATCAAAGGATATTGTGGTAATAATTGGAAGTTTTTGACAGAGCTCTCATTAGCAGCAGCTTCATTAAAATGTTATTAAAAAAAAAAAAAAAAGACTCTCCAGCTGATATTAGCAAAAAGTATTTTATGCAGAGGAGACAACAGTTCTGAAAGAAAAAGTCCAGACATGCTAGGTGCAACTTCCACTTTTCTCTACACGTAAAAGGCCACTCTCTCTGTTTCAGTGCTCTGCTGACTGCCAAAAACCTTTTGCGTGACCCAAGGAAGCACCTGCTATAGTGGTGTAACAAAGTCACTGGGTTCTCTGGTTTTTTGTGGAAGATATTTTTACATATAAAATCACCAGTCCCTGTTGCAATGTGTATTCCTCCTCTGCTCCCTTTCTTTATCCACAGAGGGTGAGAAACTTTTATACACTTCCTCCAGGACCTAAGGGATGGCCTCTGTGCTGGGAGAGACGTGTGTGAAACACAGGGTTCTCTGCTTCTTGAGCAGCAGCCCAGCACCAAACTCTCAATGGATCTAACACAGGACACAGGAGCTAGAGGGACAGATTGCTAATGTCCCCTACAGCATGCACTGACTGCAGAACAGATACAGAAGTTCCAGAAAGCTGAAAGGAACTGAGGAAAGAAGGAACTGAAATCAGAAGAGCTGCACTTTTCCCAGTCTTTTCCATCTACTTGAGTAGTGCTATGTATAACAATAGTACATAGCAAGTCCCCGGGCAGAAATTAAAATGGCTGATGGAATCCTTGTCATGTCTATGATGATCTTTAATACCCAAATTAGTAGCTGGGAAGCATATCTTGGTAGACAGATACTTAAAAGCTGTCTCTCCCCAAAGAGGCATCCTGCCTCCTATATGAGCTAATCCATTCCTGTTAATGGATTTGGCAAATTAACCTTTATTTGCACCCCAAAAGGGCACTTTCATGGTCCTTCTAAAGGCCCTGAAACTTGGTGCAGCTTGCACATACTCACTTGCATTCCAAGTTTTTGGGACTAAGATCCCCACATCAGACACATGGCGTGAAAAGAGGCTGGCTTAAGGAAACGTGGGACAAGGGAAATGTTGAAAACAAACTGCTGCTTGTGTTGCTTTTGTTTGTGTGTTTCCTAAGGGTCACAGATGGGGTTTTTTTATTTGTTAATTAATGCCCCTGATGTGGAACTCTGGTGCATTTATATGTCTAATGTGATTTTGGGGGTTTCCATTCCAGTGTGCCTGAAACTGCAATGCAAGATCCTTTCACCTTCACCATTCAAAGACTGCAGTATTGGTTTATGACCTCATCAGCTTCAGGTTCATCATCCTCTCGAGAAAAGCAAAGGGCACTTCTATCACAAAGAATCGCCGCAAGAAACAAGAGGGTCACGTGTGGAGCAGCGTGGGGCTGACTGCACCCCCGGCAGTACAGTGAGAGCTTTTAGGAGATGGCTGGGAGCTGGAGAAGAGAAGGCTCCAGAGAGACCCCATAGCAGCCTTCCAGCACTTGAAAGGGGCTTATAAAAGAGATGGAGAGTGACTTTTTACACAGATAGATAGTGATAGGACAAGGGGGAATGGTTTTAGACTAAAGGAGGAGAGATTTAGATTAGATGCTAGGAAGAAATTCTTTACTCAGAGGGTACTGAAGGACTGGAACTTCTAAGGTTGCCCAGAAAAGCTGTGGATGCCCCATGCCTGGAAGTGCCTAAGGCCAGGCTGGATGGGGACATGTATTAGGGCATCTATAGAGAAAATCTGTGCTTTTTCTGCACAGCAGGAGAATATATTGGACTGTGCGGTGGTAGAATTAGATGAATGCAAAAAGAAGAAAGTGCCTTACATATTATATTTTAATGTGTTTAAAAGTATTCTTAACCTGACAGTGTATACAGAAGCAGCAGGAATAAACTCTAATATTTCTGATTTCTGTTCTGGTCAGTTTTTGTGTGTATCAGCAGACAAGCTTCCCAGGCATCTGATCATCTGATCAGGATGGGTCTTTATTAACCCTCCTGTTTATAAAGGGATCCTCCTTTCCTGGCTTTCCCATCTCTTCCCATGCAGAAATTCATTTAGAAGGCAAAATGGCCAGAATGCCCTTTTACTGTAACTGAACATGGACATCCTTCAGGCCACTTCCTTCGAAACCTCCTTAAAATCCTCTTATTCGGAGGAACCAAGGTCTGAGGTCATGTTGCCCTGACTTGTTTTGCTCTCCTGACCCAACTAAAGGGATGATAAAATGAATTCCAGTATATTTATGGCACCTGTAGCAAACAAATCCTGCAGAACAATAAAAAAAAATTCTGATAAATATACATGCCCTTCTAGCTTCTTGGTATGTTCAAATATGTGATGACAGCTGGAAGATATTCTCTGACTGCAATTCTACTGAGCCTCTTTGCAGCTGGGGGTGGGAAGCACCAATAAGAATCAGCACCCAATCGCATGCACCAGGACAGACTCAGCTCCTGATCCCACGTGCCACTTTAACAGAGCAGTAAAAGACAGAAGCTCTAATCAGCTGGATTGGTGCATCTAGGCAGTCTTTTGGGGGATGCCAGAGGCTGATGGTGAGATCAGACATCACCAATATCTGCACAGATGCCTGCAATTTCTGACAATAGAGGCTCTGAAGGCATTGCTTTGGGACATCAGCATGAATGAATATTGTGGGTAAGTAGGAAAATACAACAAGATGTTTAAGAGTCTCTTTTCCCGGAGTTATGCAGCAGCCTGCCTTAGAGTAATCACTTCTCAAAATCAACTGGTGATGGGAATTATTACATTGAGCTTTTCCTTTGTTGAAACTTCATCCTGGGAAAGAGTAAGAGGATTTGGATAAAAACCTACACCTAATTAATCTCTTAGGTTTTATGTTTCCTTAATTTGACTTTATTTTTAGTGTATTTTACAAATGAGATTCTTTTATCTAGGGAAGCCAAGTTTATGGTATTTTGCTATCGCAGTTTGCATGAATTGCCAAGGCTGGATGAGGCAGTCCACGGGTCTGTAATGCCATTCAGTTGTAGCAGGTTTTACAGTATTCACCCCAAAGCACATGCTACTCATGGCATTTTACTACTCTAAAGTATCACACTTGGAATTGCCCAAAAGAGAGCACTTTTGACTTTAAAAAGGGGCTCTATAACTGTTCTCTCTGCCTTGGCTGTTTGCTGAATGGGTTCTTCTCTTACACGGTGAAGACAATGTTTAGCAGTTCAAGTAACTCACCATGCACCACGTTTGGATGTAATATTCACGAAATCCTGAGGTGAACAAATTCCCAGGTAAGGAATAGAGCATTTCTTAAACACCTCCATACACAAGGGTACTGATACTTTTTCAAAGATCTGAAAACAAGCCAGGATATAACAGGAAGGCAGCAAAACCATGGCAAAATGCTTAAAATGCAGCAGCAAGAGCACGTGGCCCTGCCGACATCCCTGTCTGTGCTCGTGAGCGCTCATGCCAGCGGACATGTGGCTGCCTCACCTCCAGCACGTTCATTAGCATATGCACATTCCCATGTCTCGTAAAATTTTATCCTATTTAGTACAAATTGTCCTTCTGTTCCCTTGTACCCTTGTGTGCACGGAGGCATCACCGCAGAGCAGGCAGGAGGCAGGCCCAGAGCCTGCGCCAGCCGTTTCTCTGCTGGTGGTGGGCAACAGGCAGAAAATACTGTAATATACTGAAGGAAAGGAATAACAACTGGAACGTGCACCATCACACTTCCTAGGAGCAAGAAGCCATTTGTTTTTCAGTTCATCTTCTAGTTGCTTACAGCAAACACAGCATCACATGCACCCTTTTCTCCTCTGCTGCTATTTGCAGCAAGGGAAGCCTTCAGGTGCTCTGCAGCACCTTGCACTCGTCTTGATTAAGGGTTTGCCCTCTCCATAGAGGGCCCATCACTAGCTCAGTCAAAATGAGTTGTCTCAGACTTTAATTAATTTAACTGAATATATTTTATTTTATTTTACTGCCTCCTATGATTCTTCAATGAAAAGACAGCTTTTCTGCTTTCTGAGGTGGTGAATACCTCCAAAACTACCGTTTAGGAAAAAACCCACAACACTTACAAATGGTTGCATCGTGTTTTACTGAAAACCATTGAGACATGTTTCAGTCCTAAACTGGCCTGCTGCTGAACCAGTTCTGCAGACGTTATGTATCTGTGCATACACTGCCACAAGAATACCAGCCATCAGCTGACACTGTTTCCATTAAGAAGTATGAAAAGCTGCTGTTTTTACTCTCTGCTTCAAAGAGAGCTCAGATGAGCAGAAGCCAAGCAGTAAATCTCAGAAAAGGGCTTTGTCTAAAGTATCACAGTAACCCCCGTGCTAACAGTGAATAGCTGATGGAGGTAGTTAATTCCCAGATAAGCCCAAATCAATAAGTCAAGGATGAGGCTTGTGAGCACCAACGGTCTCCTTCCACCAATGACTGCAGCACAGGAGCGGGCAGGAGGTGGGCTCTGAGCAGGGCTGTTCTGGAATGTGCTTCCTAAATCTCATCCTTATCTATTCCTCTCACTGCAGCAGGAACACTCATGGCTGAGTGTTCAGTGTGGTTTCAGTGTGACCAGCTGAAACAAGAAGCACACAGAAAACAGAGTCTTTCCCAAAGCAATGGGTCTGCAGCCTCCCTCACCAGCCTGTGGCTATGGAAATCGTGGGAACTGTGACAATGTTTTTACAGAAATGCTTCCTTACAGAGCCAGCACTGAAAAAAAATATGTATGATACTCAGTCTTCCACAAAACCTCCATTGATTTCAATGGCCCAGATTCAACAAAGTGCCCTTAATTTTGCCCATTAATATGCCCTCAATTTTGGCCTATTCTGTACCCTAGTAAAACAAACAGGGAGGGAATATTTCTGCCCCACAGAAATCAAACCTTTCCTAACCTTGCTCTGCAGATGACAGTGTTTGTGGGCAGTTTGACTGACCAGAGTCTGAGCACATGGAAAGCATAGAGCATTTTCAGCTGGAGCCAACAGCTGAAAAACACAGGGGTAGACGATGGGGCGCTGAATAATGTATGCTGAAGAATGGAAGAATGGAAGTGAAGACTCTGGTGCTCAGCACTTACTTAAATTTTAAAAAAATCTTATTAAAAAGCAGGCAAAGAATGTGGAAAAGATACAGAGAAAATATGAGTCCACATTTTTATGTCCACATCACTGGTAACATTTCTTAAGCTATTTATACTGATGTTTAAGACTAAAACTCCTTGACATTACTTCAAACTAGCAGGCAGGCTAATCAAACTGACAACAGGAGCTACAGCAACAGTTTGCTAGGAAAAAACCCTCTCATTATAGGTCTTTGTACAAACACAATCCTGTTATATGAACTTAATACAGGGAGAAAACCTTTAGAAAGAAGCCATTTTAATCTGAAAAGCGATTGTGTCACATAAGTCCCACTTCCAAATGATTGTAAGTGCCCTTCTGTCAAGATTTATAATTTTCAAGGATTTTTAGTACTATTAGATTTGTTCTTCACCCAGAGAAGTGATCCCCTTCGTGAGAGGGCACAAGCAGAAATCAGCCGAAGATCTTGCTGGTTTAAAAGGACAGCAGTTTTGATAAGGTTCAGTACAACTTCACTTGACACTGGTTTTCTGATAAAGGTCGTGTATGGGACCACTGTGAGCAGAATGAGTGGCTCAGCACCCAGCATTCAAATGTTGCCATCCACCAGACACTCACATGCCCCGACCCGAGCATTACTTTGCTGGCTCCCCTTCTGCAGATATGTGATGACACACTAATTGGGGGAGGTGTAACATCAAAATATGTGAGCTGCACATCAAGTCTTGATGCTTAAAGCACCAAAATAATGGTTTTCTTTTCAAACAGAGACACCAAAGTCCTGCTGAACCACTGCAGCATTGCAGGAGGCAAGAGCATGGCAGAGATTCCATTCTTTTCCACATGGCAGCTCTGCAATTGGTGTACTCAGATGTTTTGAGATTAAGAAGGGACTTGTGGAAGGAGAATTGAGGGGGGACTGCAGTCCTTTAGATTTAATCTGACTCTTGGTATGCAACACTAAAATGTCAAGACAATAGATTTTGCATTATTTTTTTCTAATTTTCAGGGAAGTTGCCTTGGTTTTACATTTTTTCTTCTTCAGCCAGGCTCTTCACTGTGAGGTAAGAAGTTGACTCGACTCTGTGATTTGAAAGGCGGCAATCGCTTTTTCTATGTAAGTGCATGTCTCACCAGTTGCAAAACCACGGGAACCCCATGGCAGCCCCCCGAGGGCACGGCAGCACTGACAGCAGCCCTCCCAGCAGCACTGAACTCACAGGTGACTCAGCTGGGACCCACAGGGCTGCCCAGGCGCCTGAACCACTGACATTGATGGGGAAACCTGTGAATAAGAATACCTGTCAATTCCAAATTTTGCGAATTTAGGCCCTGTTTACTCAACTTGTCCTTAAATCAAGTTTCAGATTGGAAAAACATGCCCAATGCTGTTACTTTTGTCATTTAACACATTGTGACTTAAGAATGTTAAAAAATCCCCAAGGCACACGTTATGCCAATTAGCTGCTTTCCATAGTTGAACACATCTGAATAATAAATTCAGTTACAACCTCTGTGTGTGTGTTTTGCAAATGGAATGACACGAGGCCATACTGATGTTTATTTATCTGAGGATATACACTTAATGTGAGAAAAAAAACTCTTTTCCTACAGTGATGTCCAGCCATACCCATTTCTTGCACAGGCCTGGAGGAACTGGAAGTCTCTTAGAGAGGTTAACTGGTTTGTGATAAACTCTTGTTCAAAACTCTGAGGTAGAAAAGACAGACGTGTTGTGAATTATAACATGTCCTCTTTCTAATTTGAATTAACCTATGTTCCTTTCTTTTTTTAGTTTCTACTCTTTTTTTACTTTCACTGAAAAGCCATATAAAAATCAAAACACCAGTCTTTAATAAAACTTGTCATGATTTGTAATTTATACTATATAAAAATGTTTGTTGAAATTGCTTTCTCTGCAGGTAAATGAGTCCCACAACTGTATTCTCGGCTCAGGACAGAACACAAATTCTTTACACATGTATATTCAATGAAAAGATGAAAATTTTCCTACTTTATTTCCTCAATATTTGACTGCTCTGAAGGCATGAAAATAAAACTTTGAGCACTGGACTCATAGACTAAGTAAACAAAGCATAGGGGAAATCTCGACTCCCATACAGTTGTGTTAACACCCCTCCTGACTGACCTGATCACTCTTTGTCATAACCTTATATTTAATTATGAGCTAAATAATCACTTTGCGCTAAGCATTGCATAAACTTCATATTAATCAATTTAGGGCACTAGAAGCAATTCCTCTTGAATCCCTATCTATCAAAGTTACCATAAATAAAAAGCAGGACGCTTTAAAAGACTGGCTGAAATCAAGGAAGCCTGGAGGCAGTGCTGCTCTGCAGCTGTCCATGCAGCCCTGCTGGTTTATGCCAGCTCTGAGGTGTCCCCTGGTGGTTATAACAGTAGCAGGACCAGCCACTAACTGGCCAAATCTTTCCTGAGAGATTAGATCAAATGCCCCAAAATGCAGAAAATGGATCCATTTAGATGTAGGTAAAACATAAGAGATTTTAATTAAACAACAACAACAAAACTGAAAAAGCTTTTATGTGATGAATTTTTTTTCTTTCATTGTTGCATGGGGAGTTGCCCACTCCTGCGGGTTTTCTGTGTCATCTAACACTTCTCTTGCTATGTCAGGGACCTCATGTGACAACCTCCTCTTTTTCTGAGCCACATTACACCTGCTTTGGTGATATTTTACTTCAATATAGGAAGTACAGGCACATACTCTGTGCCCTGCAACATTTACGGGCTTGCAGTGTAATGCAAACCCCATTCACATTACACAAAGAGCAGCCCCTGGAATAGTTTGCAGGGGTCATGGTGCTCCCTTCTGCATCTGTATTCCTCAAAATATTTCCTTGCGGAAGCTAAACTTTATGATCTTGCCTTTTGGCATATCCTGTGCAAAGCTATGCTTATTCAAACACACTTTTTACTGCACTATTGATGCTCAAAACAGTAAGAACGAACATAATATAACCCTTAGTGCAGCAGAGGAATTGCAGGTCAGAGATGTGAAGCCCAGTCTCACTGGTATTTATTACAGAAAAAATCTCTGTAGGGTAAACATTGTCTGGGTTAAAAGCAGAAAAGGAGTATGGACAGAAGGATAGAATAAATCAGCATCTTAGGAATACTTGGCAATGTGACCCTTGCTCTGTCTATTCCGTTGACACTTGGTTCCTCACCTCTAACTGCAAATGTGTATCCAAGGCCTGAGGGGATAGAAGGGTATAAAGTTTTGATTTGAGCTCACGTGGTACGGCACGCCAGGAGAAATACAGCACTCAGGTCATCCATCTCAAATAAGTGCCGATAAAACTTTTATGTACTTTCTCTGAGACTTATGTGATGCTCTCATCTCAATGCTAGTGGAGAACGGTGTAGCATCAAGTGCTTACATCACACTGCCATGATTCTGTCTCTGTTTCAAATGTTTTGGGTATTACTGCCCTGGAAGCCACAAAAAGGATGTACCAAAACGCATGGGGCTATGAATGTTTTGAAGTTCTTATCGAAGCAATTGTTTTATCTCTCTGCCTAAAAACCAAATATTTTTATTTGTCCCAGGCCATGATGTACCAACCATGCAAAATGCCAAAGAGGTTCTCCAATAAAAGAAATCTCAGTGGTGGAAAGCAAAACATGCAGTGGTGCTTTACTATACCACTGTGAGTGGCACAGGGACAGACTGACATTGGGGTGCAACCTTACCTCAGCCCACCCGCAAACCCACGGCACCAGCTCTGCCCTGCTGTTGTTCAGACATGCCTGACCAGGAGCAAGGAGTCTGGAGAGGCCACAGGCAGCAGTGTCCCTCTGGCACTGGATATTCAGGGCATAATCCTAACAACCCTCTACTATCCTTAAAGGGATGGAAACAGGGTTATTTGAGCATGAGAATGTACTGGCTTTAACAGCTACACAGACATTTTTAGAATTAGAAATAAATTCTATATATTACCTAGAGAAACTGAAAATATCTCTGTCCTGGTAGTTGTACTTGAAACCATGTGCATTTTTTAACTTTTTAATGGTGACAGACTGAATATTACTTTTTAAAATGTGGTGAAAGGAAGTGATATGAGAGAAAGAGAAAAAAATGTAAAATTGGTAATGAAAAGAGGCTGTTTCAATGTGCTGAGTCCTTGAAAATTAGAGTTAATCCCAGAGAAAAGGAGTCACAGGTAAAGGGCAGGTGCATAAATCATTAGCACATTAATCTATGCAGTAACTTCATATTTACTGTAGCTGTCTGAGGAAGCTTAATTTATTCTCCTTCTGCTCACAGAATAACAACAGTTTTGGCCAGAGGTCTTTCTAATCAGTTATCTGCATTTGGTTTAACTTAGTTATCCAGGAATACACTCCCTGATACAAAATGGCCAACCCCGTTTCCCTCCATTTTTAATACATCTTTTGAAAGGAAACTTGTCTCTGTGAAAAGATCACCCAGCAGGGATCCAAAAAACTGACAAATACTACTGAGTTGTCAGGCTTAACACTCTCCTTTGGTCTTTCCCATTTCATTCTGCCCCAGCTGTTTTCCTTCGTGGTGTAATGAATAGGCCAATTGATTTTGGTTTTAGTACAAGCTCCTTGCAACTGCTGTTTTCAAGTATGAATTGGTCACTGAAACCCAAGGTCATCATTGTGCCTGGCAGTCCTTCCTCTAGCTAATGTTGCCAGACTTAAATGTCTTGTTTTCAGCTGCATATAGTAAGCTTTAGCACTTGCACCAAAAATTTCAAGACTCGAGGCTTGGTTTGAGTTGTCCTTATTGTAGATTTTAAGCTTAAGTCACTGTGATCCAGCTGTTTCAGGGAATTAAGGGAAAGTGTTGGTTGTAAAGAAAAAATGAGGTATGACAGAGAGGGTCATGCTGGTGTCAGCAGCGTGTCCTGATCACTGTCAGGAAAATCTACCCACTCAAGTGTCCTAAGTGGTGAACATTAAAAAAGCAGAGTTTGTTTATAGTTGATAAACACTCATTAGGGGGTTGACAGTGAATTTTCCAAACATGATTTAAACAGTTCTGAACAGTCCATGGCAGCAACTAATTAAACTTTTAAGAAGTAGAAGAAAGGAGGAAGGAAAGATGGAAAAACAGGGGTAGAGAAGAAAGATCTGGGTCACCACCAGGGTACCAGTGCTGTCTCTGGTCCAGTTCCTCCAGATGGTAGGTACAAACACAGCCCCCTCAGTTGTGCTACTTATAGCATATGCACATTTTGTTATTCTTGAACCTGGAAGGGGGCTAGGGGCTGTTGTGGTTTAAATTCCCCTCCTCCCTGTCGGGAGACACAAATGCAATGCTGTCTCAAACTTGTTTTTAGAGATTGTTACCAAGACAAGGAAGTTGGTCCCCCAAAAATGCTATCCTGCCTCCACAAGACCCTCTTTTCTAACCCCACTTTTTCATACTGGTATGGTAACATTCCCTTTCTCTTCTGTGCAGTGTTTGAGACATTATTTCCTTCAAGTTTACATCAACTCTTCAGGTTTTCAGTCTCTCTCAAGTAGCACATCCATGATGACCCACTATGCCAAATTCCACTTGCCACCACACAGCTGAGAACTCCTCAGTCTCAGTCTACAATCAGATTTTCTTTTATTGAAGAGAAACTATTTTTCACAAAGAGTCAGAAACATCAAGTAAACCTGAAAGGAAAATTAAACACAGAAGAGAGTTGGGGAACATACAGACTGCATAAGTGCTTCAGGTCTTGCCTTGTATTCCACTTTACTTCATGGGAAACTGTGCCAAAGCCCAGACCTGCAAACTGAGCCTCAAGGTGTCAGGGAAAGGGGAACAAACTCTGCAACTATGTGTATGATTCCTCATAAAGGAAGAATTCTTGCTCCATAAGCTGATCCAGCACACTAATGTGGTCCAGCAGGACAAGGCAGCCAGACAGCACTGGCGGCTTACAAAGCTTTTCAGAGTTTGGCACTCTGGCTTCTGTCAAGAGATTGCTGAAATTAGGGGTGAGCACACATGAAGCTCTTCAGTGGTGCACAGCACAAAAAGCATTGCCAGCACTTTTTCACAGAAAAACACAGACAGCACATTAGGACTGGGGAATGATCCTCTTGTCTGGCTCAGGAAATCCAGACCATACTCGCACTGACTGCTCTCTGCCCTTACTGGCTTCTCACCTGTGAAACTGGGGCAATACTCCCTTTGGCAATGTGCTTCCCATGTGAAACTGCTGTGAACGAGCAAGTGATTATTATTTACTGCTACTCACAGTTGATATACCTAAACTGGGGAACCTGAGAAATTAACTCATGGATGCGTGGCCAAGGAGAAAGCTAAACTGCACCCCACTGGACCTCCACTCATGATATGGGGCTTGGGAGATGCAGCCAAACACACTCAGCCTACAGCTTAGAAAGAGTCTATGTAGCAACTGGCCTCAGCCTTAATCCCTGTTAATTTAGTGGGACATTTTTCAGAACTGAATTTCCACAAATGAGTGGAACTGCTCCAAGAGTACCAGTGAATCTCCAAATGCTCAGAATTGGATACATGCTAGAAAACCAAGTTGTGTTTACTTTTCCACTGCTAATGTACACAAATCAGAATCTCAGAGTAAAAATGCTTTCCCATGTTAGGCTTTTTCCTTAATCTTGTTCCGAAAGAAAAGATACACAAATGATTTTACCCATATCTATTGAAAATGTCTGAAAAATGTCATTGCATGCCACCAGTTTTGGACACATTTCTGTCAGAAGAACCCAGGTAGCAGAGGATGAATGATTTATGTGATGCTGCACTATACTGACACAGATTGCAAAGTAAGTAGCACAAACATCAGTTCAACAAAGGAAGTTAAAACTGTCTTCTAATACAGTTTTCAGGTGAGAACATATAAAAGACAGCTAAATAGAAAAAAAAAGGTAAAATGAAGACAGTATTAGGTAACACAGGCCAAATTATTTTTTTACTTAATGCCTTTTCATTTAGTAATTCAAGACCCATGTGCTTCTTACAACACAGTATAAAATCTATAAAAGCAGCTAAAGCAGTCATCCAAACTCTGTTTTCATATCTGCAACACACAGCAAGTGCTGAGGGTCACTGCAGGCTTACAGCCACTGCCACTGAGAGGGGGATTTGGTCAATGAGACCTCAAACTACTGGACTATCCATTGATTCTAATGCTTTTCAGTTCATTACTCCTTTCACTAAAGTGAACTTTCCAAAGATAGGGTGAGGATATTCTTTTTCAAGATCTGACATTTACTTTTCTCCTCTTCCAATACACTGAAGTAATCTCTCAGTGGAGATCACAACAATACACCACCAGATAGCCCAGCACTTCCTGCCACCTTTTCATTTTCTAATTCATTTTTTCACGCTCCCGAGCTCAAAAAGGTCAGCTCATGAACACTGCACACTCCTTTTGCTCTTCAGAGCTAGGCAGGTTTGGAGCGCCAAGCACAGGTTGAAAATGGGCAAATGTGAGCTGCATTGCAGTGACAGTGACAGGTGACAGTGCTGCATGGGGCATCCAGGCACTTGTCCCTTCTGATGCCACCACGGCGACAGCCCATGCAGCCAGCTGGGGCTTTGGATGGAACTCAGGTGGAACTCACATAGAACCAGAGAGTTTATGACCTTTGCAAGAAGGGCCAGCCACTTGGGAAGACTATACAGCCTTTGTGGTGTTGGGCAGAGAGAAAATCAGAAGGGCCAGTGCCTGATGGAAGTTAATTTGGCCAGTGCCCCAAAAAGACAATAAAAACTGTTTCTATAACTACATTAGCAACAAAAGGAGGGCTCAGGAGAACCTTCAGCCTTTACTGGATGGAGGAAAAGTGGCAGTGACAAAGGAGGAGTAGGAAGACGTTGAGGTGCTTAATGCAAGGCCTGCTACAGTACCCTGATCTCCTCCCAGGACAAGATGACTAACTCAGCAGATGAGAGAAAGGCTGAGAGTCTCGATTCCCTGGAGTTTGGTAAAGTCTTTAACACTGTTTCTCACAGCAACCTCCTGGAGAAACTGACTGCTCATGGTGTGCTCTTTGCTGGGTAAAAAACTGGCTGTGGGGCCAGGACCAGAGAGTGGTGGGGGATGGAGTCACATCCAGCTGCCAGACGGACACCAGTGGTGTTCCCCAGGGCTCAGCACTGGGGCCAGTCCTGTTTTATGAGGAGTGACTGAGGGAGCTTGAGGGGTTTAATCTGGAGAAGATCAAGCTCAGGGGTGATGTCACTGCTCTTTACATCTTACTGGATGTGGCACTTAGTGCCGTGGTCTAGTTGAGAACGTGGTGTTAGGTCAGACGATCTTTGACTTCTACTCTGTCAACAAGCAGTTAATTCTCTGCTGAGTCACAAAGACCAATAACAAATGGACAAATAAGAACAAAATGTGGCTGGAGTGGAGGACCATGCAGAGATAGGGTAGCATTTTTCTGAGGCCAGGAAAGGAAGGAAAGTTGCTGAATTATTACTGTTACTGAGGCAGGTGCAGAAACAGTTACAGGAAGAAAAGGAGAAAAAGCAAAATTTGGAAGAAAAGGTAGAGATGATGCTGAAGCAGGCTGCTAATCCCCCAGCATTGTACAGATTAGAAAACTAATTACATCTCCTGAAGGAAATGGAAATGGAAATACAAGGAGTGATCCCTGTGATAAGGAACCAGGGGAGAATGATCCTTTTTCTCTTTCAAATCCCCCCTGCCACGTGCATGAAGCCAGATCCACTACAAAACCTTGGGGTGGATGGGGACACCACACCCAGAAAATTACCCAATTCGATCCAGTTCAGGTGGCTGATTTGCAAGAGCCCTAAGTCAGGCAGGATTGAAATCCAGCAAATGGAATCGTATCAATGCAGACGGAATAATGGCCCATACATTCAGATTCCAGTTGGTTCCTGTCAACAATAGAATTTCTAACAGATCCAGGAGAACAACACTCCACATTAATGCAGCAGGATGCCGAGAAGCTGGGTGTATGACCCAGATGGCAAAGAGTTAAAATCCCCGGAGTAAATGGAGCAAGTGTTACCTGCTGAACCGAGAACTTAGAGCTCCTGGGTGAGAGCAGATGTCGGTCACTCACTTGCCAATTTAAGATCACAATGAAAACATTTTGGGTTTCAGTGTTCTGAACTATGGAACCTGGTGTCTGCTGGACAGCAGCGTGTGGTCCTTCGGTTCGACATTACCCCTAACACTAAAAGAAACCCAGAGGCTGCAGTGCACTTCCTCCATGGGGTGCCTGCACTCCCTGGTTCAAGGAGTGCTGGTGTATCAAAGTGCTGGATTTTGTTGTGGTGCAAGGTAGAATTCCTAAAGCTGATTTGGCCCCACTTACAGTTGCAGCACCAACCCTGCAAACTGAACAGCCAGAATAAAAGCAGCCGAGTGCTGGGGCATTGATGGGGTGGTACCAGACTGCAATACAAACTGTAAAAACGCCCTGTCTCTGAGAATTCCATTTTAAACCCGAGATGAGAGATAGAAGCAGTCACTAGAGGGAGACAGTGCAATTTCATAGAACAACTCCAGAAAACTTTTCAGTTGAAAAATTAATAAAAAGCCAGAAAATCCATGCCTGTGGGTCTCATGGGTTAATTTGCTGGTATTACCTTGCCTACTGAACTCAGAACTACAGGATCAACAGCAATATTTGCCAATGTTGGAAGAAGATGATATTACAGAAAAAAAGAACTAGCCTGTCCATTTTTCTGTCATAAGCAGTATTCGCTTTTAAAATGCTTTTTCTGAGAACCTAAGAGAAAGGACTGTCATTGTCTTTGTACCTTTGTACCTGAGTATGTATTGCATGACTAAAAACTCTTCCACCTCAAGTGATAATTCCTTTTATTTTGCATTTTTAGCCTCTGAATGAATTACTGTTCATTTAACCATGAAGAAATTAAAGGCCCTGGTTTACATTTTCCTAACCCCTACTGACTCCTGATCTATGAAGTACTCAGTGATTTACAAATGTATTTGAAAGTGACAGACAAGCTTCTTCAGGAACAAAACTTTGTGACCTATGAGAAATTAAGGAAACACGATGAGGCAGTCAGAGAAATACATTTTTTATGTACTGGATTTAAAATACATTCAATTTTAAGGCCGAGGCAAGAAAGCTTACAAATTCACAAACTGCAGTTGTTCCTCTTCTTCATTCTCACTTTTTCCCTGTAGTTCTCTGTGTCATCTCCCCACTCTTCTTTGCCTTACGTTGCCTGTGTCAGCATTGTTGATGACCTAAGGCTTAGCCTTCTGCATGTGCCCAACTACAGACCGATCAGATGAGTCTAATGAAAGATGCTAAGAGAGGGGCAGCAGAAATGATGACCATTTCACAAACAGCTTCATTAAGACTAAGACCTGGATAAAGCAAATTGCACGCTGGGTTCTTTGCCAGGAGTGCCTGGGTCAGTGAAGTCAATGGGTTTGACAGTAATGAGGAATTGCTGACAAAATACTGAATGAGGGTTGGCAGTAAAATACTAGTCCCTGATAGGGACTGTAAAAGGATTGAAGATACTGCTGCTTCCAGGACCTCCTCATACTTCTCGAAGGTTTTTCCAATAGAGAAAGTTCCTATTAGTTTAGCTCTGCTGAGTTAGCAATATTCTTCCAAGAGAGAATTGTTTATGCTAATCTATTCACCGTTACTCATTTATAGCAGTATTTTCACCGGGGGCTACCTAGCCTGGTTATTTCAGTTTTCATAAAAATAATAACTAAAATGACACAAACCTGGTTTTAGATGGACCTAGAAGTGTGCAAAATCAGCACTGGATGCAAAAGGTGCTAGTCCAATATAAGACATTTGTAAGATGCTTTATCCATACCCATGATGAGTGTCATTTATGGAGGAAATGCTGCCGCCCAGGGCCTGCTTTCTGTTTATCTTTCAGATCCTTTTGAAAAAAAACTAAAGCATAATCAGCTTTGAACTATTTTGTGTTCTGAGTCTTCAGGGGAAATAATACTTTCCCATGCTTCTCCTGCCACTCACGACAGCACTGAAAACATCTTCCTTGCTAGTTCTGCTTGCAGCCTCCAAGGGCTGCCCTCGAGTGTGACAAAGAATGTTTGTTGTTTTCTTTTACTAAAATCACAGGTTTACTTTTTTTGTTAAAACTTTAAGAAAAAAAAACCTTATCCTCCTTCAATCGATTCATCTGCTTAAACCTTATTCAAATCACAAAGGTAATTACATAAATTACATAGAGTGAAAAGTGGTGTGTTCATTTACTCAGGGCTGAAAATGAAGGGAATGAATATTCAAAGCAGTGTGATGTACCACTGTGTGAGGCAAAAACACATCAGCAAACTGAATTAACTGTTTATTGGCAGCATCTTTGAACTGGATCTGGCTTTTATGAGTAACAATGTCACTAATAAGTTCTCACTGATGTCATCAATCAGATGGAAGAGTGAACTGCCAGCTCCTGCCTTTCACCAGAAGCAAAATCCCACACAGAGCAGTCTCCCTCCTTCTAAATTCACATGATCTGGACAGATTCTGTAAGAATGAGAAGCATCTCTTGTGGAAACCCAGTTTCTGCTAAATTGAGTTTAGATGCACTTCTGCCTCAACCCCAAGCATTACACATTCTCAATATATTTTTAAAAATTCCAAGTAAAAGCACAATTCAGAAACCCTACAGTTGGCATGCCTTAGTGGGTTTTTCCAAATCCTTGCCCCTTGTCACAATATTCCACATTTTTCTTAGTTTGGGAGACCACTGTGGTGCTGCCCTGGATGAACAGGTGAATTCATCTGCCTGATCCAACACAAAGAGCATGAATGCTCTATGATGGTGGATGTGATTTTTAAAAGAAACAAGGCCAGCTAAGCCATGAGTGAGCAGTACACTCTTGAAGCAGTATGGATTGGAAACCCTCTGCAAAACAGACCTTTCTTGTCTCAGAGGAAGGATCTCTTGCTTTTTTGTCCTTGAGCTCTGATTTGTGGTTTTGCTTGAAGGAAGAAGTGAAGAGCAGGCTGCTTGAATCATTTCAATTAACTGGTTTCCATACCTTTAGAGCTGCCTGAACAGGCTTCTGTGTCATTACCAGGACTCTGCCTGTACACACTATACACCAAAAATTCTTCAGATGGGAAAGCAGATCAGATGTGGGTGAGAATTTGCATGAAGTTCCTAAAGCAGATAAACTAGCTGTCCACCTTAGTGTGCAATCCACAGATTATTACAGAAGGTGGGCTCTGCTCCTGTTTCCATCCCTTTAAAACCTCTCTCTGCTGGGTCCTTCTTTGGCACAGTAATAAAATTTTACTCACAGAAATACTTTCGATGTTTATTTCAGAGCAACCTTACTGGATTTATTTACTTTCTGACAATTACTTCGGGCACTTCAAAATACTGTTAATAACTCAGATAAGTAGCAAGAAGAATGCATAATTTATTTATATTCACTTGCCACTCTCAACTTAATTCAAGGTGTCATCTACAGATAAAAACTATTGCCACTAGTTTCATACCTCCGTATGACACAGTAGACACTTGGAGAGATCATTAGGCTGATAGACTCTGCATCCCATGTTAATTCTAGCTTTTTACTGTTTCGGAATGCCATTCATTTATTACTGTGGATACATTTTCTGAAAATGCATTAGTGTTGGAAATCCCTCGATTACTGTAAATTAGGGAATAACCCTTTTATTTTCCAACAGGTGTTATTCAAATGTCACTACAAACCTCTATATCCCTGTTGCAAACTGCAACATATTTTTCTCCTTGTTATTTGAAGGCATTCATCCAAAATTCCATGCTACCAAACATTAATTAGTTAAAAAAACCAGTCTGGTTTACTTCTACCACAATGTTTTATTCAGTCATTGTAATGACTATTCATATCCTTGCCCTAATTAGCATTATATTAACATGGCCTCATATCCTCACTGCTAATGCTCCAACTACCACATGCAGAATAGCTGCTCTCACCAACAGGTAGTCACACTGCTTTGTTGGAAATTGTTGCGCTCGGAATTGCACTAGACCACTTCAAAGCTATTAAAATTAGGCATCAATCTAGCTTTTAGCAGAAGTGCTTGTGAAGTGTTTCTTTTTCTTTTTCAAAATTGTTTCTTTTCTCCTCTGGTTCTTCCTGAGTGTGAAATTAAAAGCAACGAAGCAGCATCTGTGGCCTGTTCTGCAGTTTCTGCTGCCCTCTGATGGGTGCAATGTTAGAGCAGCTTCGGGAACTCACTGATTTTGCTGTGTTGTGCTTGTTCAACGTGAGGGATTTAAGCCCCTCTTTCTGCTCCTCAAGCAAATACTAAGCAAATACAAGTGAATATATGGAGTTGCTGTTTATGCCCTCTCTTTCTCAGGTGGTCATTTGTATTTGTGTAAAGGAAAGGAAAAAAAAATATAGCTACTTGTCTCTTTAAGAGAAAAAAAAGAAAAAAAGAAGGGATTTTAGGTTTCAGCTTTGGCATGGTTCTTACTTATACTTCAGCTTAAGTGTGTGGCCTCTCTGAAATCAGTCTAAATGTGGTGCACCATGAGATTAAACACTGTATGCTTGCTCATCATCATAGAGTAACTTACCAGTTTCAAGCTGTCCTTATTAGGCTTGAAGCCTCCCAAAGACACTCTTTTTGCCACACCTGGTCAAATGGATCTTGCTCCTGCCTTAAACTCCTTGCTTCTCCTAACTGCATGTGTGGTAGGAGCCAAACTCCTGTCTGCAACACGAGCCTTGCACCAAGTGTTGATCCACTGAAGGTACCCAGTCCTGCCCAAACCTTTCCCTCTCCCTGAAAGGGCTGAGAACTCCACTCATGCCCCCTCTGACACCATACTGGTAGTTACTGCTGGTAAAAACTCACTTTTTTTTTTTTCAAAAGGTACAGCCATTATGCTGCATCCTTGGCCAAGTCATGTATGCAAACTCCTTCATGAAGAGACTGGGTGCCAAAACGAAAAAAAAAGCTGTAACACTAGTGGCAAATTTCATAAGCATCAGCAAAGACAACAGTACATTAAACATGATCTTAATTTGTGACATGCCTTTGCAGCTATGCTACATGCTGAGAATGCTGACACCATATACGTGGCATGTTCTATGCCCTCATCTGCACTGCTCTGCATACAACAGGAACGGGCAATTGCACCCAGAACTGAGAGAATCCAAATCAAAACCAAGTCAAATATATATATATATTTACTCGTATCACTGACAGAAATCATCAGGGTAACAAAGTTTAGAACAGCAAGATGTTTTCCTTCGAAATAAAGAAAGCAAATTTCCATGGTTTATTTTTAACATATTTTCATTCTCTTGAAGGACTTCTGATAAGACTTTCCAGTGAAATCTCCTGTTTACTCTCATGTCACACATACACTTGACAAAATGAAGTCAAAACTTCTCTCTATGACTCATTACAGTAGCCAAGCCTTGGTTCTAATTATGAGAGGTACAGTACTTGCTGCTGATAGCTCGTTTAGCCTATTTGGATTTCTGTTAAAGCCATTGGCAAGGATGCTATTTATTTAATTAACTTTCTAGAGACCACTTTCAATGATACAACTGTAATTACTCCAATCTGGACAAAGACTTTACCTACAGAAAGTACTAAAATATTATTTCTGTCCGATAACTTTTCCTTGTCCCAATCAGCTTTAGCCTGTAATCTGTATATAGTTCTCTACTGTGCTGCAACTATGCTTTCTTTTTGCTTTTTAAGTTCCATTGTTATGCTTGGGATGTGTTGAAGGTTTCAAAGTAAAATGGTCTGGCCTCTAATGAACTTCTTTCAAACTTGATGGATATATAAAGAGAAGACAGGATACAATGAGAGCCAGACAGTTATTAATAAAAGTTGAGGTTTTTTTTTATTTCCACCCCTGAAAAACAGAATCTAGTCAAGAATATTTGTATAGACTAAGCAATCCTATATGTTGCCCACACTTTGACCACAAAAAGAATCACTATGTTCACGGAAGTGGAAAAAAAAAAAAAGATGAAGGCTTTTTGATTTGCAGTTAGAAACCTTACACTATAAAGAGGTAAATGAAAAATGAAGTGAGCTGCTTTCTATGTAGGAAGAAGATGAGATGGTGCCAGATGTGGAAAGATTCTAGCAGCAAAGAGTCCAGGTTTAACACCAACAGGGCCAACTAAAGCAACTAAAACCAACATGTTTAGTACTTCTAGAAAACTTTAGAAATCAAAACCATACAAACCAGATGAAAGATTCTTAACAGCCTTCTGAAAATGAAGCAGCTACCGAAGGACACCGTTACACAAACATAACCCTCTTTAAAAAGGCCTGGGGTGGAGCTAGGAAATTATAGACCAGTTTGACCTTGGTGGTAGGCAAGATCCTAAAGATATTAATAAGAGATGAGATCACAAGGAACTCAGACTGGGCAAAGTGATTAATGGACATAATCTACTTAGATTTCAAAAAAGTATTTGACATAAAACTGTAAAGTAGATTAATGTACAATGGTAGCAAGCATAACATAGAAGGTGTCATCCTCGAGCAACTAACGAGAAGCACAGGTACACCCTATAGCTACCCATACTATCTGCACTCTTGGAGGAAGTATGATAAAATGTCATTCATTTGACATACAGACTGCAGACTGAGGCTAATTTGCTGTTCTAAGGCTGCTGGTCTCTTAAAGATACAGGGGACACATTTTGCTCTCAGTCCCGCAAGTGAAGTCAGGAGAATTGCTCAAGCTGTACAATGACTGGAATCTACCCTTCGTCACTTCCCTTTGCTTCACAAGTGTGTTTCCTGTATTATTTTGTCAGAACCAGGTGCCTTGGTTGTTGCCCCCTGCTCCCAGTACACTGAACCAATCGTTTTAATGTCTCATCAATACCAGTGGACTGTTTGCTCGCACAGATTTACCACAGTGGGTGCTGCAGGCTATATATATTCTGTGTGAGGTATCATAGTTTCCTGTCAAACTAAATTATTTTGATTTGTTGGTATTAGTTTGGGTTTACAGCAGAGGAGATAAGTATTTATCCCTTCTTCTGTAGCATTGAGTTCTTTGATGGTCACTTTTAGGAACCTGATTTGGTATCCTTTATTTATATCAATATATTTGGTATCCTTTATTTATATCAATATATTTCTTGGGTTTGCCCAGGATTTATATCAATATAAATCCTGGGCAAACCCAAGAAAGCTGTTCCGCTAAAATGAGTAAAAAAACCTAGCAGTGAAAGCATTGAATGTGTACTTTGGGCCAGGTTGTCTAAAAAGTCAATTGCATCAATTACAAGAGAGAAATTGGCTTATGTAGCTTCTTTACTGCTGATCCCTCGTAATGCCAAAAGGAAGTTCCAACCATTTACAAGCTGACGTATATAAAATGTGAATCCACTGGGACACTCTAAGTCTCCTTTGGAAACCCTGTCACCATGAACAGCTCAGGCTAATATCAGCAACTGCTGTGATAGTTGTTCAGAACAGTCATTCCTTTTCCAAAGTGTAAAGTTGAAATGGCAAGATAAAGTTGCTGCTTACACTCGTGTTGTTGCTTCAGCCGGTTATATTTATCCCATTACTACTGGAGAGCTTGGCAGGTCGCTGAAGCATCGTGATGAACCAAAGTTAATGATAGCAGGGAAGCCAGCTCTGTTCCAGATTTGTCATGTGGATGTGATGCCATGTGCAGTGGACTGCAGTATCAATGAAAGGATCAGAAAGGAGTCAGCTGATCGCTATGGATTCGGTCCCTACAAGCACCCCACATCCACAACCTGAAGGCTCCCGGGGGCAAGAGGCAATCCTACTGTGTACTTCTGGAACTAGGAGGGACTGCCGGCAGGAACAGGCCCAGAAGGGTCTGTGCCAAAGTGGCGATGGACCTCTAAGTCCAGCTGGGTAACTGAGAATGAAATTTGACTCAAATCTGCTGACAGCCATTCGCCTGCAAGTCACAGTGCCACTCAGATGCATTCTCTTGGAAGTTTGGGTTATTTTGGCAGTGGTGATGTTGCATCAGAACATGTTATGAATTTGGTTTTGGACTCTTGAAAGCACTTGAAAGCAAAAAAAAGTTCCAATAACTCTACATCATGGACCTCACACAAACCCAGTCCTCTGACTTAGCGAAGTTGCACAACCTGGGTTGGGAAATGAGGGCTTCAGCTATTTATATTTACCTTTTTGCTAATGATGCTCACCTTTTGGATCTCTACCAGGTGAGAATTTCACACATCCCTTGCCAAAAGGAAGAGAAAGCCACAGAAACAATGTATTCAATCTGCTTCTTGTCCATGCCACAAATTCTTACACGACTAGTTACAGGGAGCCCTAGGGTGTACAATCCATGGCACCCTTTGTTGTGAATAAAATGCACCGTAAAAAAGAACTTTATATATTTTTCTTTATTATGTCTCCGGTCTTCGTCAGAATAGTAATGAGCTGTTATAAATTAAAAGAAGGGAATCTTAGCTGCCAAGAGACTTTTGGAGATGAAAAATAAAAAACCCCAATCTTTGCTCCCTGAAAACACCAAAAATGTCCAAGAGAAGTGTCTCTCTACACTGGAGGCTGGTATTTCAGTCTCTTCCTTTTCACTGGAAGGCTGGCTAGTTTCTTGGCTACTGTTCTCTCAATCCTCCTCAACATCTCCTTCATTGATACTTTGAGCTTTGGTCATTCTGAGAGAGTGGATTAGAAATAACACAGAAAGAAACACGTGTGTGTGTAGGAACTAATGTGACAAAGGAACTTTGAAAAGATGTAATTATGATGCTTAAGAAGAATCCAAATGCTTCACTACATGATCTAATGTAAGAGAAAACCAGATTCATGTATTTTCTAAAGCAGAGAGAAAATGACCACTGGACAAAGGAATGGCACAGTATTTATCCACTAGGATACATCCCAATACAGAAAAATCAAGTAAAGCCAGAAGAAATTACTGAAATGATTCGTGAGTATCAAAGGCTTGGGGAATGCAGGAGCTGGCACAGAATATAAGACATTTCTGGAGAGTCATGACTGAAACAATTTGTTTTCCCATGCATGAATAGACTTCTCTTTGGGCAACACAGCTCATCACAAAGAGTTACCAAAAATACAATCAAAAGTGACTTTTGCCCCCATGACAAAAGCATTGTACAGTAGTGCCAAGCTCTGCTAAGTTTTATTTTTCTTACATGGATTCTGCATTTGATACAGTTATGACTTTAGACCCTTGAGCTTTGTGGCCTAGAGCAAGCAGACCCAATCTAGCCCAGAATTCAGACAGCACAGCAACAACACGAAAATACTTCTGTCCACCTTATTCTTTACTGGAGCCTCATGCCAGGCTAAATACAGAACATGGTCCATTGTTCTATATGACTTGAATTAGAATTGTTAACCAAACTGACATCCATTTAGGAAATATGTTCTTACGAAGAGTATTTCTGTAAAACATTTAGACAGCAACAACATAGATACGTTAGCGTCTGAAATACTTCTCATCTGCATTCACCTAGCAATTTTATCAGGAAAAGGGTGCTAATCTCTAAACAGCTTACTCATAAAACATTTTAGTAAATGAAAATTATCAAATTGCATCTTTTCATGTAACACATTAGAATACAGTGGTGCTCGTTACCTAGAAGTCAATTCTGCTGAGCCAAACCTGCACAGTTTCAGATTCATGCAGCACCCTGGCCATAAAGTTACCTTGGCTTACCAGGCATAGTGAGAGGCTGGGCTATTTCAGAGAACACACAGAAGGCCCGTGATGGGGAAACAGGGATGTCAATATTCTGAGCTTTCTGTAAAGCCGTGGAAAAAGATACACATGGCTAACAGATCCCTCCATCTTCACGGATGCTTGCCTCCTTTTGCTAGGAAGTAATGAGCATGGAATTGCTCCTTTTGGTGTGCTATCTATAAATTGAGGGCTGTGTTGCTGCACTGGAGCTTTAGCCCTAAGGATAGTGTGCTTTCTAAGTCCTATAAAGGATTTCAGTGAGCAAGGGGTACTCCAAGCTGTGAGTCTGCCTGAATCTGTCTGTTCAGCCTTGTGACTAATTGAGCATCTCAGAAAATGAAGGAAACCGAGGGAAGGCGGTACCAACCAGGCATGCAAATTAAATTGTTACAAAGATATGTGTTGAACAACTTCAGATAAAATGAATCACATTACTATGAAAAATTATAGGCTGTAAAATTACAGAGACTGAAGATACTTCTAATTAGCCAGTGTTAATTATCTACTCAAAATACTTTGGGAAGGACGAATAGGAGATCCGTTAGGAAGTACATTTCTGCTGTTTATTGTTTAGGAAGAATTGCTGTATATGAGCTAAACTGTCTGCTTTAAGTGAACACTTGGAGAACAAAAAAAGGTGTTTTGTACTTTGGAAAGCAAATGTCTCACTAAAACTATTTAACTGTATGGCAAAATCACAAGCAAGAAAAAAATTAAACTTCCTCACAATTTCTAAGCCAATTTCAGGATTTGGTGACATGTATTACAAATGCTCTGGTGTAAATGATGCAGGTACTTTTCACCCTATTTAAGGAAAAACCATCCTGCATATTCTTTTTTGCCAGCATTAAATGGCTATGAAATTTTTCTATTCCAGCCCCATACACACTTTGGCCCTGCTCTTCCCCATTCCAAATGAGAGGTGGTGCAAGGTGCAATCCCATGTCATAGCAGGCACACTTCCACAGCTGGTAGACAACAGTGTTAACAAAGCATTACATTATCTAAGAAATAACTGCAGAACAAACAGAACTGGGATCTAACAAAACTTAGCAAAATGCTAAGGCCTCACAGAAACCAGCAGGAGCAACAGTTTGTACAGGAGAGGGGATTTCTACACCATGGCAGTAACTGTAACATAGCAAGTGGTCCAAGATGAGAGATGAAGACATAGCTCAGGTAAAACGAACAGTTTGGTGAAATTTAAATATATATATAAAAGAAGATATTAGACTAGAACTACCATTTCAATTTTAATTACAAAGCTTACCCTGTAAACACTGACCTAAACTGAGCTGAGAAAACCTTCATCTCAGTTAGGACTCCAGGTTTCCACTCTACACACACAATGGCAAAAGAACAGGGATCTAAACAGACCTAATTATAGACTTTTCCTGTTCTCAGGCTATGTGGAACTAAACTTCAAACAATCTAGCCTCTGGTAACCTTGACCTGGAAAGCAACTGCTGTTTTGGTATATTAAGAATCTTTAATGATTGTATTGCTCAGATTCTGGGTGGTCACTTGGTTTCAGGGGTATTAGCCAGCCATAGTAAAATCTAGATAAGACTCTCAGCTTACAGTGACAACTGAGAGGGCTGAAATGGAAATACAAATTGACAGTACAAGTTTCTCTGATGTCTGCAGATCCTGTCATCGCCAACCAAAACTCACACAGCAAGGAAAATCTGCACATGGTCATAACTCACGGAGAAGAAAGTCCAGAAAAAAATTGCCTTTAGGAAGAAATATATTGCATGTTTAATTCTCTTTCAACTATGTCTTCCTCTTGATTCTCTTCTCAGATATTAAGGGTCTGAGTCTATGCACACCAAATCAGTGGAAAATCTTCCAGCTGTGTTAGGTTTAAATGTGCTCCTTAAAAATCTAAAATTAAAACTAGCTGTGATGGATTTAAGAGTTAATTTCTGTACACAACATAATTTTTCTATAGTTACTTGAAAAATAATCAATGCTGGTCCCATTTTAATATTGTCCTAAAACCTGCCTCATCCTTACACAAAACCAAACCAAACAACAAATCACACAGCTTTTGCGAGTCCTTGCAAGCTTATTGACTTGGGTAACATATTTATCTGAGTGAAGCTGCAGTGCTGACAGAATTCAATAGCACAAACTCACTCCTGGAACTACACCAGCTCCCTCTATGTGCACCTTGGCAGACACATCTTCTGGCTGAAAGACTGCAAAGAGATAGGAAATAGAAGCGGTAAAACCCAGCCTCAGCCTCCCCTATGCTGATGGGTTCCAGAAGATTTATGGTGTTGCTAAGAGAGGCGCAGGGCCAGCAGTCCTGCAAACCCTCGCTCCAGGGATACTCGCGGAGTTTTGTCTACGCTTCGGGGCTGGCTGCCTTCCCATGCAAACGATGTATGAGGATTAGCTTCTGTGCCAAAGGAAGCACAGATAATTTTGCCTTGACTTGAATGTTAACAAGTAGCAGACCCTGTGTAAGTGAGGTTTGAAATGTAATTTTTAAAAGCAGCTGTTTATTTAAACTTCACCGTACTGTCTAATTACTGTAAAGCTGAATGGCTTTCACTTGAAACCACATGCAATATAGCCTGGTAACTCTGGGTACAGTTTTGGAGTGGAATCCTTGAATCCAAGGATGAATAACACCATTCCAGCTATTATATTCCTGAAGGTACATTTTCAAAGGCATATGCAGACTCTGAAACAAAACATTTCCTTGGGGACAAGACAGATAAAAAAGTAACTCTTCAAACCTGCAGACCATCGAAAGCACAGTCTGCAATAGTAGTGGCTGTCAGCTGCTGTCTGATGTGAAAAATGTCAAGAACATGCTTTGTGTTTTACTGCAATAAAGGATTGTGCATCAATATAAATTAAAAATACATAGTTATCTTTCTTTGGAAATGAGTAGCTACCTTGTTTCACATATAATTGGAAGTGTTTGTTAAGAAAATTCTCACAGAGGTTGAAAAATACAATTTTTTATAGTCACATTATCATTAGTGAAAAGTGAAGTACTTACCCTAATTTATTTACAGCTTCACTTAGTTCCCTGATATTATTTGACTGAAATATGGAGTATTTACTTTCTCTTCTCCATTAATTTCATTGTAATAATGAAGATTTTCATTCTTTTTAACTTGCATTCACTGTGTTTACTATTGTGTTGGCACAAAGGAAAATACATTGCTTGGAAAAGATGTTCTGTTTCTGTGGTGGAAAGACGCATGTCAGATTAAAGGCTTATTTAAAAGGTGATAGTTCCCTGAGGTATGTCTCTCTGAAAGCCAGAATTCATATTGTCTTCTTTTTTTTTTCTGGTTTGATTTTTTTTCCCCTGCCCCCTGTGAACTTTGCCTATCTTTTCAAACTACTGGCTTGAAGAAAACCATCCACCCAGATTTTGTCTGGCCATATAACTCAGGAGAATTGCTGGAATTTTCTGTCCTTTCTTTTTCTTGCTCTTATTCCTGCAGTACCTGACAGAAGGTTAATCAGAACTCATTTTCATGCTCTGATAACCTGTGTAGAAAAAAATACAGAAGGCTGGACTATGAAAGCCTTGATTAGTACAGAACAAATGTACCTTAAGGTATGGATGTTAGAATAGTTGCCCAATTCTATAAAATTAAAGTCTGCCATACAAAACCAACAGCAGGAAGTTCTTTCTTGTCTTCAGAAAATTTACTTCTATTCATTAAGGAGAAAAATGCATTTCAGGAGTGTATATTTTCAAAGAGAGCAGAAGGTGTTGAATCTTTATTATTAGTGTCTCAGGGAAAACCTTTCTGTAGACCATCTGGAATTTCCTAAAAAGAAAACATTAGTCGAATTCCACCTGATGACAGCAGGATTTGTTTTCTGTTTTCATATGCTTTATATTAGGTCCCGTAACTGGAAAAAGCCAATGGTCTGTGGATCAAAAGAGAATCATAGGTATTTGATACTGTGTGGCTTAATACTTTAATGGATTTAAAGTTATTACCAAGGAATCCATAGCAGCTAGCAAAAGGACCTCAGCAAAAAGACAGATGTAAGATTTTTTTTTCATCAGTTGTCTTCCCATTCCGTTTCAATCAGGGTAAACCACACCAGAAGTGTTGGAAGCACCTGCTACTATTGACCCCAGCACCACACAGAAAGAAGGGCCGGTGCTTTTCAGCTGGCTGGAGACAAGAGAAGTCACTTGCTTGGAAACCAGTGCCCTCTGCAAGCAAGTTAACTAATGGCTCAAACCCCACATATGACCTGGTGTCACTTTGGAAATAGAAGCTGTTTGTCCCCAGCTCTCCCATAAGAAATGTCTGCGAGTGACTCTGCAAAATCTCCTTGCTGCACACACCAGTCCGTGGTGTCTCGGCTGCAAAATCACTGAGGTCATGCTGTGCACAGTCCTCGTGCACCACCAACACTGCCCTGTGCTCTGCCCTGGCCTAACATTATCATTACACCTGTAAAATACACACATATGGCCCAGGCTGCTGGGAGTTCAATACTTTTCTGATTATTGTCCTGGGGTGAGAGTTTGGAACAGGGAGTCACAGATGCCTTCAGAGTTGAGCGTTAACTGCTCAAGAACTGAGGGAAACTGTTTCAATAAAGTGTCACAGCACAACCTGTGTTTTAAAAAATGTCATGGCCTCAACTCCCCCTGAAGTACCAGCGTTCTTCAACCACTCCAGTCTTCCTCCAAAAGTGGTGCTGCTGAGTTACAGAACTGCTCTGGCTGTAAGCTGTTCTGCAGTACTGCAAGGTGTCATAAACTGCAAATCAACAGTCAAGACGCTTTTAAATATTTAATTATAGGGCTCTACCTTAAAGCTTCCTTTTCAAGGTCCAAAAAGTTACATGCTTTGCCCAGTGACTTGAGACAAAATTCTCCATTACTACTTAGGAACACATGTAGGTCATAAATTACATTAATCTCTGGCTACTAACCCAGTCTGTACTATGACACCACCGCAGCCTCTGTGCAGATGCCTCTGCCACAAGAGCTGGTTCTGGTATTAACTTTTATCTAGCTAGAAACAGGAGTAATAGAGACTCAGCAGCACGCACTTCATCACTGACTGTACAAACCTGCAGCCAAGCCTACATAGATGTATATATAATATATACTTATAAAGTTTGTGAGCCCTCACTAGAACCTACAGTGCTATATTTGTATGACTGTCAAATTGCATGCTAGCTGGATTAAACTTGTTGTGGTTATGGCCCATCATTTACTGAGTAAAGATACTGCAAATGCTGACTCAATAGACTGATGCTGAAAGTGTTTTCCACACAACTTGCACTCTTACTGCGGGCCCAAAATATTTTAGCATGGCCGAAACGAAACTTTCCATAGCAGGCTGTAAAATACAATCAAAACAAACACAGAATGAAATCTGTTGTATTTTATATAATAAATAGGAACCTTGCCCAAACCTCATGTAAGTAGTTGGTTTTCACTCATATCCCACAGCGCGGATGCACTCTTGTGTGGTATTAAAGAGTGTGGTTTGAAAATCATTTTCTATTACACTTGTGCATCTTTCTAGGAATATAACAACAGAGAATAAAAGGAAGCATTTGCTTCACAGTCAAAACACACTGTTCCTTCCCTCTGGAACAACCCACAGGGCTGTAACACCACTCGTATCTCTTTTGCCCAACAGATGAGTAGGAAAGCAAGAGAGAGTGTAAAGAAGATTTGATCCTTAGGCAGTAATGCTTTCTATACATTGCACAGAACTCTCTTGCATTCCCATAAGGATGAGTACTTCGTTTCTACAGACTGGGTTTTTCTGCCCCAATCACTCTGACTGCTTTCACTAGCAACCATATCTGATGTGATGTGGTGGTCTGCTATCTGCCCCTATTCTTGTTCACAGCATCAGCCAGCACTGAGCAATTGCTGGGCCACTGACAGCATGTGATGATGAGTTTGGACAAGCAAGCCAGTACAACTCAAAAGCACTATCTCCTTTTCAAATGTCAAACTTCAGTGGAAAATCTGGGAACTGGAAAAAACACCCTGATACTATTAGATCCGATTACAGGAATTGAGGCAAAAATGTTACTCTCATCCTGAGGGAACTGCAAACCACTAAATCATCCTAAGTTAAGAAATGCACACGCAGTCTTCCATTATGATAATTTACAAATGTGCTTCTTTTATTCTCAAGAATTTAAAAATCCTTAAAAGCAATTTTACAAATCAGACTCCCCAATGCAGATGCATCTATGTAACACAAAAATGGCACAATGGACTCAAACCAGGGGCATTGTGTGCACTGCGGAAGGACAGCCACACCTAAGATAAAAACAGAAGCTCATTTTATAGGCTACAGTAGCCCCACACAATAGCACTGGCACAGAAGGAGCAAATGACGTCAGTCATTTCAATTTCTGCTACCACAGGGGTACTCTAGGTATTCAGAAACTACATCTGACCAGAGCACCAAAACTAACAGCAATGAAAAACACCCCAAGGGAATCAATTGTGTTTGTATATATCATCCAAAAGAGAAACACAGTCTTCATGTCACTTCAGGAAAAAAAAAAAAAAATCACAGATTCCATTTGAATTATTACTAAAGCCTTTGAACCCTAACAACAAAAATGCATGCTCATAAAAGGCATACACACAAGGATGTCTTTTCACTTTCCTCACACTACATATCCCATTCAAACACTGAGAAAACACTTATGCCCCAATCCCTTGTATGTTATGACTGATTTAATTCATCAGCCTTTCAGCACCAACTTAACAGCTCTAGTGACAACAACTATGCCAGGACTGCAGCTGTTAAGAAGCCTCTGCAAAGGAACACTTGAAATTTTCATAAGTTTTTAAGCATGCTTTTGAAGAACCTGTTCTTCAAAAAGTCTAGTTCTTCCAAGTCACAGACTCATCTGTAAAGCAGCAAATTTAATTACAGAAATTGCAAAACAGAAGTGAGGACTACAAGCCAACGAAGAGGTGGGGGCTGGCACCCTGGGGGAGCAGCTCTATGGCTCTTCCCAGTGTCTGCATTGTTCTCCAGGTCAGAAGACCATTCCCAAAGAGCAGCAGAGCTCTGTCCCTGCCTGCTGGAGTCACTCACAGAACTTCAGAGTACAAAGGCACACCTCGAAAACATTCTGGTACAGAAGGAGATGTGACCACAGTGTTGTATGTCTGAAGGGGAGAATAAGGGAAAAAGGGAAAAGGGAATAGTGGGGGATAATGCCTTACCCTTTCCTGGACACACATGCACACTTAAACATACACCAACAGGTTCCCCAAACTGCATCAGGTGGCCCTTCTGGGGGTCTAACAGTTCACAGTTATTTAGCTCTGCACTTCATAAGGCAGCAAAGATTCCACCCGAAGATAAAGCAATAACATTTTTGACTGCTCTTGGGAATATTTTCCATTTTCTCAGAGGTTTATTTTGATTTCTCAGCTTCACGATTGCTGTGTTTACTAGTAAGTTCCAAGATATCTTCATTTTGAACTCAACTTCTTGATCCATGATCCCTGTTAAAACAAACATTTTCTACTGCTACCTCAGTGACATGGCTGACACCAATTTGAAATGAAAAAATAACCAGGGTATCTAGCACAGTCAAAACAGCTCTAAAACAGCTTTGCACACAGCTTCAGCAGAAGGAAAAGTACAAAGGGTGATGCATAATTCCAAAAAGTTTTGATTAAATTTGGAATCCAGTAGATGAATTGTGCTCTAGAGATTGTTTTTAGGGCATAGAATTCACCTTAAGGTGAGGAAAGGCCAAGGATACATTCCTATGATGTAATGAAACACAGAGAAGTGAGGCGGACTTACAAACCTACGGCACAGCACTTGTTAAACAATACACAGGCAGCATCAGTTATCCTAGAAAGGATATCCTTGACTGTGAGCTCCACAGGCTTCCACCTAAATAATCCTGCTTAGACCCGGAATTCTGCAGTTTCTTGAACACAAACTACCACAGGGGTCAGCAGAATCTGACACTAACACAAAGTACTACCATGGACCTAGACATGACTGCTTAGATTTTATCCCAAGGTAATTTCCTTCCATAAAGAAAATAGTATGAAAAAAACGGTACCTTCTTACTCTAGGCACACATTCCTGTTTATTTTCCATAATAGTGTTAAATACTTGAAGTGCTTTAAGACCAAAAAATATAACTTATTTTTTTGAGTAAAATTCTGACAAATGGATGCATTCCATTCCCACACAGTGGGACTGTATCCCCCTTTAGGCATCACCAAATAGACTTGTTTGGTGCATTTCAGTGACAAAACACCGACCATGGTGTAACAGGGGGAAAGAACTCAGTCTGACTTTTTAGATTCAAGACTCAGTTTATGGTGCTTGTGTTGGAAAATTATGCTTTTGATTTGTAAATGGAACTAAGTGAGTATAGGAACTATTCAGACAGAAAACCTATGGAAGGGCCATTTTATCAAGATGCTTTTCTGACTGCAATTCCTAGGCACAAACCCGCATAAAATTGCTTTCTTCCAAAATAGGAAAATGGGTCTCTTGGATTGTTGCTCATAAAGAGAAAAGGGGAGCAGAAATAACTACATTTTTGTTCTGCTTAAAATTAATGTAGCATGGAATTTAAATCCAAACCTGAGGCATTTCAAAGATGGGTAGTAGTAACTGCCATAAGCATTAAATTAAAAAAAAAAATGACACAGAACCCAGGGGCATTTTCATCTAGAAGTTATTACAGGACTGGATTTAACAATAAATTCCTTTTGACTTTGACTTAACTGTCTGAGCTGCAAGTATTGAGGTCTAGCTTTCAAATTCTTCATTGCATATATTGCATTTTTTAAAATACAGAAAAAAATGGTGATTTATTTCAGAGTCCTGATACCCTGGTTCCCACACAGCTGTCTAAGAACAGCCCTGATTACTCAGTGCCAGCTCTCCTTGTTTCCAGCTGCTAAATCCCATTAGAAGCAGCTAAAAATGCATTAAGCACTTTCCTAACATTACTTTTCTGTATAATCAATTTTTGTAGTTGTCATATGGATAACAAACAGAAAAGCTGGATCAGCAATAAAATTAACTGCTTTCAGAGATGTGTTCAGCACAGTTAGAACATACACAATCTTTGATTTCTGGGGTAATCAGGCACCTAATACCCATAAGGATTTTTTTCTCAAATTCCTGAGCACAGCCCTGGCTGTGCTATGATTAATTGCGAAGTTTCAAGACCGATTAATTTCCCAGTCTCACAATCCTGCTCTCAAGCCTACAACTAGCTAAGGGCAGATGAAAAATTCTGCGTGTCTACAATTTCTGCTGGAACACTCCTGCTTTGAAAGTGGGATAAAAGTCAGGCAATTGCTGGATTATAGTCCACCATTACAGTCCATTGCAGAGGACTGCAGAGGAAAAGCATCATTTCCAAATGAAAACAAAGCACTGGTTGCTTCTGAAGTGAAATGCAGCCATGGAGCCCACTTGTATGAAGCTCCAGTAGTTTGCCAGGACACACTGGAGCTGTTAGTACAAGGAGTTCACAGAGAGGCAGTGACAAAGTGACTCAGACATTGATTTGAAAAATCTGGAAGCAACAATGGCAGGATGAATTAAGACAGTAGCTGGACAACACAAAAAATGCTAAAGAAGCCAGGGCCAGCACGTGTAAACCAGGGCACAGAGATTCTCACGTGTACAACATCAACAACTATACCAAGGGCTGTTTCTTACATTTTAAGTGAGACTAGACATAGCTATGGGAACTATTCATTGGCATCAACAGCACACGCTTGTATTTGGAAATTATGGATTTTTGCTGCAGAATATGCACTTCAGCATCTTGATTATAGTTCCAATCACAGGACAAGAATCAACCTCTTTTAGATAAAAGTATTGTTGCACCGAGATCCTGTTTACTTCCAGTTTTGCATCTTGCCTCTCCAGAAATGTTAGTCAGGCTTGGCATGTTTCCGATGTAGGGATTAGAATACAGGAATTCCTTAATTAACTTCACACAACCTCTGACACAGGAGCCGAGGCCTCTGTACACGGAAGATGACGTGGAGAGTCAGTAATGGCAATACAAGACACACGACCCCCCTGCACTTCCAGTTCTCTACCAGAGAGAGACAGAAGGTGGTTACAGAGCTCTGCATCTGCTCCCATCGGTATCAGTGCAATGGTGTTTCTGTGGCTCTGAAACTGCGATAAGAAAAAAAAACTACACCATACAGATGCTGTCTAAACAAAGAAAAATATCTAAAAACACACACACAAATCCTGAAAAACACAAATCATGGTCTTTATCATTTGGGAAAAGATGCTTTAGACCAATTTACGCTGGCACACAAACCAAAGGTAATCTCAAGGCCCAGTCTGTGGATGAAAAATCAGTGTACACCCACTAAACCATCTGCAAGGCTCTGCCTCAACAGGAAGATTTCAGCCCCCATAGATGTCAATTAAAAGTTCACGTTGGATCAATCCATATTAATCATAACAGCCCCAAGTCTGCCCTGCAAGCAGCGGGACACAAAAGTATTACTTGAACTGGCACAGGATCATGAGACATTTGGGTAGGAGCACAGCACACCGACATTTTTCTGCTTATAGCTAACCCGTGCTATGTAAGAAGACGCACTGGAACAGATTGTCCAGAGAGAGCATGGAGTCCCCCTCACTGGAGACATTCCAGAACCGTCTGGACACAGTCCTGTGCCACGTGCTCTGGGATGGGCCTGCAGCAGCACAGAGGCTGAGCCAGGTGACCCACTGTGGTCCCTTCCACCCTGACACATTCTGTGACTCTGTGGGCTGTGCCGTAACCACTGTGTCCACGCGCCTTATCGCTGCTGTCAATACTGAGAAAACAACACCTTAGTTCCAGTCACCGCCCATGCACGCTCAGGCTTCTCTGGAGGCGGAAGCCCGGGCCGAGGGTCCAACAGCCCCCAAACACCTCCAGCAGCAGCATTGCGCCCAGCCCCGCCCCGGAGAAGCTTCTTTTAAAGGCGCTGAGTGCCCCCCGCGGTGACGGGGCGGAGGAGGGACAGGAGGGAACCCCCAGCCCGAGCCCCCTCACACCGNGCGGTCCGGCGCGCGCGGGCCGCGCCATGTCGGATGCCGTTGGGCGCAGCCGGGGCCCCGCCCCGCCCGGCGGCCCCAGCGCCCCGCACTGAGCCCGGAAGCGCTTCCCGGCCGCACGCCCCGGGACCCCTGTCCCCGCTCCAGCCTCCGCTCCCCGCGCCCGGCGGGGCACGCGTCTCTCCTTCCTCCCTTCCTCAGGAGGAGCGGGGGGGCCCCCGCAGCGGGGCCCGGGGCAGAGCCGGGGGGCGGGAATGCAGCCGCCGGAGCCGCAGCCGCAGCCGGAGCCGAGCCCCCAGCGCAGCACGGTGAGGGGGGGCGGTGGTGAGGGAGAGGTGTGCGGGGGGGATTTGGGGGCGGGCAGGGCCGCCCCGCTGGCGGGGGTCAGTGAGCGAGGCTCGGGGGACACCCCTCGCTCCCCCCATCCCGCCGGGCTGTGGGTGTCCCCCCCTCCCCGGGGGGGAGCGGGCTGCAGCCGTCCCGGGAGACACAGACGGGCTGCCCCGGGGAGCAGGGGGTGTCTGCCCTGCGTGGGCCCGGGTGTGGTGACGGGAGGCGGCTCGTGTTGATCCTGGCTCCTGTTTTGCTGCCGCACTCCCACGCACCGAGCAGGGAAAACTTTGGGCTTTGTTTTTGGAGCCCTTTGCGGAGCGAGGCGGGCGGACTGCCCGGGGATCCCGTGCGAGTGTCCCCTCAGCAAGGGGCTGTGGTGTCTGCTGGGCCGCTGATGCTGCTCTTGCTGCGTAAAAATAAATAAATAAATTAGCAAAAAGCAAATGGATTCACAGGTAAACGCTGCCACTGCCCCTTGGACGTGACTGCAGCGCGATGCTGCTGCTGCTGCTGTGCCTTGGCTCTAGAAATAGAAGGCCCCCAAAGGTAGCAAGGCCTTGGCTATGCTCTGTCCAGAGTCTTGGCTTCAGGTCGGGTTTGAGGTCTTATCGACTGTTCGTGTTCGCTCTGAGGAAGATTAACTCGAGTTTCATTTTGTTTGGTTTTTTTTAATATAAGTGGATATGGTGGATGGATACAGCTCTTATTTATGGCTTGGTACTGTTCAGTGTCAGTATAGGGCTGTGCAGTCGCTGTGCTTTTTCCCCTCCTTCAGACATAACTTGTAACATGATATTGGCCGTTGTTTCCCTGGCTTTGGCAAGGAGAAAAAAAGGAGAGGAAAGGCAATTGTTTAGATGGCTCGGAAGTATCTGTACTTCAGGATTTGGTAGAGATTCCTTGTGTCCAGAAAAAATGGAATGGCTCAGATAGGCCACTCTTGGAAAGTAATGGGAAAACTTAAAGTAAGACACTGTGTTCAGGTAAACATGCATGAAACTGTCATGGGAGGTCTCAGTGCTAACAGGTTTGAAGATGCTATTCTTCTTCCGTTCTAAATAAATATTGAGAGTGGTCAGGTCAACCTATCCAGCTGATGTGTCAATATGTGTTTGTTATTTTTAGTGCTGGTGTTTACTGTGACAAAATTGAGTCGTATTTCTTTATGGGCTTGTGTTCTGTAGCAGGTCCACCTGATCACTAATGTTTCCAGAGGACTTAGTGTAACAGAACTCTTAAAACTTGCAGGTAAAGCTTGCATGATCAAAGGCCAGTCACTGTTCTGGTAACTTTAATTTTGTTTCCTAGATTGCGAGACAAGCAATACTTTCTTCTGCCCCTCCTTAAGTATATTTGCAGTTAACATATTTCATGTAAAAAGAAGAAATGTTAAATTCATTTCCTCTTTGTAGAGAGAGAGGAACAGGATTCTTAAAAATAAAGTATTTCACAACATTTGTTAAAGCTTGCACTTTGTCCTGCCTTGTGAATGGTGTCTGTTGATAGCAGCAGTCTGAAGAGTGCCATAACAGCCTGTATTAATGTATATATAGGCTGTCTCAGTTCATCCATAAAATTACCAACATACCAAATTTTGCACACATTAGTAAAGAATAATCAGCATTTAAGCCTGCCTTTAATCTTGAATATTTTGGTTTAAACGCAGGTAGCTGGATAAGTGTGATGTATTCTCATTATGAAATTATACTTTTATGATGTATTTTTTTTTCAGCTTGGCTCATAACCTTTACAGTTAATGATTGCAGGTAAATATAAAGAGGGTATTGTGAGATCTATGTCCATTCTTGTTGTTTCCTGGATCTCACTGAGGCTCTTTTATCTTTCCATGAGTTTTCATCTTGAGGAAGACTAGATAAGTTGAATAGGTATTATGAAAACATATCTGACTTTCAGCCAGCTTTGGTGATGTCTGTGCTGGTGTCTCTCTGTTGAGTTGCAAGGTAAAAGATAATCCTAGTGGAAAAAGACTCCTTTGAAGTCATCCAAGAGAATACATTAATGTGGTTCTTTGGGCTATCCAGTAATAACTTGCCTCTACCCCCTGTCAAGAATTATGTAGTGTTTACGTGAAGTTTTTGGTTGCGCTGGTCCGTAGACACTTTCTCCTGACTTCAAACCTGCGATGTTTCATTTTGTATGTGTTTGTAAACAGCATAAGTAGCCTCAAAGTATGACCTGCAAAAGTATTCTTTGTTAGGGCAAGAGTTACGTGGGTATGTACTGCAGTACATAATAAATAGGAAACCTGAGATGTTTTATTGAATTATTTTTCAAAGAGCTGTATATTCAACTGGGATGGTTTTCAAATCCCTACTTTCACAACTGCAGTGTTTCAGCAAAATCACTAACACGAGCAAAAGCCTTTGATTTACTTTTTTGACACCAAAGGTTTTTTCGTGATGATCGAGTCATTGAGTAAATGATCAAATCTAGTAAATTTTGGGTAGTGTCAAGTCTATCGTGTGTGCTTAGTCATCCAACTCAACTATGCTATGACACATTCTGCTCTGGGAGCATCTGTGATGCTGCTGTTCCCACTGCTGCGAGCTGAAGTAGGTGCAGTGCCTGTGAGTGCACACATAAGTGCGAGTAAAGTGTAGCTAAAGGTGTTTGCAGTAGAAGTTAGTTTTGTGACATGGTATGGTTAAAAGGCAGGTGACAAATGGTGTGTGAAACTGAGAGGGTTCATACAAAGCCTGAAAATCTATCATAAGCACCTTTTGGGCTACTTTTGACTGCAAGTGTTCTAAGGTACATGGTAGAAATAGCTGTGACTTGTGGTTTTGCAATATCCTTTCTTGTCCCTTTACTGTCTTTACTCAAACAGAAAAATAAAGCCGAACTGAAAATTTTGGTGCTACCTAGTGCTGTAAACTGATATTAGGGATTTACTTTCAAATCCCTGCCAAAGTTTTCTATTACCGTCTTTTTTTTTTTTTTCAAGTTGGAACTCTTGGTTTTCTATATAATACAAATTTTCTGTAGACTTATTTCTGTATGGGCATAGGAGACTAAAATACTGTCTGAAGGGCAGTATTGACTATCTTGCTCTTGTGAGAGATTGAGAATAGTTTTGCAGAGGTTGAATGTGTGGTGATGTCATGGTGCCAGTTCTCACGTGTGAAGCTCTCACCATAAATGGAAAGATGAGTTTTGAAATACTTGTTTAGACTTGCGTGTGCAAATGTTGAAGGTGTTGGTTGAAAGCACTGCTAGAATAGGTTCTTGTAGTCTGCCAAACCTTGAAGTGTCAGGCAAAATTGTCCTTTGAAAGGCTTACAGATTGGGAATGTGCTCATAAATACTTAGCAAAATGCTCTCTCCAGCTCCAGACGAGTGGTGATAGTGTAGGTGGTTCTGTGGCACTGAATATCCATCCTGGGGATCTCCTGTCCTGTGTGAGGAGGGCTGTTGGTCAGCAACTTCTGTGCTGTGTCAGTCAGTGTTTAAGAGGTGGCACTGTGCTATTGGTATCCAGGAGACTCACGTGCACAACTCCCAGAAAAAACGTCACTGAGGTGTTTTTATTGACTTGAGAAGCTGAAATACATCTCACAAAATTCAGTATATAATGAGGTGAGACAATGCCACATTATTGCTGATACAGTTCGAGTTGTGCAGTGAGTTCTTATTGTTTGGCATTTTTCTTGTTGGTTTTTTCTTTTTTCTTTTTGAAGATTAATTACACTGGATACATCACATTGTCTGTCTCAGCTTAATGTCAGAGTGGAAGTAACATTTCAATATTCTTACACCCCATTGATTACTACCTTGAATGTTTCTCCCTTTTCAAGTATTGTTTTACAATAGCCAGCATAGCACTAGAGTATAAAAGTGAAAAATGCCATCTCTGTTAAGGTTATGTACAGCTTTGTGTTTTTAAGAAGCATTAGTTCTTCAGTTCCTGGTGGGCTTTATTTTATTAAGGGCCTGAATTCAAAATAGTGGTATTTTAAAAGCATTGAATTACCAGGTTTTGTCCTAATCTAGCTCTATTATAAGGAAAAATAATGCTCTTTTCAGAGAGTTGTTTAAAGCAGGGGGCTTTGTAAGCAAATAGCAAAGTCACAGAGAGAGAGAGAGGTCATTCTGCTACAGTGATATGAGCAGCCTGGCTGTCACAGCTCAAGTACAGATGTTTTCCTACCTGCCAGTGGCCTTGCTGGTGGATCATTAAGAGTGTTTTCTTGAAAACACCTTTCAGCAGATTCTGTTCAATCAATCTTGTTCCACACTCATAATGAAATACTTTCTTTCAAATGAAATTGCATATCCACTAAAGTGTATATTAACTTGAAAAGTGGGTCAATTTCTGTGAAATCATGGTTGATCTAGGGACAAATTGAGAATTTTTAGGAAAAAAAACCCTTGTTACTATCAGTATTTGTCTTGGATGTTGTGGCAGGAAAAAACTTGAATGATTTAATAAGCTCAGTATTGACTGTTTCTTACCAGATTTGGTAAAAAGATCCACAGCAGTGCTGGTATTTTAATCTTGTTGCAACTTTAAGCTTAAGCATTTTTGCATTCCTTGGTTATATTCTGAGGTGATTTGCCCCCAGGTCTCATCTGTTTTAACAATTTTTCCCGGTTTACAGTGTCACAGCTGCATTCGAAAATGGCTGGCAAAAGGCTTGGTTTGCTCTGTGTATGTTATTTGTCACATTGGTATAAATCCTCGAGTGTAATTCTTTGTGTTCGGTGGGGAGTTTGTATACTTTGGCTTGACTCAAGATGGGGCCTTTTTTCCTAGCACTTGAAAGAGTTACAGATTTGTTTTGTTCTTTCGCATTGAGCACAGGATCAATAATAGTTGATAAATAGGAGCTGGTTGGGTTTTGTTGGCTTTTTTTTTTTTTTACCTAGATGTTGTGCAAGTTATGAAAGAGATATAAAACTTGGCTTTCATGTGGATGTTCTTCAAGATCAGCTTGCAGAAATAGTGAGCCAGGCACTGGGCTTTTGCAGAGCATTGCATTGAAGTGTATCTGCCTTTTTTTCTTGAACTTCTTACATTTCTCTTGAAGGAATAGTATTTCTTGCTGTAATCCTGCTAACATTGGATCAGAAATGATGTGTCTAGATAAGGCAAAGTGTTAATTTGGTACAGTTTCACTCTGTTGCTTCATATTTGCTAAAAAAAATATGAACAGGTTAAATTTCTACTAGCAAGCATTACATCAAATATCATCTTTCTTCTCACTGCTGATTTGAATGTGTTAAAAACTAAGTTATTTTCTGGACATTCTGCTGAAAAGTTACTTTATGTTCTTTCCTGGTAAAAATCAAGTTTCGGCTGCCGGGGGATCTGGAAGTATGCAAATGTGACTTCAGTAATTGCTGAGTAAGTGTTGTAGCTGGATTCGGAACACTTACATGAAATTGTATTTTAAAACTTACATTTTTGTCAGTGCTTTTGTACGTTACCATGGGTTTTTCAACTCAGTAGTAAGTTTCAAATGGACAGGACAGGGGAACAGCTATTGTAGTCTTTTATCTATGCTTTGTTTCCTGCTGTTTGGGCAGCGTCATGAAAATGTCGCTACAGAAGTTTGCATGCTGGTCCAACTTCATGATCATCAGTGTTCTATACAGGTGTTTCACAACAAATCTCACTGTTGGACTGAAAATGCCTCATGCATTGTGAGTTTAAGAGCTTTTTGAATAATTTTTCAGGAGTATGTTTGTAGTTTTGTGCTTTCGCCTGCTCTTACACTGAAGCTGTTAGTCGTCAATGCGTACTGGTTTCAGTAGCAGGCAGTGACAGTGAGATAATTACCCCTGTTCACATCCAGCTTCCTTCTGTGTTGGTGTGAGTTCATTGACACTTTCTGCAACAAACATTTTTTAATTATTGTTTTCTTGGAATGTCCTGTTTAAAGGAAGAGAGGTCAGACAGGGAAGAGAGTTTGTACCACATCTGTTACAGTTGAATTAAGTTTATAAATGGCAGAGTGTAGATTCTCTTAGATGAAATCTGCCTCTTTGCTTTTGAAGCCCAGCCTGTAGATGCAGTAGATGCTTCTTTTGCTCTAAAGAAAGCTCCAAGTCAAGTAAATGTTCTACCTGCCAATCCTTTTCAAGATTTGGGAGTTGAGGTAAATGAGTCTGAAGGTAGCCTTAGGCCTAAGAGAGACCTGAGTAAGATCAGCTATTTTGGTCTGCCTTTAGAAATTATGTTCTACTGTATTAAAAAGAAAGAGAGAGAAAAAGAGTCAAAAAAATCACCTAAGTGTTGAATTAAAGTTCCTTCATCTGGAAGTAAGGGGTCTGTGAGAGGGAGATGGCTTCTGTAGAGGACAACTTGGAAGTTTTCCAAAGAGAAGAATCCTCTCAGGAATTCTGTACAACAGGTCTTGATGTTCGTAGTTCCATCAGCTGGGTGACATCTTTCTATAGTAATGTGGACACTGAGGCATCTTCAGTGATCTCTGTTGTTGTTACTCATGGAGGCACTAGTACCAACAACACAGACGTTTCTGGTACTGTGATAAACAGTACTTCTATTTCTGGAGGAACACCCAGTCACTTGAAAGCTGCTTTTCCTTAACTGAGACATTTTTCCGTAAAAGTTGTAGCAAAAATTTATGACACTTCTCCTAAGAGCATATGTTAACCAAGATGTGATCAGGGCATGGAGGCTTGTGCTGTTTGGTTCTTATCTGTACCATTCAGTTCTTGGGTTTTGTCTACAGAAGTCCCAGTGCAGTTTGTTCTCATGTCCATCTGTTATTGAGAGGTTGAAACACAGCGTTACTGGACTGGTGTCTCCAGTCTGATGGAGGATTCCCGTCCAGGAAATACAGAGAAGATGGAGGAACAGCTCCTACTTCTCTTACCTTTTAAGAAATCTGTATCTTCTGAAAGAGAGTCTGCTCACTCTCCTGGTGGTTGGACGAGGTGGAGAAAACTTTTTATTGCCAGTCCTGGGCTCACTGAAGCCGTGGTCCCTTGTGGGGTTGCAGTTCATGGACTTGATGACTTGGAGAACTAGCTGGAGGGAGATTGGTGTTGGGTAGCTGAGAGGAAAGGATCAAAAGAAGTTTGACCCTCTTCTGTGAATTGAGTTTTAGAAAGACCTCAGAAAACCAAGCAGTCCTTGTGTGCTTTTCCCCCCACCACTGAATCCTGTTACAATGTATACCATAGATCATTGTTTGGTCCAGCTTCCTGTAAAGAAGTCTAAAGAATGAGATTCTAAAGTCTCTCAATGTCTCATGGTTTTGGAAGTTTTGAAAGGTAAGGCTTTTGTGAGCTCTAGAAAAAGAGGAAAGAAAAGAAAAAAGTTTAAGTGTTCTTCTATGATTCAGGAGAGAAGAAAGTAGTTATTACATTGACATTTGGTACGTTTTGTTCTTATATTTTGATTATGTACTAGAACACAGATTCCAGATAGAACAGATGTGTCTTATGGGAGAAGTTGTGTCCTCGTGACAGTAGCAAATTTCTGCTTTGGGGCTACTCTGAATAACTTCTCTTGAGCCTGATCATTGGATTACTCTATCCACTTGTCCATTCATGGAATATTTGAGTTTAAGCTTTGCTAGTAGCTTTAGTTAGTCAGCCTTAGAGTAAGGACTACAGATATTTTGAATTAGTTCTTAAGTGCTGCTTTCTGAACTTCTTTGCCCTATTGGTTGTAGTGCCATCGGTATAAACGGTTGACTGCCCCATGCTTATGTAAGCTGCACTCATTTTTTAAGTGAAACTATTTATGGCACAGGCTGTTTAGTCTGTTCAGAAAACAAAAACTCTACGTACTTAAGGGGAATGCATTTAGACCTGCTTAGGGCTTTCTTTTGTCTGCTTTTCTGAGTTTGGTTTGGCTTTGTGTTTTTCACCATAGTTGGTTTTATGGGGGATGAGGGTGCTGTTTGTTTTGTTTTCCCATCAAGTGTATGGTGTACTTAGACTTGTAGGGCAAGTTATTTCTGTGTGTTGTAGAATTTGTGAATTATGTAAGCACGTTACATAATCATAAATAACCTTAATTTTTATTAAACTATAATAAATGTCAAGCAAGGAGAAAAACTTGATGTTTGGGATTATTTGTTCAGGACTAGTAATGATCCCGTATTCTGTGCTATGAGCATCATAGTTGTTTGGTTAGCTGATAGTGTGTACAGAGTGACAGAATGCTACTAGAAGACTATCAGTAGACAAATACTCTACCAAAAAATTGGATTTTTTTAAGTATTCAGAAAGTATTGTGGTGATGATTTGAATAATGCATTCTTAAAAAGCAGTTAAACAGCTGTATAGCATTTGTATAAGCAGTATTTAATTTAGGTTCCTTTAATGGTTAATGATTTTACTAGCTATGAAAAAAGACTGCTTAAACATTAAATGAGTTTACTAAGGTGCAAACCTCAAGGTTGAATTATAATAGGTTTTTATTACACATATATTCAAGTATATCAAATTTGTATTAGTTTTATGAAATACTCAAAGATGAGTAACTTTTGAGTATATTACTGTGATTGTAAGTCTTTCTGCAGAATAACTTTTCAGGAGGGATCTGTGAGGATTGCAAACTTGTCTTTAGATGTGTGTTTTAATTCTTACATGACACTGGATTAAACTCATATCAGTTCTATGTTCTATCTCAAAATACTAACATTTTTCAATCACAATATTAGTATAGTTTTGTATAGTTTGCCCTGTTTTTTGGATTATTTTCTCTGTTCTGTGATTTGTATTTGCTAATCCCTAAAATTCATAACTAATCTGGTTTGATGGCATTGTTTTTCCTGTGGTCAAGGCTAACAATTTTTCCCAATTCTTCCAAATAAAAAGAAGATGAAGATTCAGGAAGGAAGGTTTTCAGGAAGTTGAGAACAATCAACACTTCTCCAAGGTTTAGGTTTCTGGCTTGCTTGAATATGGATATCTGGATTTCACAGGGATGCTGATTGTTCTCTCATTTAACCTGGAAAATAAACCTTCTAGAAATGTTACAAGTTTTACTTCAGTGTCTAAATCACTGGGTGAAGTGTGACCAACCAGATAGTTCAACCAGAACTGTTGGTTGCAGTGTTCCTTGCAACTGTGAGGTTCCTGTGAGTAACAGGAAATCTGCTAAATGAAATCAAAGAGTTTAGACTTGGACTGTGACTTGGACAACTTTCTTAATGGAGAAGTCTGATTTCTAATAAGTTTTTCTGCCTTACCTGAAGGGAGAGTCTGCTCTGAGATGTTTGTGGTCAGATCCCATCCTGACGCTTTGGTCTAACACTTCTCTCTCTCTCTCTCTCACTCTGGGTGCCTACTTCTGTCTCAGAGTTTTGTGTCTGTCTATGACACAAGGTGTTGTGGGGTTTTGAGGTGAATCAGAGAGCTGATCCAGTTTGGGTGAGTATTTAGTGTTTGTAAATCAAAGTTTAGCTTCAGTAATGTCCATGTCACCATTTGGTCTCTAGATTTGTGGTGGTGTGTTGGGAGGAGCAAGCATTCAATGGAAAGGAGAAGCAAATTCTTTCTTCAGAATTATTGTGTTTTTACTGGTTTAAAGTGATTATGAAACAGTCAGATGAGACTTCCTTTGGGATAATTTCTCTTGTGGAAGCACCCAGAGTGTGTGCTACCGCAGAGCATTTTGTGATGATAAATATTTCCCTAGACAAAGATTTCTCCCCGCCGACTTAATTCCTGGAGTTAAAGGGTTTTTGTGCCTAATACTCACTTGTTTCAATTTTTTAATGTTTTTTCAGAGTTCAACAGCAATATCAAAACCACCTCTCTTTTGCTGGGATTGTTGTTTCCTTGGTGTATTCAGTCGTGACACTGTATGCTGGACAAAAAAATGAGTGGCTTTGGATGTTCAGTATTGCTTTTCCCGTGTAACTGTGTATTTCTGTGTCTCTGCATAGAAGGGAATTAGGTTGCAGCCCTATGTTCCCAGTTAAAGTTTGTAAGAAGCTTGGTATTTGAGTATAATATGTTTGTAAGTTTTGGTGTGTTTTTTTTCCTTCTGTTAATTGTTTTGCATTTTTGATGTTTAAGAATTTATTTTCTTTTTTTTTTTTTCCTGGAAGTAACATTCAATAGCATCTTATTCAGCAGTTCCTAATATTCCAGAATTCACTGCTAAGTTGTCTTTCTACTGACTCCCAGACCAGACTATGCTATGTTTATTACATAGTCTTCATTAGAGAGATGGTTTTTTTGTGCTATTGATTTTAAAACTGATTTTAAAATGTAAAATACATTTAAAAATTTATTCAGTTCAGTTTTATTTAGGTAAAAGCCAGTTGTATGAAAAAATTTGTAAATTAGGAACATGTACTTTTGATTTCTAGTAATGAAATTTCCTTTAAATATTTGGTCCTTATTTGAAAATAATAATTTGAATTTTAGAAGTTGCTTTTTGCAATAAATAATGCAGGTTGAGAATTTTTAATAAAATTTATGCATGCTTATTACAATTATTTCATGATGTTATTATTGAAAGTTTACATAGTGAATAATAAGTACAAAGTCAGTACTACAGTGTTTGAACCTGTGGCTTAATGGTGCGCCTGTTTGGGGATTTTTTATGTGTAGTTTCTATTTATTCTGGACTTGATTCAGTTGAATTGAGCATGTATAACTACAGAAAGAATGTCTTTACTCTTACACATACTTGGAAATGTGTTATTATAAAGGCAGTTTCTCATTAGGTTGTTTTGTCTGTGGACTGTGTGCAGTTCATTACCTTTTCAAATATGTAGAAAGTTGCTCTTCTCATCAGAGTAAATGGTTGGGTGTGGAAATCTGACAAATTAAGTAATAGAGATTAGGTATTTGAGGAAGTATGTACAGAGTTGAATGTGTATTTTCTTCTGCAAATGTGAAATTTACTTTTAATCCATTTGAAAATTAGACAAAATATGAAATAAGATATTTGAATTAAGAGTAACTCCATAGGTTAAACTGTGTAGACAGTGATGGAGATTTAGTGGGTATTGAGTTTCCAAGGTCTTGTGTATTCCCTGACTGGAGCCCAGTGACCCTTCTTGGCAGAAGTTGGCTAAAACAGAGAATCAGTAGGGTTGGAGGAGATGGTGCTACAATGTAAATCTGGTAACTGGGGGTTCTTTTGATTGTGGTTCTCAGGTAAATATTGTTTTAAAAAAAAGATTCCATTGTTTTTCAGCCAAGAAAAACACCAAACTTTAAACAGTACTGAGTTTGGTTCACCATAGTGGAAAACTGGTAGTGTAAAATAGTTGTGAAAATAAGCATCACTTATTTTTGTGTTGTCCGGGGTTTTTTAAAACATGAATTAGCTTTGTTTTTTTAAAGCTTATGCTGAATCAAAGGGCAGGCTTCTCAGAGGTATCCTAATTACTCAATTTGCATATTTCTCCAGAAGTTGGAAGGAACAGAGAATCTGCATATGATTTATAGTCAAACTTAACAGGTCTGTTACGGTATTGCTCAGCGCATCTGGCCATTCATGTGCTGAATGTGTAGCATTGCTTTTCATCCTGTAGGGGAGGAATGACACAGAACAAAATAGAATAAGGCTTGTGCTTCAGCAGCACTAAAAATGTCAAAGGTTTTCACCTCCTTCCTTCTCCTTTAAAAGCAGAGAACCCAAAGCTTACACTTGAGTCTGGGTTGTGTAAATGCTTAGAGCTGAGTTTGTTGTAATGTTGTGAGAATTCTGAAGGAGTCATTGGGCTGTTTGGTGAAGCACAGGATGTGACTACTTGTGGTATGATTTTGGAATCAGGGCATCAGATTACAGTGTTATTTTAATATATTTTTGCTTTCAAGTTGTTTGGGTTTTTTTTAAATTCAGAAATGTACAAATATCTCACTTTGTGCTCCTTTGTCCAGGGCAGGCACTGTCTGTCACTTACTGGCCTCAGGGGAATACTCGGGTGACAGTTGTGCTTGGCTGGCCAGGGGGAGACAGCAAGTTATTTTAAGCTTTAGATTTTTCTACTGTCTAACCTCTTGTTGTATATAAGAATACATTCGATTTGTGGGAAGATATGACCTTGATTTTTTCCTTATTTTTTCCCTCTGCGTTTTCAGTAAACGATGCCCTTCTAAGACTCAAGGGAGTTAAACAAAAAGACTGGTTTGAAAAGGTTGAAATTCTTAGTTACTAAATGAAGAGCTGGGCATGCTCCACATTGTTTCTTTCTACAAAACATATGGAGACTGCCACTTCTCAACAGTAAAGAAATTAGGAGATGGGTTAAAGAACTAAATACCACATCTCTTCCTTTGCTGCAGTATCTAAGCAAAGGAAACCACCGTGACGTATCAGGTGAAAGAAAGGCTTTCACATTCTTGTAGTGCATCTGAGACACTCAGATTGTTGGGTGGGTGTCAGTTCCAGTCTTCTGCTCTGATGGAGGTGAAGAGCCCTGAGCGCAGCACAAATACCAGAGCAAGCTCAGTGTAGTGTAGAGAATGTTTCAACAGTTCTTTTGCTACTGCTGTACTGAGTTACCCACAAAACTCCATAAATCCTAAAAGAGAGAGGTCTGTTAAAGCAAAGGACATGGATTTTGGAGGCTGTACCTATCTTGAGCTGCTGGACAGCATCCTTTTGTTTTTGAGAAGTGAAATAATCCAAACCTCTTTAAGAGTAGAAAGAGTTAGTAACTATTTTAGGTTGAAGCTGCCTTTGAGCCCTAGTGGTTTTTTCTTCTTCTAAAGCAGGATTATGAGGATAGCTTCCTAAAAGGGAAATGAAATCAGTGCAGTTTATCCTACCAACCTTAATGGAGTACAGTAAGGCAGATCAGTGTGGAAATTATTTGGCTTTAGAGAGATGCTGATTGCTTAAAGTGTTTAACATGCATGTGTAACTTACATTTGGAAGGATATTTGTCATGTAGAATAAAAATAAGGTATTGTAAAAAGCTGAAATTGTGAATAGGGACTGTGAAATGCTTTGAAAAGTCAAATACTGCTTATTCCTGAAAATTTCAGAAAGTGTGCATCATTCATTTTGTCTCATATGCAGATTTATACCATTTTTTTCTGTATCTGTACCTGATGAAGGTGACATTTACTTGTAACTTCACCATTAGCCAGCCATGCAGTGTCAGCTTTGGAAAGACTGCCCAGTAGTCAAGGACCTCTTTCCCTCTACTTTATATTCTACAAGGCTGATTCTATAAAGCCACAGGGTTGTTTAACATGTTCTTGGTATAGCTTGCAGTCACAGGCTCTGTGAAAGAGGCATCCAGCTCCATCATCACAAAATTGGTCTTTTTATGCTCAGCTGTATGTAAAAGTTACTCATGCTCCAGCCAGGAATTGCGTTAATCTCATCACTTGGATTTGAAATTTTCTGGCCTGGTGTCAGACCAACAAAAATAAACAAATGTTATGACTGATGACATGAATGCTGCCAACCTGCCTTTGCAGACAGTGTCGTTGAGTTGAGTAACTTAAGGTGTCCAGACTGCAAACACAGCTTTGGTTAACCTACCAAAGTCATGGCTTAAAACCTTGGAGAGGGAGCTAAAGTGTGGTTTTTAGGAGGAGTTTGTGCTGTTACATAGGTACAGCTGACCTACGAGTGATTATAATTTGTTAACCTTCCAATTTAAATCTAGAAAAATAAGGAAGTTAGGAAAAATGTTAGAAAAAAATCAATTTAAAATTGTGTCCTCTGCCCAGAGTGCACTGAAGAGCATGAAAATTATATGACAATATGAAGACTGCTGCATTATTAGAATAGAATATTCATTAGCTATAAGTTGTTTTTTCAAATGTACAAACTTTGAATACTACATTGAGTTGGCAACAGAAGAATTTACTGAGTAGCTATTAAATTTTTAATTTAGGAAAAGCAATAAATACAAGAAATATAAATAATTAATAAAAATATATTGACAAACATATATACATACACACACAAAATATAAGTCTAGTGAAAGGTGTTTCCGCCCATGGCATTGGGTTTAGATTTAGGTAATCTTTAAAATCGCTTCCAGCCCAACCCATTCTGTGACTCTAAGCAGAAATTAATTTTGTTCATGAAAAGGTTTAGTGTAGGTGGCTGCAATTTTCCTGCTGTTATCTGTAGTTTCTCAGGTGTTAAACCCACCTGGTTTGGAGCTCTCTGTAGGAAGAGGATACTCTAAAGCTTTCATCAGGTAAAGATACTGGATACTCTTCAAGGCCTTTGAAGCTGTACAACAATTTTGGCAGGAATGCATCAATGCATTTTAGGATGAACAACTGTATTCATATTCTAGACTTTCCATTATGTCTTTTGGCTTATCCCATTTCTGGCCCAAGATTATGGAACAAGGGAGTCTGAAATATTGAGACTTCCGGACAGAGATTTGCTATTCAAGCAATTCCATAGACAGGACAGCTACAACTTTATCTGAGTGTTGATTCTTTAAACATTACCTTACATACCAATGTTTCTTGCTGCAACAGTTGTAACATACGGGAAGTTTATGGAAAGAAGGGAAACTCACAGCTTTCCTTTCACCAGACCTTTTTTTTTTGGTATCCCATTAGTATTTTTTAATAGAGAATGCTGAAGTCACTGTAGAATGAAAACATTTCAAAGTGTCTGCATTATGTAGTATCTAAGGCATATCTCCCCAGAAAGTCAGTCTGGGGCTAAGCTGAAATAAAATTATGTTAATAGAGGATGACTGTAGTCTTAAAAGAAAATCATATTGCAGAAACAAAATCCTAATTTTAAGGCATTCTTCCCTCTCTGCCCCCAAAAGCAAAAGAAAAAAAAAAGTATAAATCATAATCTAGGGTTTACATGACATCTCTATATATACATATATAGCTGCATACACATACATGTCTGTATGTATTTATGTTGTTGGCAGATAATTTTTTATTTTAACTTGTCTCCTGCTTTGCCCAAGGATATTGGGCACAGCAGTTCCTTGGCTGTAGGACACGGTCAAGCATCTGTACATGCACAGGTGTGATCATGGATAAGCTCAATGTGTCAATGTTATATTGCAATAAACATAAATAAATATCATTAATATAATGTGGTATGTAACCTCTTGATGTGACTGTCTTGCAACACTCCTGTGAGCGGGTATTCATGCAAAGACTTGTCAGAAGATACCACAGAATCAGCAAGGTCTCTGTTACATTTCCTTATGTTAACAAATTCTTCTGGAATGATAGAAAAGACAGGCATGCTGCATAACTTGTTCATTGTATATTATAACAATTATTCGTGTCAAAGAAATTTACAGTCAGGCCACCAAAGCTTAATTCAAAACTTTAAAAATGGAAGTTGATGTTTTCTGCTGTAGTGAGTATGGTTCGTATTTTTCTGTACTGTTGTTCTGTATTGACTCCTGTCTGTTCCTTGATTTTTTCTTTATCAGGTTTCTACCGTTTTCTGTCTTACTTTTTGTTCCTGTTTGTATGTGCTTGTCTGCTTCCCTCCTCAGTTTCATGTGTGGAGAGTCATATCCTCCATCAATTTGTGTTTGCTGGGGATCCTGAAAGGTGGTTCTGTCATCCCGTCACTCCACTTCTTTCCAATCTAGGGTTTTTCTTCTTGTTTCAGATGGCTAAGTGAGGAGAGGCTGGTGGTTATCAGGCCAGAGAGTGTTGAATGTTGTGCTTCCCAGTATCATTTTCTCCTTTCTCAGCTAGTCATATTGGGTGTAGAAATGTAGGGAATAAAGTGTTCAGGCAGTCTGCAATTGGTGTTGCTTTTTGCAGAGTTGTCACTTATATGGGCTGCTAATAAACTTACACAGGTCACTTGACTTGAAACTGGTGGTAATTACAGTCTCAGTTCTGTCTCTGCAGGAAAAGGAATACTTCTACTTTATGGGTGTAAATATATTTTGTGATCATTTTCTCAATGATGCAGAAAAATGTGAATGTTTTAGACAAAATGTGTTACAGAAATTGTCTGCATCCTGTAAAGCTTTTCCATATATGCAGTTATCAACAAAGTAGAAAGCTTTGATTCAGTGTATTGAATATAGAATATTTTCAAGGTTTGTCATAGAAAAACTCCTCAGAGACTTAAAGAGAAACTGTACTAGTCTGTTTATTTTAAACTGTTGTTTACAACACTACTTTGGTAAGCCATCACAAAAGTCTTACGGGTATTTCAGAAGCAGGAAACCTGGTATTTAAGCAGTTGATTTAGAACTTTTTTCCTCTGCTCTCTGCCTTAATAATTGCTTAATTCTAATACTTCAAGTTTTAATTCAAATAGATGAAATTTTCTTGGTAGCATAAACAATAAGGATTTTTTACTCATCCTATTATTGGTTCACTGTGTGATTGACTAAAATAAGTGAATTTAAATATTGTAGTTATTGCACAGCTTCAGCTCACTATGAGAGCATACCCAAGCTTTTTTTGTAAAATTTTTGCTGAGCCACCCAAGTAAAAACTGGTGAAAAATTCAAATAGTGTAGCCCTGAATGAGTGAAGTGCAGTAGTATGCCTTTTATAGAACCATCTGCAGGCTCAGACAACTAATGTGATTGTGTTGCTTTTACTCTGCAAATGGAGCCTGTTCCAGATTTATTGATAGCAATTTGTTTGTTTAGAGCAGGCATTTTTAATAGGGAGAAGCCCAAGCCCAAGTGAAAAGGTAAAGAAAAGCGAGGGACACATTTAGGCTAATTTTGTGACTAGCCATTGGAATGTGTAACAGCTGATGTATGAGCGTAGGTAACACTGAAATTTTACAAGTTCAGTGTGAGTAATCCAAATTTGGTGGATTAGTTGCTTGGTTTTTTTAAAATTACGACTTCCGTCTTGAGACTTTTTGCAACTTGCGGCTTTAGTGAATTCTTACTGATCTGAACTCCTGCAAAAGTACGTGCAGTGTTTCATTTTGTAGAAGTGTCTTGTGGAGAGACTCGTGTTTTGACTGTTGTAAATATATCCTAGGAAGAAAGCCTGTTCCGAATGTTTTATAGGTGAATTCAGTGCGTAGCAATGAGTTTGTCATGTAGGAGTAGGAGTTAATGCTGAGAATCAACTTGTGTAGGAGCTATTAAACATCTCAGGCTGGAACAGCATTAAATTCCTGTTGAGCTGGTCAAGATTCAGACTGGTGCCCTGCAGATAACTCACTGTCCATAGCAATGTTTGGAGATACCGCTTCTTTGAGAAGTATTAATCTCAAACTTCTGAGAAGGAAGCTCACTTTCTCAAACAGATTGTGTATGAAACAATAGTCCAGTATTTTTGCACTTTGTTAGCTCAGTTTCTCTCTTGTATAAACCTCAGCTTCTAGTAGTTGCTGAACTTGGAAATATGAATAGCAGACTGTATTTAAAAGTGAAGAAAAAGCTGAAGTTTATGATCCATGAATTTGCAGTAGACCTCCAGTGCTTTATAGTATATACTCAGTGTCATGTTTTCTTATATCCTTTCTGGCTCATTTTGATTCTCAAAATAGGATATCACTACCAAAATCTTCTTGCGTCATAAAACTGCTTTTAGCAGAGCCTACACAGAAGTTGATGAGTTAGGAAATCTGACAGTGTACTGTTCCCTCCAGGATTTTTCCCAGCCACAGCCTTATTTCACAAATGTTCAGTCAGGAATCATAGATCATATGTCCTAAGAAAGCCAGTTCATTGTTCTCATAGCTTTGGATACAACAGTGATACTTGCGGTAACCTCAGGATTATCTGTGAGCTGTACAAACTCACTTGCGTTTGCAGCTTCTGGTTGTGCCTGGTGTTCTGCAGAGCCCTGCTGGAAGCAGGTACTCGTGGCATAGAAGCATCATTCCTGAACTATCCCCCTGCCTTGGAAACTTTCTCTTTTGTAACTTTGCTCTGTAGTGAGAGTGCTTCTACTTGCTCATTGGAGTGAGAGAACCATCAATTCCTTTTAAGTATTTACTACTATGTGATGCGGCCTCTCAGTGTATGAGAGACTTAGAGGAAAGACTAAGGGAGACTTCTTACCAAGGTCTGTCATGACAGGATGAGGGGCAATGGTTTTAAACTGAAAGGCAGTAGGTTTAGACTGGACATAAGGAAGAGATTTCTGATGATGAGGGTGGGGAGACACTGGAACAGTCTTCTCAGACAAGAGATGCCCCATCATTAGCAGTGTTCCGGGTCAGGCTGGACAGGGCTTTGAGCAACCTGGTCTAGTGCCCCCTCAGCAGGCCTTTGGAAATGGGGTGATCCTTGAAGGTGCTGTCCCACCCAGACCATGCTGTGACTTACTTGGTAGAGGAATTACTGGCCAAGCACCTCTTAGCTGCTTGCTAAAATGGGTATCATTGTTCCAGTTAAGTGGTCTTCTCATTATTATTCAGTTTTTACTATTTCCTGGTGTAATGTAGGTATTAAAAGTAAATTCTAGTTTGTGGAGATTTGACTTGTGTATGGGATAGAGATGAGTTTCACCCCTTTTACTTCCAAAGCAATGGAATAAATAATGTCTCTATATAAATGTTTAGTTTGAAAAGACAGGTTTTGGGTCCCTCATTCCAAGGATATTGAGGTGCTGGAGCATGTCCAGAGAAGGGCAGTGGAGACGGTGAAGGGAACACAAGTCTCCTGAGGAGCAGCTGTGGGAGCCAGGTTTACCCTGGAGAAAAGGAGGCCTGAGGGGTGACCTTATTGCTCACTTCACTCGCCTGAAAGGAGGCTGTAGCCACGTGGGGGTCTGTCTCTTCTCCCAGATAACTAGAGGTAGAACAAAGGGAAATGGCCTCAAGTTGTGCCAGGGGAGGTTCAGGTTGGATATTAGGAAAAATTTCTTCACTGAAAGAGTGGTTAAACATTGGAACAGGCTGCCCAGGGAAGGGTGGAGTCACCATCCCTGGAAGTGTTCAGAAAATGAGTAGACATGGCACTTAGTGATAGGGTTTAGTGGGCATGGTGGTATTCAGTCAGAGGTTAGACTTGATCTTGGAGGTCTTTTCCAACCTTAATGATTCTGTGATGTAGGTGGAAGAGAGAAAACAGTAAATGAGTAACACTACACACTAGTTCATTTAGATGTTGATGGCCCGTAAGGATGGCAGAGTGTAATTAAAGGGAGGAAAGCAAAGCAAATACTAAAGCACACAAAACAACACAAAATGCATGCCTAAGAGGAATAGTGATTGATAATGAATTTTTAAATTTTTGTAACAACCTGTGTAATTAACATGCTTGTGCACAGGTTACAGATGAAACCTTGTTATGCTTGAGTCATGTTTGTAGGCAGTGTCACTGTTCTGCCAAAAATGGGTTTCCTCTGTCCAGGTTTCCATTACCTCAGAGTTATATATTGCTTTTGTGTGATAAAAACACACCACACTGTATCACGATAGTGCTCATTTATGGAATCTGTGGAAAGAGTTTCAAACATGGATAAAACTGATCACTGCTGAAGTTTAAGCTAGTGGGAAAAAAAAAAGTGAAGGAATGATTTTTGTTGCTCTACACTCCTTTTTCGTCCATCTGAGATGATAGTATTCTAATCATGCTGACTTTAATGATTTACATTCCATTTCAGTACTCTGAGCTGTTCTAGGCCATCACATGACACATCTGGGTAACTATTGTATGGATAAATGGACAGGGATATGGAATTGTCAGGAGAGCTTGTATAACTTTACCATAAGAGATCAATTGGTCAACAGTGATAGCTTGTTGGCTTTATTTTTAGTTTCATTCTGCTGTATATCTCTTCACTGTGCTTCACATTGCCTTCCTGCCATCCAGGGGATTATGAATCTGTTGATCTTCTACACAAGTGAATGACTGTTAATCAGAAGACAGCTTGCCAAACCATGAAGCTGTGGTTTTACTGACATAGCCAGTCATTCAGAGCAGTGGCAGCAGCATGCTGAGCTCAGCTTTAAATGTTGACTGCTTTTATTTTGCTTTGTTGAACTTTGTAACTCGGTATGAGCTGACAAAATGTCTTTAAGTTTTGGTGTGTCTTTCCTACTGTGTGAAGCAATAGAGTCCCAAAGCTGTGGGATGTATCACCCTGTAAGTAAAGAAGACTTCTCTAACAAATGAGCATTCTGATTTCTGAGGTGGTAAAGTTGTGCTTAGCTATATATAATCCCAAAAATTATTTTAGCTGGACTGTTGCAGGGAAAAATAACACTTGGTTTTTGTCATATATCATGTTTATACAGCGAGTGTGTGACTGAAGATGGTTGAGAAGAAAAATTGCTCTTGGCACTGTTAAAATATTTTTGTTTCTCATATTTCTGAGATTTTAAGATATTCCAGCTAGCAGGTCTTTATGAAGGTGTCTCATTACCATAAAGTCATTTGCCTGCCTTTGCTGCAAGAGCAATCCAAGATTTTAGCTGGATTGATGAGAGTGTTGTGATATTTGCAGGATGAGTTGATTGTTTTTGTTTATTTGAACGGTTAAATAAAAGCAAACTTAGTGTACAAATTTGTTGTCTTTCTTTTCAGGATTGGAATTAATAAATTTTGATTATTTTAAACAATTACAGCCAGTGTAATTTTCTGCTGCAGGCAGGCACCTTTGAATTTAAGTTAACAGTGGTTCTAGAGGCTGCTTAAGGATTAGAGGTGGGATTACATGATTGCATCTGCAGCCAGGTCATATGCTGGGCATGTTTACAAGGCTATAATTGATGCCTATTAAATAATAGGTATGTGTGGGATGGGGTGTTAAAAACCACGTTTTTGCATAGTTCATCCTTTGTGTGAAGCAACTTGGTTTGAATTTTTATCTTCAAATGTCATGGCTTATACAAGCTTATTTACAAAAATGTTGCTCTTCAACAGCTTCTCTGCTGTGTGTTTGCAGTCGTCGTAGGAAGTACCACAATAATTGTACACCTTAACATCTACTTGAGTACTGTAATACAGAAGTAAAATTGGGATGTGATGATGCAGTAATGACTGAAATCATACTTATTTGTTAAAACCATAGTATTGGCTAAAACCCCAAAGATACTAATAGTCAGTCTAATAAAGTGCTTTCTAAATATGTTGGCTGAGCTAATTAGTCTCTTGTCTTCTCATATGTTACTGTTGGCAAGCGGTATATGGACAGTATCCTGGCCTTTGGAAACATTTAACCAGTGCGTCAGCAGAGATGTAGGGGGTGTAATCATTCCGGTGATAAAGAGCTGCTGCCTGTAATCAGCTGGTCTGTCATAGTTTTCAGAAAGAGTTTTTGTAGAGGATAGTGTTAGTGTTGCATGGACAGTGAGCAAGTGAGTTTGAAGTGCAGTTTCGGTTCTGACCTGGTATCTGGTGGTACCTTCGGAGCTCAGCTGACAGGCAGCTTTCTTGCAGTGCCACAGCATGGTCTCTGTCTAACTCTAGCACTTGGTAAAATCCCCGTCCTGTTTTAGTGCTGTTTGTACAAGAACAGCTTTGGCTTTTGTTCCAAGTCTGCTTTAGGTGAAGGTGTCTTTTTGTTATGGCTTTAACGGATCAGATGACTGACGTTTGCTGAAAAGAGGGAGGTGGTGTTCTTGGTCATGTATCCCTTTCTGCTTTTTACCTTTTCATCTTCCTGTACGCAGTGATGTCATGTTCAAGGGGGTATGCATTGTGCAGGGAAAGCTTGTTAAACTAGTAAAAAGTGTTTGATTTGGTTTTTTAATTGTTTTGACAGGTTGAGCTAGTATGCTTGAGCTGACTGGGGGTGGGAAGAAAGGTGGAGAAAGCTGTTCAGTTGTGTGTGAGTTGTAACTACCAAGGCGGCCACGAGGGTGATGAAGGGTGAGGAGGAGCAGCTGAGGCTTGCTTGGCCTGGAGGAGACTGAGGGGAGACCTCACTGCAGGTACAACTTCCTCGTGAGAAGAAGAGGAGGGGCAGGCACTGAGCTCTGCTCTCTGTGACCAGTGACAGGACCCGAGGGAATGGCCTGAAGCTGTGTCAGGGGAGGTTGGATATTAGAAAAGGGTTCTTCACCCTAAGAGTGGTTGGGGTGGAACAGGCTCCCCAGGAAGGTGGTCACAGCACCAAGCCTGACAGAGTTCAAGAAGGTTTTGGACATTGCTCTCAGGCACATGGGGTGATTCTTGGGCCTGTCCTATGCAGGGCAAGGAGCTGGACTTTGATATTCCTTATGAGTCTCTTCTGACTCCAGTATATTTTTGATTCTGTAAACTGATTTTATATTATTGTGTTCTGTCTCTTGATTTTTTCCTCTTATACTTCAATGCCCAACTATTGTTATAAACTCTTAATAATTAACTTTAAATTGTTAAGGCCTAAGAAACTGTCTTCAGGTAGCCTGTTTTCTGGAAATTCACTCAGGAATCACTTAATTGTTCCATACATTGTAATTGTATAAGTGCACATCAGTACATAATTTATTCATTTTCCAATAGTATTTATTGACGTAATTTAGTTTTCAATTGGAACTTATTCCTGATTATATAGGTGTCTTCATTTTAATTGATTTAGTGCTTCGAAAATGACATTAGTAGAATAGATTTTGTTCTCTACATATTTGAACAGATCTGTGGGGAAGATCAAGACTATATTAGTTCTGCTTTTTGATTTATTCTTTCAGAAAAGAGGCATCAGTTGATTGATGGAACTGTTGGTTGTTTTCTTAACTTGTAATATACACAAATGGCTTAAGGAAAAGATTAAATGTAAAGATACTGTTTCCATGTACGTATCATTTGTACATGTAAAAGGTGTGAAAAAACAGATTATTGTATTTGTTTAGGACTTGAGTAATGATTTGCATAATCCCTGAGATTCACTGAGTGTCTCCTGAGATTGGCTCTGTGTTAACACAGTGGGACCAATTTTGTGACAATGTGCTGTGGTTTTGCCATTAGAACTGCTGTGTATGTGGCACCATTCATTTATTCCATCTTCATGAGATACTTTCCATCTAGAATTTGGGTACCCTCAAGTCATTTCTGAAAGCTACAAATGAAGCCTCTTGTTTTCATTTTGACTTTGGGTTGGTGATTGATGCATTGAACTTTCAGTAATTACAAGGCTGGTCATGTAATGCACTTCAGTGTGTCCCTTAGCCTGTGAATGCTGTGGAAGAAAGTCTTTGAAGGATTGCTTTCCTAGCCTGTTGTGGCTCAGCAGGAGTTCTTGTCTAAGCATCTCAGCTGTGTAGCCTTTGCTGTAAGCCCTTGGCTCTCTGAATAACTTGCTTCTCTGCCTGCCGTGTGCTGTGGAGCAACATGGGAAGTGGGTATTGTATTCCAGCCGGTTCGTGCCTGCTGAGAGTGGAAAATGTGCAGTCAGTTGTAGACAGGTCAAGCAGAATAAGCTGAACAAAATGCTGGACAATAGGTAGGACAAAAGGCTGGGCTTGTACATAATGACAATAGTGAATGTTGTGGTATTGGCTGGGGGAAAAAAACCCCAACAAATTTCCACAGTACCTTAGCCATGTAATCCAAGGACTTCAGAATGATTGTGTGTTTGTTCATGCTTCCCAACAGTTATTTTGGGTTTCTTGTAGACTTTTTAAGGCTATCTGTGTAACTGTAAAGGCTGGAAGCTTCAACTCCTCAAAATGAAAATGAAAATTTGTTACCCATTGTGTTTAGAAATCTGATAAAATTCATAGTTGGCCAGTAACTGCCAGTTACTTTTTGGTATACCTCTACTCACCACACATATTTGGGAAATGTTAGAAAACAAAAAAAAAATTAATTTCTATTATTTTAAAACTGTAGTAGAAAAACACTGAATGTACTGATGATGGATCTTCAGTCCACATGTTACATTTACACAGTCACCCATGTTACATTTAAATTTTTATTTGAAGAGGGGAGTGATGCAAAGGCTCTTGCCCATGCAAATGAAATTCTTATAATTATTAACTTCTGTTTCAGATGCTGTCATTTGTTATTCCACAGAGGTTTTAACTGCGATTTATTCTGGTAGGGTACTCCTTCATTACTGCATTTCAGCCTTTGCCTCCGGGGATAAGGAGAGTTGTCTAGAAACACATAGAGCTTGATTGTTGTCAGGTTTTCTTTGAGTGTTCTTGTGATGCTCTGCCTTTCAGAGTATGATGTTTGTTTGTCGTTCAAAAAAAAAAAGTTTAGTTTTATGAAAGATCCCCTATTGTGAGTGTAGATAGGAATTTGCTGGTGGAAGCTCCATTTCCTTTTAAAATAAAGCATTGCTGCAGTGGACAGAAATGAATTGTGATATACAATGTAAGTTTATTGCAGTATTTCTTAAGTCACAGTAAGATAATTCACATATCTCACTGTTCTTTAAACTTGTCTCATTTATCTTGAAAAAGTGTGTGATGTGACAGGTGTCGTATTGGGTACTGGAATACATGAGCTGGGACAGAGAGGGACCCTTTCTGTGAGGACATGTGGTGTTCAGTGAATGCTGGTGGCAGCTGAGAGCTGTCCCCATACAAAACCAACAGATCATGGACTGGACTTGACTCCTGCTTTTTTTACCGCTAAAACTTTCAGCAAAGTTTTTTTTTTTACCCCAAACCTGACATTTTCCTTTTATTTGAAGATATATGTTCTGTTTTCTTGCCTATGAAAACAAAGAGACTTTCAGAGGAAACATATAGGAAACTGGTGGAATTTTAGTGCCTAGAGGTATGTGTGCGTTTGCTGGTCTTTTGTGCTGCTGGAGACTGCTGCTGGAAGTTGCGCTAACAAATGAAAAGCTGACTGGAATACCTGTGCCATGTGCCACCCACAGATACACTGAGGTTGAGATGAGTATGATTTAAACTTGGGACTTTGGGTAGCTAATACATTATTAAGCACCAACTCCACTGGTATCTGATTTTTGTTTCCTTTTTGAACACAGCAGTGCATTCTCTGCAGTTGAGAATTCCACTGAGCAGTAGTGTTGGAAAGGCTTTTGAAGTTTAGCAGTGATTGATGTGTAACAGGGGCTGTGTCATGCACCACCTCATGCAAAGTTTTTGTGAATCTTCACTTAGACCTCAGCTGCCTTTTGATTACTGCTGTGATCATGAGCCACAAGTGAAAAAAGCATTTGTTGACTCAGACTGTATTTGCCTTCTAGTAGTCTTTGGGTATTGAAGTTCAGATAGAATCTTTTCATTGTTGGATACAAGAATTTTGAAATGGAAAGTGTAGGGGGTTTTCTTTGCTTTGGTTTTTGTCAGTCATCATGTTAGTATGAATATAACAGGTATTTTACAAAAATCTTACATAGATGCTTATCTAATCCTGAAAAGGACTATTTAAATTCTGTTTAATTCTTGTTCAGTTTCACAAAAGTTGCTTCTGGCTTCTTGGATTTGTGGCGATGTAAAGACAGAAGAGTTTGAACCCTATTAATAGATGAGTATTTTTGGATAATTATGCTACTTAGATTTCCAGACTATTATTTCTAGTGTGTTGTAAATAAGACGTCTATACTTTGTGATAACTTCAACCTTTTCTGCAAAGTGTTCAGAATTTCACTGAGGGTAAATATATAACAGTTCCATTTTATGCAGGTCAGGCTAATTAAAGTTATGCCTACATGGTGCCACAATGGGACTGAGTAAAGACCTGAACTAGCACATTCTAGTGCAATGCCATATAGACATACCTGTGATATGTTAAGTGTTTTAATATTACTGTTTGAGACATGATTATTCCCACCCTTGTGTTTAAGCTATTGTCTCTCTTGATGGCTAAAATGCATTACTGTGGTTTTTCTACACAAGCAGTTTGGGAAGGATGAAAAGTTGCGATGCCTTAAAAGACTGTGTTTTCTTTCTTACAGAAAATGCCAGAAGCCTCAGAAGACCACAATCACTGGAAGGCCTGTTGACTTCCGTTTTCTGGTAATCTGGAACATCATCCATCGGGCATGGCGCAGGGCAGCCAACAGCTTGACGTGCAGGTACTCCATGATCTCCGGCAGCGTTTCCCTGAGATACCTGAAGGGGTGGTATCTCAGTGCATGCTTCAGGTATGGTGACGAGTCTGTGTATTTTTTTTTTGGTTTGAAATATGAGTTTAGTATGAAAACCCTTTTTAGTAGTACATGTGGAGCATAGATTTTCATTCTCCTGGTTTTATTTTAAAATGTTGGAGGACTCCACTACTTGCATTTCTGTCTTGTCTTTTAGGTGCAAAAATTTTGTCATTCTTCACTTAGGTTTGTGGGGTTTTTTTGCACTGATGTTTTTTCGTTGTCAGTGTGACCTGTGACTGTATGCATATGGGGAATAAAGAAAGTGGCTGATGGGATGTTAATTGATGATGGCTACATAAATAACATACATATACTGGAGGAGGTTTTAGTAAACAGTCGCTCATCCTTCCAAGATAAGGAGCTGGACTTAGCTAGGAATCTGACAGTTTTCCCTCTTCGTGTCATGTTTTTTCCATGGCTCTCCAGAGGTTTAGTTTTACTTCTCTCTTCCTAGGTCAGGTGGTGGTTTTTCTCCCCGCACTCCTTTTCCTTTCCATTTCATCCTTCCACCTTCATCTAAAATCAGAAATTGGAAGTGATAATAAGTTACCACATGTAATAAGTAGCGGTCATCTGGGAACACCTTCAGTTAATGGGAAGATTCACGAATGGAATAAAAACATGCAAGATCTGGTTTGGCCTTGTGTGGCCATGGCTGAGGTTGGAAAGGTGTATTTGCATCCTGCCTGTCCCTGGTAGATGAGTAGGTTTACTTAGAATAGGGGCTATAATTTTTGCATTTTGTCTTCTAAACCATGCAAATAAAAATTAATTGCTTTCACACGAATGTAAAGCAGGGGAAGCCCTTCAATTTAAAGCTTTTCTTGTCCTGACAGTCATTTCTTCTGTACTGTTAAGTACGAGATCCTTTTGATGAACTGTGTTTGTCGTAGACATTTTTAAACTGGTAAAATTAAAGAACCCCTAATGCTGCAGAAGCATATGGTGTTCTGTATCTATAATATGGCATTCTGGATAGCTAGTTAACTTTGCACAGCAAATACTTGTTATGTTTTAAAGTATAGATTTTGTTTCCAAACCCACTTTATATTTAAAGATGTGTGAGCTGGTTTCCAATAACCATTTGCAATAAATGCTCTAGATTTAAATCAGTTTTGAGTTTTAGGCCTGTCAAAAATCTGGGGTCCTTTGAAATGACAAATATATTCCATACCCTGATAAAATCAGATCAGAGCCTGTCCTATATACGTTCTCTTTATCTGCACCCTGACCAAGTGACCTAAGGAAGCTGAAGGTTCTGTTCATGAAATTCTGTTTCCATGGCAAGCGGCTGATGGTAGTGGTTCACTTTTTTGAGACTGTTGTCTTGGCATTGTGCTGGTTGTTATTACAACATCTGGTTCCAGTATGTTCTGGTCTTAAATTTTTAGTGATATGTCTGTATATTCCCACTGACCACTGAGGTCTAGAAGGAGAGCTCAGCATGAAGGGAGGTTGTCAGGGAGAAGTACCTGTAGAGTGAGAGCTGTTCCTATTTAAGTGCTGGACTCTTCTGTCATGTTTAGTAGTAAGTCTTCATATGAGAAGATGCTGAATATGTGTGTTCATCTGATAGTGAAATCATATGAAATTTTGGAAAAGTCATCTTCACTCTGGTATTAAGACTGACTAGGTCCATGAGAAAAGAAATGTAACATGACTGTTCAGCCAGTGGGTAAGCTGTTGAAAACTGTATTGCAAGGCAATATGTATATTAATATGCATACAAGTTTATATGGTGGTAGTGTTTAAAATAGAAGTGCAGTCATTATTAATGTATATTCCTTAGAATGGTAATTTTAGCGCACTGAGGAAGGCAGGGGTGTATGTTTATATATAAATATGTACACACTTGCTGTGGAAGGAGGTGCTCTCTGTCACAGAAGGTACCTTGGGTCGTGTGTAACAAATTTAGGGTGCTAAGGGCCAGGTTTAGTTGAACTTAAAGTGAAATTTGTTTTCTTTAGCTACTGTTTAGATTAAAATCTGAACCACAGCTGATGCAGGCTGTTACATGATAAAGTGGGGAGAAGTCCACCATCTGGAACGCTTTCTAGTGATTTTACTTGTTTGGAAAAGCTATCATTTGTGTTGTTCTTTTAACAGACTACATTAAGTTAAAATGAATGGAGAGGGCGAGAAGGGAAAAGGAATTCCCCATTATATTTCTCATTTGATTCATAATTTATTATCTGTATAGTTTCAACTGCTAGCACCACAGAACAAATCAAACATTTAAAAGGGTTATTTGGTTTCTCACTGATGTATGAATAAACCTTTTTTTAGCCTTAAGCTTGAAATTCTTAAAGGCAGTTTAAATTTTGTTGGAATTGTAATGTTCTTTGTGGAATCACCAGTACCTCTTCAAGCAATACTTTAACTTCATTGTTGAGGTATTAAATACTGTTCTACCAATAAAAGCTGGTTTAAAATGTTGAGTTTTTAAACTTCCAGCTGAAGAGAAATACTCAGATAAACAGTAAACTGAAAGTGAAAACAGCAGACACTCAGATAAACATTAAAATATTATCTGCATTTTTGTTTCCAGAGTTTGCAATTTTGATCTAGTTTAATTTGATTTGTGTTGTTACTAGAAGTAGTTAATTGTGCAGACCTGTTCCTTGAAGAACGTGCAAAGAGTTGTAACCATTGTTTTCCTAAAACTGGACTTGTTTTTTTTATTATGTCACAGTGTAACTAGTGTTACCTGAGCATTTTGCCAGATGCAATGTGAGCTACGTATTGCTTGCATACCACGTAGCAAGTATCATCTTTATTTCACAATACTTGTGTATGAACTGTTACCCCTAGCTGTGTCCAGGCTAGGTTGTGGCCTCAGCTGAATGTTGAACGCAGAGTGGTGGCTCTTTCCTTTGCTCTATGACAGTAATAGGTGTCTGTTCTTGCTCCTAGAACAACAACAACCTCGATGCCTGTTGTCGAGCCCTTGCACAGGAGAGCAACAAGTATTTGTATATGGAGTACCACAGCCCTGATGACACCAGAATGAATAGAAATAGCCTTTTGCACATTAATCTGGGTATTCATCCTCATACCAGCTATCATGCGGGGGATGGAGCTCAACTTAATGGTGGTCGTACACTGGTACACAGCTCAAGCGATGGACACATTGACCCGCAGCGCACGGCAGGTAAACAGCTGATTTGCTTAGTTCAAGAACCACATTCTGCTCCCGCCGTTGTGGCAGCTTCTCCTAGTTACAATCCATTTTTCATGAATGACCAGAATAGAAATGCAGCTACTCCTCCTCCACAGCCACCTCCACAGCCATCTTCCATACAACCAGGAATGAACACGTCTGCTATGCAAGGCCCTCCTCCCACGTATATGCACATACCTCGGTACAGTACAAATCCCATTACTGTTACAGTATCACAAAACCTCCCCTCTGGACAGAGTGTACCCAGAGCTCTACAAATTCTTCCACAGATTCCAAGCAATCTTTATGGGACTCCTGGCTCTATTTATATTAGACAAACATCTCAAAGTTCTTCAGGACGACAGACTCCTCAGAATACACAGTGGCATTCATCGCCACAGGGCCCAGTTCCACATTATACTCCTCGTCCTCTACCTGTATATCCACATCAACAGAACTACCAACCTTCTCAGTATTCTCCAAAACAACCCCAGATCCCTCAGTCGGCTTTTCGATCACCACCGGCATCCCAGTGTCCCTCTCCCTTCGGCTCTCCTCAACACCAAGTTCAACCTCCTCAGCTGAGTCATCAGAGTTCACATGTTTTCATGCCTCCTAGCCCTTCCAATGTCCCACCCCATCCCTATCAGCAAGCATCCCAGACTTTTCAAAAGCAAGGTGGTCACTCTGTATCATACCTTCCTCCTTTTGCTGGACCTAGTTTATCCAAAGGTTCCATGAATAAAATAGAAATTACAGTTGAGCCACCGCAAAGACCTGGGACTGCAATGAACAGAAGCCCTTCACCAATAAGTAATCAACCATCTCAACGAAACCAGCACCCGCTGTATGCAGCCACTACTCCTCCTTCAAGCTCTCCATCCAGAGGTATGTCGGGACAACCCAAACCTCCATTTAGTGTTAATCCAGTATATATTACCTACACTCAACCAACTGGACCTGCAGGTGCACCAACACAGTCTCCTCGGGTAATGGTATCTCAGCCAAACCCGACCATTTTTAAAATCACAGTAGGTCGAGCACCGACTGAGAATCTTTTAAATTTAGTGGACCAAGAAGAGCGTTCTGCAGCACCAGAACCTATTCAGCCTATTTCTGTAATCCCAGGATCTGGAGGAGAAAAAGGAAGCCATAAGTATCAGAGAAGTTCTAGTTCTGGATCAGACGACTATGCTTACACTCAAGGTAAATGTTTCACCCTGCAAATTACGGTGTTGTAAAATCCATTTTCAGTTTGATTTTGCCACTTAGTGAGAATCTTTGAACCTGTACAGAGTAAAATAGAAACTGTGTCAAAAATCGGAGTTTTTTCTGATTTTTTTTTTTAAAATACTGCCAAATTTTAGTCTAATACATAAAGAATTTCTAAGGTTCTTAACGTTGCTGTGGTTTTGATGTTAGGGGACTGCCTTAAAACTGCAGTTAACAATGATAAGTAATTTGTTCATATACTGTGTGTCAGTTTTGTAAATTCTGCATTGAAGAACTGTGTCATAAATTTACATGTGGATTTTTATGATTTTTTTGTATTTGTTCCATATTCAAGTGTTTTAGAACACCTGAAGCACTGGCTTCTGCATTTGGTTTAGATTGAAGAATATTAAGTGAAAGAGGAGAGAGAGATAAGAATGCAGCTAAAAAAACCTTTGTCAATACAAATATTTTTTGAAAGGTATAAATACCTTTACCCATTGTACCACCCCATTACCACCATTATATAAAATAATACTTTCAAGAACTTAAATCAAAAGTTCACTTCTTCCACTTGAAGTTTTCAAAGAGGAAGAAGAGATTGGCAGGCAAATTTTAGGATGTGTTCTGCTGCACAGGGATAAAACATAGTTTTAGTGCCATATATAAATGAAGAATTCAGTAATTCAGTAAAGAAAAAAAAGTGGAATTAAACCTTAAGCTGAAAACTACTTTTCTGGGAGTCAACTGCTGTATAGATTTGAAACATTTAAAATTGAGCAAGTGAATCAATCTGCAAACATTCAAACCAGTCATTTAGGTAATGGCAGAATAATAACCTGCATCATGTATTTTCTGCATTTGTGCTTGGAAGAGTCTGTCCCTCTGTTGTTCCTTCTAGCCTTTTTTTTAATTTCAGAGAGCTGAAGTGAGAGCTTATAGTGCTCTCCTGTTGTTTCACTTACTGCCTTTTGAGCTTTTCTAACTCATCAACAAAGCTGTTTTGTACCTGGTAGATGCAATTAGAAATTCTGTAGACCCAGTCCTTTAGTAAGAATGAGTGCCAGTAGGTCTGTGACTCTGAGGCCTTGTGCTTTGTTTGGTAGTGTTGCTATTACAGCTTCAGTGAAGGTTGTCATTTATGTGAGAAAAATACAAGTAGCTTCACATAGCTGTGAAAAACATTCTGAAATGTAAAACCTGATTTTGCCTTTGTGTCTTCCACTAGATTTGTGTTTCTGAAAAGCAAACAAAATAAAACTGATTAGTATATGCTTTTTTGAGGGTGTTTGCATTGGTGGCAATACCTACCTACCAGAGCTTTTTTTATTGCTGTACTCTGAACTCTTGATAGAAATAAAGTGTAGAAGAAGAAGCATTTTATTCTTTACTACCACAAAGGAGTCCTAGAAAAGAGTATATTTAACAGCTTAATCTAGGAAACAAGTTTATTTAATTTTCTCTTGAATGTGAACCATTGTAAAAAGTGTTACCAGAAATTCATCCTGGTGTCTGTGCTTTGACTACTTCTTTGTAATGAGTCATGTTTGATGAGTTGTACTAAAGTATAATGTGGAGCTATGAAATGTAGTCATACCGTGTTGGAGGAATCACACAGACAAGGTTTGGTAACAATAGTGGAAAATCATTCAGTCTGGTATCTGTACTTTTTTTCTTAATTCTGCTTGCATGACTTATGCTACTTGAAAAAGTAGAGAACAGTTCTGTTCAATAATTCTGGTGCCTGTAGTATAAAAACACCTGATGATATTCTTGGCTAGGCTTTTGGGTGTTTATTCTTTGGCTGTGAATTGGTGAATCCATACAAAATCCAAATTACAGTGCTACATTTTTGTGCAGAATGCTGATATCTGCTTCTAACAGGTTGGGGTGTTCTTGTGCTTTTGCAGTAAGTTGTCATGTTGCTGCTTATTTTTCTAACTCCTTTTAGCTCATATGTGAATATTCTTGTATATTATGTGCTTTTCCTTTGCCTTTGTTGGATGGGGTGAAGAAAAGGGCAAGTGCTGGCTGGGGCTTTTCATGAAGTAGCATTTTGCAGGTTCTACAGTGTCCTTATTTTGAACAGTTTGCTGGAACGTTGTTATATGAGCAGTATGTTTGTCTGAATACCCACATCAAATGTCTTATTTTTCTCTGTCCTAGCAGACTTCAATCAGGTAAAACCAGCCTGATCAGAAAGGATTAAGCATGACACTAACTTGGCCAGCTTTGCTTCATGATGAAATACTGAGGAATGCTCTTCTTTAGGAAACTGAATATTATCTTCTAGCTAGTCAAAATTCTTTTCTTTGGTTCTCTGGGAGCCCAACATCATCTTGAGACTGAGAGTCATACATTTCAGTACCATGACAAAAATGAGGGAATGACTAACAGCAGAGAGAGGTTGGAGAAATCAATCTGTCGTAGAATTACGAGTCTGAAGCACCTGAGCTGACCCAACATTTTATTTTCTGGATTCTTTAGTTTATTTTGTTAAAGCTCAATAGTTTTGCCTTTGAACCCTGGGGAACTTACAGTATTGAGGATTACAGTATTCCCTGAAAAGGCAAGACTGCTTAAAAGTTATGCCACAGTTTTTGATAACAGTGAAAAAAAAACCAGTTCAGGACTGACATTTGGCTAATGTCTCAAGGCTGGTGTGTCAGCTGCTGTTGAGCAGCAGGTATGAAGTGTGTGTTACCTTCTGATCTTAGCTCTGGTGGTTTGGGGTGGTTTTTTTGTCAGTAGAGTATTAGTATAACTAGGGTGCTGTTTCATCCTGAGAAGCTGTCTCCTTGTACAGGTGCCTTTGTATTTTTGAGACGAGAAAGACCAAATGCAAAAAAAGAAGCTTTGACCAAAATGGTAGTAACAACTTCAAGTTACTGTCTAAAATGTATTTTTATTCTGGAAGAACTCTCTTCTAAATTGTAGTTCATTTGGCATGAAAGCATCTGCGCACTGATATTTGGCTGCATGTCTACAATCACTTTTTTTTTCCAGAAAGGTCACTCATGAATCTAAGTTAATTCAGTGTTCCAGGCTTTTATGTGCTAGTAACTATTTCTTCTATGTAAAACATTAGCCTTGCTGTTACATCAGCGAGCAAGGATGGAGAGGTTAGCAAAGGAACTGAAGCTTGAGAAAGAAGAGCTCGAACGCCTGAAGACCGAAGTCAATGGCATGGAGCATGATCTGATGCAGAGGCGGCTTCGAAGAGTCAGCTGTACAACTGCAATTCCAACAGTAAGCAATTTGTTAGTATTTTAATTCAACATACGCATTTATTTTTTGTGTTTTTATGAAGCTAAAGTACTGTTCAAAGAATACTTTTGAGTATAAAATCTTCACTCTTTGGAGACGATTTAAGTACTTGATTTGTCATAAGGTAATTGAACTGGATGTGTCCAGTTTTCTTGGTGTTCCCAACAAAACTGCAGGAAGTTGTATGTGTGTGCTCTTGTGGACCACAGAACTGAATATAGTTGCTTTCCTAACAACCAATAAAAGTATATCCAAGTCTATTTAATTAGCCTGAGCCATATAGAGCTTGGTGTTTATGCAGGAAGGTTTGACTTCTGTTTTTAAAAAGGTATTTTGTTGTTTGAGTGGTTGCTTCTCATAGACAATATTTCTCATTAGGTATGTGCAGGATGTGCCAAATAACTTTTCACTGGCAGTGTTGCCTGAAATAGTTGGAACTCTCCTATTTTCCTTGTTGATTCTTCTTATCTATGTGACTTCCACCTGCAAGTGACTCTAGCTCACACGTGTGTGGCTCTGATAAGAGAATGCATCTGGCAGAAAAATAGCTTCCACTGTGTGCAGTTGTTAAGCAAATCGGCTCAGACTTAGTGGCTGTGTTGACACAGGCAGTGCACACAGGTGTAGGCTGGAAGGCACAGAAGGGCTGTTGGCTGCTTAGCTACTATGGCTGTTCTGTGTCTCAGCTGTTTCAGGGCAGCATTTGGCAAGGATGTACCTAGGAGAAGTACAGAGGCACTGAGTGTGCCAGGATGAGGTTAGGAAAGCCAGAGGCCAGCTGGAGTTGAATGTGGCACAGGATTTCAAGGACCAAAAGAAAGGCTTCTGTTACTACCTAGGTGACAGCAGGAAGACCAGTGAAAATGAGGGCTCAGCAAGATGGGGGACCTGGTTGTGTAGGACATGGAAAAGGCTTCAGATACTGAGTGAACTACTTGGCACAGTCTTTCGGGAATCCCAGCTCTCACAGACCCTGGGAAAAGTGTGAAGCAAGGAAGGTAAACCCTTAGTGGAAGAGAATCAGGTCAGGGAATGCTTAAGCAAAGCAGGCATACACGAGGTCATAATCCTGGATGAGATGCACCTATGAGTGCTGAGGGAGCTGACAGGTGTCGTTGCAAGGCCACTCCAGGTAATCTTTGGTTTATTGATTGTGTTTGGGAAAATGCCCAAAGACTAGAGGAGAGCAAATATCACTGCTGTCTTCAAGAAGGGGAGGACCCAGGGAGCTATAGGCTGGTCAGCCTCACCTTGATCCTTGGGGAAGTGATTGAGCAGCTAATGCTGCTGCCCATTTCCAGGCACATGAAGGACAAGAAAGGGATCAGTAGTAGTCACATAGATTCACCAAGGGGAAGTCAAGCTTGACCTATTTGGTAAACTTCGAGGATGCAAAGTCTGTTCTGGTAACCTAGATAGACAGTGGTTATCGTCTGTCTAGATTTTGGCAAGGCTTTCAACATTGTCTCCTGTAAGATCTTTATAGAGAACCTGATGAATTGTGGGCTGGATTAGCACTTAAGTTCATTGGAAACTGGATAAACAGCCAGGCCAAGAGTGTGGCAGTCAGTGCCACAGAGGCTGGTTGGAGGCTTGGCAGAGGAGTTGGACCAAATGACCTCCAGAGGTTTCTTGCAACCTCAAATGTTCTGTGATTTTGTGACTGTGATGCTGGAATGTATCCTGGGATAAAATGTGTTAGTGATTGATGGTGCTAGCATTAAGAAAGCTTTGCATTCCAGTAACTTAGGGTTTCTTAATGATATGCAAATATATGCACTTAAATAACTGATTATTCTGTTAAGAATAATTACAATCTTTCATCATTGAATGATTTAAATATACTGGGCTAGAAGGTTTGGCTTCCTGTAGCTCCTTGGGTTGATGCTAGTGAATATTAGCTTTTGACCTCATTCAGTTGTAATCAAGTAATAGTTAATATGGGCTGCAGCTTGTATTCTATTTTCTGATCATCTTGATGCAAGGTAGCATCAGGTAACAAGTCATCCATTTATAAAGAATTAGTAATGTGTGTGGTTTTATAAACTTGAGCTCAGCTATGTCATGTTACTAATGAATTATAGTATTAAGTAACTTGTCTGTTTTACTCCCCACATGGCAATAGAAGAATGTTTTTTGAGGGCAAATGAGTTAGGGGTAATGGGCCAGTTTGGCTTCTTCCAGTGCCCTATCTATACTCAGTTTTTAATAAAGCTGTTAACAAAGATGTAGCAATGTTATTTCTATTTCCAATAAGATGGTGAGTTTCCCACAATTACTATTTTGGGATGTTTCTTTCCAGCCTGAGGAAATGACCAGATTGAGAAGCCTCAACAGACAACTCCAGATAAATGTTGACTGTACACTGAAAGAAGTTGATCTCCTTCAATCTAGAGGTATTGAATTGATACTTTTTAAAAAACATGATTTGAATATGGTCACGAATGTTAATCTGCTGGAGGGCAGGAAGGCTCTGCAGAGGGGTCTGGACAGATTGGATCAATGGGCTGAGACCAACTGTATGAGGTTCAACAAGGCCAAGTGCTGGGTTCTGCTCTTGGGTCACAACAACCCCAGGCAGAGCTGCAGGCTGGGGAAGAGTGGCTGGAAAGGTGCCTGGAGGAAAAGGACCTGGGGGTGCTGTTTGACAGCAGCTGAACATGAGCCAGGTGTGCCCAGGGGGCCAGGAAGGCTGATGGCAGCTGGCCTGGGTCAGCAATAGTGTGGCAGCAGGACCAGGGCAGGGATTGCCCCCTGTGCTCAGCACTGGTGAGGCCACACCTCAAATCCTGTGTTCAGTTTTGGGCCTCTCACAACAAGAAAGGCACTGAGGGGCTGGAGTGAGTCCAGAGAAGGGTTACAGAGCTGGGGAAGGGTCTGGAGCACAAGTGTGATGAGGAGCAGCTGAGGGAGCTGGGGGTGTTCAGCCTGGAGAAAAGGAGGCTCAGAGGGGACCTTATTGCTCTATACAATAATATGGAAGGAGGCTGTGGCGAGGTGGAGTCTCTTGTCCCAGGTAACAAGTGACAGATGAGAGGAAACAGCCTCAAGTTGCATCAGGGCAGGTTTAGATTGCATATTAGGGAAAATAATGAAGAAAATGTCTTCAGGGCAAGAGTTGTCAAGCATTGGAACAGGCTCCCTAGGGAAGTGGTAGAGTTGCCATCCCTGGAGGTATTTAGAAAACCTGCAGGTGTGGCAGCTGGGGACATGGGTTGGTGATTGACTTGGCAGTGCTGGGGTAGTGGTCGGACTCAATGATTTTGGAGGTCTTTTCTAACCTAAATGATCCTATGAGTCTAATATGGTATGTGCTTAAATGTGAGTATTTGGAGTTTTTAAAGTTCAATTTATATTAGCAATGACAACTTGCCTTTAAAAGGTGAGGGTTTTTCAGTTGCAACCTAGTAAACTTGACTTGCTAATACTTCTGTTGGCCAGGTTAAATTCCGTTAGCAAGAACATGACATAAAATGACTTTGTCAAGAGCATATTAAAAAACCTGACTCCTTTGTGAAGATCCTTTACTTAAAATATTAACTTTTTGCTGACAAACGCTGTGGCCAAGTAATACAGAACTGAACTATGGGTTGCAACCAGGAGGCTGGCAAACAAAAATCTACTAGGGTCTTTAAAAATCTTTTTTGCAACAGAAACTTGTCTTAAATGGAATCAAACAGATTAGGATATCCACAGTCCTTTTTTATCAAGGACGTATCCTGTAGGAAGACATACATTTCACATGTTTTCAAAGCAATACAAAATGTTGAGCTGGAGTTGATTTTTCAATATGGGATTGCCCGGCTAAAAATTACTGTGATTGACAGAAAACTAAAAATATGTGACAAAAACTTGTGAAAAAGCTAAGATATAATGTCATAATAAAAAGATGTATAAAATAAGAAGCCTCTAGATGCTCATATCACTGGCATAGGCATTTAAATAACCTTCAAGTTACATTTTCTTTCTTTTCTTTTCTGACAGGAAACTTTGATCCGAAAGCCGCATGTAATTTCTATGATAACATAGAGCCTGGTCCTGTTGTGCCACCAAAGCCATATAAAAAAGGTAGGTCAACAAACAGGCATCATCAACTAATCTGCCTTGAGTAAGTTTTTTTTCTTTTTTAAAAAATCCCTGTGGTGACAGGAAGCAACTCTACCTATTTAACTTTTCTCTCTATGTAATTCAAACCAGAACATTTTTATCTAAGTGCAGTGATCCTGGCTACAACTTGTTTTCCTCAGGCAGATTGTTTCAGATGAATGTTCTGTTAATATCACCTTGATTATAAGTAGTTATTTCCTATTAGAAAAAGAGTTGAAAATAGCCAATGTGGAATCCTATGCTGTGATACGGAAAAAACAGTGATCTTTTTCCTGAAAATGTTATGTGTCATAAGATTTATAATATTGTGTCTCCTCTTGCTGTAACTAGCATGTACTGCACTTGTTAGTGGAAAAAAAGTAGCTCTTCTGAGTCAGTAATCATTCAGTCTCCGTGACACTCCAAAGTTTGTGAATAAGTTCCGGTTGCTGATAAGCACTCCACAAAGGTTTCTGTAGGTGAATTTTGAATTCATATTAGGACATTTTCCCTCTCTTTTGAAGCAAGTATTTTACCCCTCAATGTAATAAAATTATTACTGTGTGGAAATTTAAGAAAGGGAAGGCCCAGAACTGCTGCTGGTGGCTCAAAGAAAAGGTAATACTGGAAGGAGTTCCCTGCATTAGGTGGTAGTGTCCAGGAAAGCAGTAGCATCAGGTGAGCCCTTGTGTGAAGGCAGCTGCCTGGGGCCACGTTAAATTGAAGTGATCATGTGGTTGATTTAAGGAACTGCTGCTTTGTGACGCTTGAAGATATTCTCTTAATTACACTACCATATTTGATTTATTATTTCAAAGCAAAATCATGTGCAAAACTTGCACGAAATAAGTTATTTTATTTAGCAGTTAGGAAGATAGTGCCTTGTAAGGATTTTTACAAACAGCTTCCAGGTTTTGTCTGCCAGCTTATTAGGGATCAGTTCCAAGGCTGCTGTACTGTATTCAGAGCTTGGATTTTTACATGGAGACATCAGGGGTTTTTTTTTCTTAAATAATAAATATTGTTTAATATTCAGCTGTTGAAAGCGTGGGCAGGCAGACAGGGTGGGCAGACAAGGATGTGCTCTATGCTGCCATCTGGCCGGTCAATGGAACGCAGTCAAGTGCCCACACTGCCCGGCTCACGAGGAATTTGTTAAGGTCAAGCACTGCTGATGTGACTGTGCAGCTTCTGGGCTGGAGAGTGTTTGCATGTAAGCAAAGAGGTTACTTTTATTTCCTTTGTTTGTCTCTGAAGACTTAAGTACTGTTTGCACTAGGGTTGTCATCAGCAGTCTGCTGCATTTCTTAGCAGGCGGGGCAGCAACTGCAAATTACTTTGTGTGCAGTTACAAATTGCAGGCCTTTGTTAGACATAAGTTCACAGATGTTTAGTAGTTGGGTATCTCAGCCATACCTTCTAGGTATGTGTTAATGTTAATAAATATTAACATCTTGTTTCATGTTGTGTTCCTGCATCCTGGGAGAATTCCTTACTTATAGTAGATAACCTGAGGTCTTGAGGTGGTGTCAGGAGACATGAAAAACTGAGTGTTTCTGTGGGTTAAGACCTAATGTGTGATTTGCATACATGCTGATTTTATGAATGAAAACAGACTTAAATGCTGCTTCACATACATATATCCCTGCTTCAAAGGCATGAGGAAGAATTATCTTGTTTTGAAATACGCCTACCATTTTATTTTTAGATTGTATTCTTTTTCAGCCTGAATAAACGCTAGAAAAATGTCTTTTGTCAGACTATTTGAAGGAACTAAGTTAGAAGTAGTTTTCCCCTTCAGGTAAAGCAAGGTTACTGTAGTTTAAAATCTGGAAATAGACTGCTGTGTGTAAACCTGTGAAGTCTTTTTAACAGGATGGTGCTGCAATGCCAGTAGCAAACTTGTATGTTTTAAGGTGTTATGGTTAAGTGACTCTTTACAGAAATGAAAATACTTCAAATATTCAGATTTCACAAACTGAATTAGAAGTGCTTTAGTAAAAGATTTCCATGTTTATTTTAAGATAGACTGTTTAATTAGGTGACCTTCCAGTAGTGTGGTCTTGACAATTAATCCTTCTCTTCTGAAATAAAATGTTTTCTTTTGGCTTTTCTTTAGAGCATCAAAACAGCTCCAAACAGACTCCACGGGCTCAGCCAAGAGATGAAGACTTTGAAGGGGCCCCATGGAATTGTGGTAGCTGCACCTTTCTAAATCACCCAGCACTAAATCGCTGTGAACAGTGTGAAATGCCGCGATACACCTGAAATTCAGGAAGGGGCTGCATTGGGTTGAACACAGGCTCTCAAGCCAACAGCTCTAAGAGAAGGAAACATGGGGAACCTTTCAGTCCATCTGCCCGGCCTTTGCCAGTCAACAATCTTCATATTGCAAGGGGTGGGAGTAATGTGTTAGGATGTTTCTGCTTCTGCTGCACTAGAAAATAAATAAATTAAGGGTTAAATTCCTTCCCATTGCAGTGAGCAAAGCAGAAAACGAAACCTGAAAATGTAAAAGGATTAATTTTGAGAAGAATGTATGCGGGAAAGGAAATAACTACTGGTGTTTATTCCTGTGGTTATAGTTACTGCTTAGTGGCTCTAAAAAAAACCAACCCAAAACTACTGTTTTTTAAAAGGAAATTATAGGACTCTTAGTAATGGTGTGAAATGTTACACTTAACCAGAAAAACTGAAGAGCCAAAGCTGACTTAACCTGGCTACAGCTAGCTGGAAAACAAAGGCTCCCTGTGCTTCTAGATTGTAAGCTACTGAAAAAGAAGACAGGTAAATGCAATGATAAATTTTGCAATGTATAAAAAAACAAGGAGAAGGGTATTTGTAATTGCTGCTTTTTTTCAGGGTAACTTATGTCTACAAAAAATTGCTGTTTGAAATAGTGACCTGAGGTGACTAAATGAGGAATCGTATGAGTGTTACAGAGAGTGTAATCAGAGGTAATTTTTTACAATCCCGTTTGCCTGTACAGTGCTCACCTGGCTGTGTCAACACTGGTAATAAACCGAGAATGAATTCTACCACGTTGCGGATGAAAATCCTGCTGCATGCTTTCATTGGGCCGTCGTGTTTCCAAGCTCAAAGGATGCTTTTCTGTACAACCTTCTGAGCCTGTGCTGTGCAGCAGCACGTGACATATGCCAGTCACAGGCTATTCCAGTTCTGTTTGGAAGACTTGGGCTCAGCCAGGGTTGTGTTTGAGAAGAGTTTGTACCCAGTTCCTTAGGCCTTTTCAGCTTCCAATTTGTGAAGAATTCATGATGTTTACAGCACAGAAGGTACTTTGTGCCCCAGATCAAAGTTAGCTGAAAAATAATTCATCAGCTCTTCAGTAAAGGTTTATTTGCACATTATTAATAAACCAGCCTGTACAAAATAGCAGATGTCAGATCCTGAAGAATTACACACTGCATTCTTTCTATTTTGGTCAGGAAATATTTGTCATAGGTTAAAGAACACAAGACTCGCAGTTGAAAATCCTACTGGTACTTTTCTGCCTATGATGCACTGTATTCTAAAGGTGATGTTCAATCTGTCTGAATGCTTCAGGCTGCTGGAATAAAGCACTCAATACTTGTGAGATCAAACGTGGGTTTGGGCAGCTGAATGATTCTGTGACACAACTGTGCGACTGAGTAGGGTGTTCTGTGTACTGGTCAGAGGCTGGTACAGTGCATTTGAGTTTTTATGGTATAACTTCATCACAATTCAGAGATGCAACCAAGCACTTCAGCTGAGTTATGGTAATTGACTTTGTAAAGCAAAATTTGCCATTAACTTTACCATGAGAGTTTTACACTAGTTCTTTTTAAGCTGTTCTTAGCTCATGGCAGCCACATCCATATTGTCAATTACCACAGTTCACTTGATGTGTGATAACATGCTAAGCTGTGGTAGAACAATCATATGTCTGAATCCTTATTTAAAATGAAGCAGCATTTGCAAGGGGTGGGTGGAGAAAAACTCATCTTGACTGCATTGCTCAATCTGGTGTCTTCTCTCCCCACGGTTTATAAAGACAACAGTAAGAACCGAACTGTTGATCTTAGATGAGGAACCAATATTTTATCTGGCATTTTTCAATATGTTCTTGCACTAACTAAATCTTCAGGATAATTTTAAATAAGCTAAGAGATCTCCAGCAATCAGTGTGCACCACTGATGAGCAAAACAAAGTCAAAGGCATCAGAGATAGTTTTCCTTCCTTCCTAATGATTTACACTGGTGTGAGGGGAGCTCATTACATGTGGAAAGGGGTAAAAAAGTTACTGTCGATTACTGTCAGCTGAAATTAAAAGGCAGATATTAATTTTGTGCATATCAGTGGACAGTTTGACAAAACTGAGAACTAGAAAACAGATGAGCAGAAGCATTGCTGTTATCAGCTGTATAATGAGTGACTCCAAACAATACCAGTAACTTCATGGCTTTTCTATCCTGATGCCTTTGCCATTGTATTATTTCAGTTTTCTGTTCATTTGTACTTCTAGTGAAGTTCTAGAAGCATTTGTTTTTGCTGGAATTACAGAAAGATAGCAACTGAAGTGACAGTCAGCAAATAAGAGTAGGGGTGTCATGCAAAAATACAGTCGTGCCATTTTCAGACAGAATAGATGCTACTTTTGAAGGAGGAGGTGCAAATATGCATTCAGTCCAAAAATGCCCTGAACTGCAATAACCATACATGGAGATTTGCAAATCTTAGTCCCAGCTTCACCAGAGGAAGAGAAGGAAGGCTGCCACCACAGCAAGATACTTTTTGAAAGAGTGAGCGCGATTAAATTGAAAAATAAGTCCTTTGTACCAATGATTTTACTCAGTTTTTTCAATTACTCTCATTTGTTGCTTGTACAAACAAAGAAAATGACCACACCCTTCTGTTGTATTCTTTTACTTGTTAATGCCCATACTCAAATGTTAATGGTAAAGACTTGACATGGTGCTTGAATATTTCTAGTTTATTGGAATGTAATTGTATTTTGAATATTGGAAGATCCATTTTCCTTCTGAAAGCAGGTGATGCCATTCAAACCCCAACTGAATTGTAGATTATACCAAAAAGATTGGTTTATGGAATATTTATTGAATGCACATAAAACCCTAATGTCAGCTGGCATACAAAATGCACTGTATTGTATAAAACTTGTGTGTGTGTGTGAGAGAATGGTGGGATGCTGATGCTGTTGTGTTGAGTTAATGCACTACTTGTGTTTTCTTTTTTCCTTAATGACTGAGCTTTCCCTCAATCATGCTACTAGATTGGTAGAGTTTGTAACTGACTTGGACATTCAGTTATTCAAAATGATCTCACTGTTCATTGAAATTTTATAAAGCTTATTTTATATTTACTGTGCTATTAAGATGAATTCCCTTTAATTATAGGATACTACTGTAGTTCTTTAAAAGTTTATTTAGAGTGGGGCTTGTGGAAAATTATTCAGAACATAGTAAACCAAAAGAAATCCTGGACTTTGGATCTACTTTTAATTTGATGTAATTATTAGTCTTGTTTGGGTGAAGAGGAAAGGGGTGGGAAGTCAAGCAAAAGGAAGTACTTTGTAAAATGTAGTCTTAGATCAGATTGAATTGTGTATCTGTGTGTCTGTGGTATGTGTGTGTTTCCCTTGAAAATGGGAGGTGTGGTGAAAAGGTGTAATAATTCTTAAAAGAGCTGGTCTCAGTACTTTCTGATTATGGTATGCTACTGAATCACATTTTTTTTTTTTAAAAAACCCAACTTTTCTCTCAGTTACTTTATCTCTCCCAGCTATACATCTCTCACTTCAATTTCTAAATACTTTTTCAATTTCTGGATACTTTTACATTTAATATTGATTGTAAAATCCCTTGAAACAGAAATAGAAATACTTGAGTTGAAATGGGGACAAAATAAAACCAATAAAGAATGTTTTAAAAAAGAATGTGAGAATATTAAATATGTTAAAAACGAGCTTGTCATCAGGATGATAGTTCTTCTTTTAAAATCCAGTGGTGTACCCTAGAATGTGAACGTGACTATCCTGATGAGAAGTGGATGGTTGGACATAAACAATTCAACAGCCAATTTGGTACCACAGAATTGATGTGCTCTGTACTGCAGTGACTCCATATCCCACAAGGAAGGAAGACATGCACAGATATCACATCTCACAATCACTACTGTCTCTATGTGCAGCTGCATTTGTTTTCGTTTCAAAATGTCAATATTACATGAACCCAGACATGACTGAGTTTTGCCACATTTCTTCAGTTGGGGCTTTCATTGCTGTTTATGTCCATAAATGCAAATATTTTTCTTGGAATAATCAGAAATCAGTGGAGTTAATGCAATATTATAATCCTGGATTTCCAGTACCTTTGAAACCAATTTTAAAAAACTGTGTTCTTGAAACTTATTTATTTATGGTGGCACCAGTGTATCTAATCCATACTTCCTGCTGTGTGAAACCCTGTTAAATTTTTTCATTAAAAAAAGAAGACACGATCTTGTTTAATCCTGTATATATGGTGTCTACATTCTAGATTTGTGTATGCTGTGAATGAACTTATTACTAAGAGATGAAATTGTATAAAAGCATTCAGAGGCTATGCATGCATGGTACCTCCAGAAAGTGCATACTCCGAGTTGCAGATTCCTGCAAAAATAAATTAATAAAACTAAGCAAACATCACATCCTGCATTTGTTCTTGTATGTAGTAGGAAACATTTTAAAAGTACAGCCTTTTTTGGCCTTCATAGCCTGATTGTTTCTGGTCTCCCACTTGAACCTGTAGCTAGAGCAAGTTTGTTTCAGGGCTTTTTGGGGTTTTTGTTTTGGTGGTCATTAGGCATTTGCTGAATATTGAACTGGGGTCCAAATCCTGTTCCCATGGATGTGAATGAGCAGGAATCTCATTTAGATGATGGATGTTCTGTGCAGCTTCTGGTGTGGAAACAGGACATAGCATGTTCAGAGTGTGAGGCTGACCTTAGCACTTCTGCCTTACTTTTGAGTGGGAGGTTGTTACTGAAGGAGTAGCGTTATCTGCTGCAGCACCTCTGGGCTGTAGCCCGGGTGATGGGCTGGATTCCTGCTCATCTGCAGTGCTGAGTGTGTGCATCACAGGAGTCCCTCTCCTGCTTTAACCTCTTGGAAAGGCGCTGCTCTGGGAGAGGGTGGAGACTTGGAAGAGCACAAATGCGAGTGCGGGCAGTTTCTAGGGCTGTGTTTTCCATCGCCTCGATGGCATCAGCTCCCCACAGCTCGAACCTCGGGAGCTCCGGAGCTGTTCCCCTGCTGGGTTCTGTTCACACACACTGAAGGTTCTTCAGCACCTTCCCACTGACAAACCTGCCCTTCAGTCAGTACACATAGGTAAGAATTTTATTTTGCATTCCTTTTGCTGAGTTGAATTTATCACAGTTTCAAAAGAGGTTTGTATTTTAATTAAGCATTTGATTTTTTTCACTTTAGAAATCATTGCAGTTGAAACTGATTTAAAAAAAAAAAAACAAACATACAAAAGTTAAGGTACCTGTAAAGTATATTGTGCTAATGGAGACCATACAGAGCCAAAAGACACCAGTCTAACAACAAGTGGTCACCATTTTTTGTTGTTTTCCTGAAGTCATGAGGAGGAGGATCTGCCTGAATTGCATAAAACTGGTTGATTTATTCCTCAGAATTACTTGGTTTTGGCAGCAGTGAACCATGTCTTAAACCTGTGGCTCCTTGAGAGATGGTTTGTCCTGTGGTCTGGTAAGCCTGGAATTTAGTGCTGCTGCTTCTTCACAGTTTAGTCCATGCTGTGATAGGTAAGTGCTGTGTATTCCTTATTGCACCATCTCAGGTTGTAAATGCACTTTTTGGAAGGTGGTTGATACCTGATTTTGTCTGAACAGGTGGACTCAAAGTGTTATGTACTCAATGGGTCACCTGATTTTTTGTGGAAGCCTTGTGAAGTTGTTAAAGAAGGGGCTTTGTTAATTTTTAGCTAGAGGGTCTGTGATTGTGACGTGTTCTAGTTTGACAGTAAAGCCAGGCCAGACCTGTAAAAGCCTCTTTCAGGAGCGCAACTCTGCTTCAGAAAATATTCTGTCTCTCTAGAAAACAGTAATATATTGAGTAAAAAAACCGCAAAAAACTCTGCAGGTAATTTTCCAGATAGGCAGGGTTGCTTACAACCTTGCACGTATTTGCTGTTTTTGCAAGTTCCATTTTGAAGATACAAATTAATTGTCCTTTCTTCTTGCAGTTAACAAAATCTCTCTTGCCAGGTTTGCTTAAAAATTAAGTCAGTACAGTTCTGTTACTGCTTTAGAAACAAAACCACAACGCCTGGGAATGAAAGATTTGCAATGTGGGTGCTGCTTTGCTTTTGACTAAAGACTTCTTATTTTTTTGGAAGTGTTTTAGGAAAAGAAGCTTAGGCATGTGGGGGTCAGTTTTCTTTTTAGGAAAAGTATGGAATACTTCAGGAAAAAACCTGCTAGGTGAGGAAGGTTTTCATATGTTTGAATATGACATCCTGATTCCAGACTGGTGCAGCCCAACAGTGTGTTGTGTGTTGGTGCCAAATTCTGGCGTTGGTTGCAGTGATGGAATAGTCACAGCTCAAATATTCATCCCAAACTCTCAGTGGCTCTCTGCTGGATTGTTCTGAAGTATCCTGAACCAGTCTTGCACATTCCAGGCTTGGGGGATTATATTTCATGTCACCTGAAATTATTAATCTCTGCTTTTGAGCTGTTCAGTTAAATCTAATGGCTTTGCAAAGCAGAAGTTGCTTTGGCAATACCCTGTGTGCTGGGCAGTGCCTGGTGTGACTGCCCAGTCTGATCCACCTGGAGGAGCCCCCCTGGACCCCCGAGGATGGGGAGAGTGACAGTCAAATATACTTTCCAGGTGGATGATGGGAGTAAGCAGGGTCTGAGAAAACTTTGCAGAGGACTTGTGTTTTATGACAGCTTGTGAATCCTTCCCTCAATAATTAAGTTTGTGTATATGCCTTGCTTTGCTTCGTGGTGAGAGCTGTGGTGGTGGAGAGCCTTGAGTGACTTTCATCACCACAGATCCTGAAGCCTCATGGCTTGGTTCAGGTAACTGATTTTACATTTCCCCCCCAACCCCCATTTGTCTCAAAACTGGTTGTTCATAAGCCAAACTGATGTCTTTTTATCTTTTTGCTTTTTTTCTGATCGATAATGCTGTATGACCATGAAGCTGTCCCTGATCATCATCCTTCAACCTATTAAAACTTAAAAGCTGCAGTGAGTAGGTAACGAGTTTGGTGTAGGTTCACACTCCTCACAACACTGCTACCTCAGGTCAGTGTTGTATCACATAGAAAGAACTAGATAAATACTTTATGAATCAATAAAGCAAATCTTAAAAAAATACATGACATTTTGAAACTTACTGCAGGCTTTACTGTTCTTTTCAGTGAAACTTAGGAGCAGACTGGCTGCCTTGATCCCGGTGCCCTTTTTAAGAAAGTCAAGCCAATGCTGGTAGTAAAAATTATTACCTTCAGTGAAACAGCAACTGCCAGCAAAATTTACGTACCTTGTGTTGTACACTGAAGTGAGATATTTGAAATAGGTTTTGTTTTTAAAATATATAAGTTGGGCTTAGCTTTTATTTAATCAATCATGAAATTAGTGGTTTGTATGCACAACATTGATCTAGCAGTCCATGTATCACAATGTTAAAACTGAGGTCCATGATTCAAGAGAGTGATAGCAAAATCCTTTTTATTTTCAGCTGCAGCACTACTAAACTTGCCAAACAAGATACCACGTGCCCTTTAAATGTTCTGTCATGCTTTCCCAGTTACTCGCCTTTCACTGCTAATCCAAGATGAAATACATCCTACTTTGGCCAACGAGGCTCCCCGTGTATTTGATGGCTCCTTAACTGATGGACAGCAAAATTTTTCTAAATTAACAGCAATTCTTGGTGTGAATGTTCAGCTGGTGAGCATCACCTTCTCTCCAGCAGCACTTCTGTAAATGGAGTAGACTCTTAGAAGTGAAAAATCCAAATAGATGAACTATGAACATTTAACTTGAGTGTTGAACAGCTGTGTGCAGGCAGGATATGTCATGAAAAATAACCATTATCGAAAAATAACCATTATCGAAACATTCTGAGATGCTACTCAATCTGGAATGGCAGCTGATTCAATTTATATCCCAGTGCAAGAGCCTTTGTGAAGTAGAACTTCAAGTTCTCTCTGAATTTAATACTAGAAAAAAATGAGTTAGCTGTATCAATGTGCTTTCTTGCTTGGCTCTTGCGTAGGTTGCTAGTTAATTCCTAATTTTGGATTTTTCCTCTTCAGTGAGGCTGAGGTGCAAAGCCCTAGCATTTCTGATTTGTTATGATGTCTATTTTTTTTAAATGAATTCTTATTAGGAATTCAGTTCTCTCTCACGAGAGGCTGACTGTTTCAAAGCCAGCTGTATTCTCGATGTGTGGGGCTGAGAAGCCACGGTCACTCTGCTCTTTTGTCTCTCTGATCTGCTCCCACCTGTCCAGAAGGATCTGGTGTGAGGATCATGCCCATGGCAGCACAGTAACAGCAGGGTGTTACGCTAAATATGGCTACACTATTTAAGTATTCTGGTTGAGACTCGAATCATCTCTGCACCGAGGAGGGAAATACAGATGTTTTCATGAGCTATAAAAACCACCGAGTGTGTGGAATTCCCACACGGTGATGCTTGGCTTTAAAAATGAAAGCGAGTTTATTACAGCAATAAATGCAGAGTGTGTAAGTGTTTCCCAGTAGTTTTCAAAGCTGTTCTTTAAAACTGGAAGTGAAAGATGACCACTTTGCTCTTTTTCCAGCTCACAGATTCTACTGCCATCAGATTTGTTCTAGAAAAAAAAATTGTTTTGAAAGAAATTCTCTGCCCTGACAAATGAGGGACCTCTTCCATATCCAGAGGAATAACTTACTGTCTCCCAAATATTAATTTTGTCTTGTCTGGGTTTTTCTAACTTCTGCAGATGTTCAGATTGTTATAAGGTCGTGCTCTTCTTCAGCTGTCACATTTTTCCACCTGCCTTTCTGGGCTCCTGCAGGTCACTGCCCTGTGACAGACACACACGTGTGTGACCTAGATGTGTTTGACAGACCTGTCATGCCACTTTCTTACAGGAAGAGGTCAACACTTGTGCTGTTGACTTCTGGGATTCAGAAATCCCAGCACCCTCAAACATGGGCTCCTCTCACAGTCTTGGTCACTTCTCAGAGCATCTGCTTCTCTGTCTCTGATTTTGGGGCAGCCAATCTGAACTACTTTTGAAACTGCACAGATCAAGAGTTTAGTGACAGAATTTGTGAAGAACTACAGCCAGTTGCTGTTTTTATTTACAATATTCAGTATTCAGGTGTGAGAAGAGTAAGGTGACAGCGAGGAACATCAAGAGAAAGATGTGTTGTTACCTTGGTGTAGTTATTTACATTACTGTGTTCAAGACATTGGGATTAACTTTTGCTGATAGTGGTTGTCTTTCCAGGTGGGTCTCATGAAAGCAGAGTGGAGGGGGACAATCAGTTCCCTGGAGCTGCTGGCCACTCCTCTTTGATACAGCCCAGGACACCGTTTATTTTCTGGGCTACAGGTGCCCATGGCTGGCTCATGTCCAGCCTCTCGTGCACCAGCACCCCCAAGTCCTTCTCTGCAGCTCCATGAGCTCTTCTCCCAGTCTGTGCTGGTGCCTGGGATTACCCCAGCCCAGGTGCAGCACCAGCACCTGCTCTTGTTAAACTGCGTGATATTCCCATGGTCCCACTTCTCAAGCTTGTCCAGGTCCCTCTGGATGCCCTCCCCTCCTTTAGGTGTGTCACCTGCATCGCTCAGCTTGGTGTCATCTGCAAACTTGCTGGGGGTGCACTCGATCAGTTATTGTCACTGTGGCAACAGTGCCCTTGTTGCCCTCTAACTCTTCCCAAAAGACATAGAAAAGGGTCAGATAAAACATAGATAATACTTTCAATATTATTTTGAAATAAATAAATAGCAAGTAAACAGCCTAATTTTCTCTCTGATTTCCTCTTTCCTACTCACGGGGCTGCACAGCACAATGCAGTTCATTAGCTCAGGGATGTTTCTCAGGAATGCACCAACATAAACATTCTACCAAGTAGTATGTTCAGTTTGCCACCATTTCGAATATCAGGAATGAAAAGTCTGCAGCAGATTAAGTCCTTCATGTACTGTAGGGAGAGATATAATCTAGATTAAGGCTCTAAATGTCACACCTTCACTGAAAACCTTATTGCTTTTTTATTTTTCTTTATTTTTTGATTTTTTTTTTTTTAAGGAAAGGCTGCCTGATGTGCTGCACTAATTCTGAAAGGTGCACTAGTAGCACTAAATCTGTATGACTTAGTTTTGCTCATCAGCTTTGACAGGAGAAGATGCTGGTAAAACCCAATATTGCTTTAAGATGAACTTCTTAGTCTTCAGGTCACATTTATTCCCACACTGCAGTAGTTCAGGATTTCTGACACGTCAATCCCAAAGCTGTTTTCTAAGATTTCAGACATTCCCTACAAAGAGCAACAGTGTTACTTGAGCAGTGAAACAGTGCCCTGTTGCTCCCAGGAGGAGAAATGGGAGGAGGAGGAGGCAGGAGCTCCAGCTCTGTGGACATGGGAACAGTTAAAACCTGCTCTGCATCCATCAGTTTTATCATCCCTGACAGATTTTGAAAGCAAAACCAATATGAATTAGTCTCATTTTACATTGGTGTGATGCACACGCTTCTCCCAAGATATTTTTTTTCTATTGTTTCTCACCTTCCAATTTACAGAGTTTTGGAATTGCTGTGGTGTTGTTCCACTGCAGTTGAATCACTGAATTTAACAAAGAAAAGTTCCTTACAAAGGCAGTATCCATGGCATGAACCACAAGATGGGTGCTCATATCTGTTTTGGTTTTCTTTTAATCTTACAGAAAGGTATTGATAGTTTTACCTGGTGTTTACCTGCCCTGCTAGCAGGATGTTTGGGAGTGTAAATGTGTGTGCACAGCTATAAAATAATCCAGGTTACTGGTAGCCTGGAGCTGGTCCCAGAGGGGCTGATCACTTGCATACACTGAACTGACCACCTCAGAGCTGACCGGGTTAAAGCACATTGTTTTGGGCATTGTCCAAATGCCTGTGAAACACTGACAGCCCTGGGGCATCCACCACCTCTCCAGGAAGCCTGGTCCTGGTTTTGACCACCCTTTCAGTAAAGAAATGCCTCCTGATACCCAGGCTAAACCTCCCCTAGTGCCGTTTTGAACCATTTCCACTGACATGTTAGTGTCCACAGGGAGCTACAGGACCTAAGTAACTATCAGTAAAAGATTTCTTGAGTTGGAAAGGGCTTACAAGAGTCCAGAGATTTACCTGGACAAAGTAATTTGAAGGAATTGAAGCCCCAGAGATGAACTCATACAATCTGTTCTGCAGCATCGCCCAGCTTCTGAAGGTGTCTAAAACCAATCAGCACTTCTACCTGTGCCCAGACACTTGGTCCTACATCCTAAAAAGCCAGAATGGCCTGGAAAAATTGGTAAAGGGTGGTGTGAGTGCCTAGAGAAACCTGATGAGAAATTGAGCGTTGCGATGTCTGTGTAACAGCCTAAAAGTCAGGTAAAAGAGGATACAGCAACTGCACTTCTTAACTTTTTGTGCAGTTCTAACTGCAGAGAAACCATCATTTTGCCTTCTGGGAATTGACTTCTGGTGTTTACAGTGTCTGTAGTGTGTGTGTTCCCAGCATCTGGGACTGCAGCAGGCATCAATCTGTGAGCCGAGCCTGGCCAATGCTAAGGCAGTTACCAATATTTGCTTGTAACAGCAAGGCTGCCACTCAGCCAAAGCTTTCCATTCCAAATCCTGGCAAAACCAGACATTACAAGGGTAAATTTCTGGAATACGACATAGTGCATCTTGATCGTGTCAGTGCAGGGAATAAATTTAGATTCATAGACAGGCATTGGATCTGTAGGTATGGGGCTCTCCGGGTGATGTCTTGTCTTTCTAGGGGCTCAGTGCTCAGTTTTACTGAGCTTGAGAAGATCCACGTGCCACAGCCCCTGTGCTGAGCAACCCTGCTGATAGCATCAGTCCTTTGCTAGATGCAGTAGAATTACCAAGTACAAACATGCTCAGCATCCTTCTCTGGAGGTCGGTGCTCTGCTGCTCTGACACTTGCTAAAGCTGAGATAAGCCATAAGCCAAAGGAATGCCTGGAAAGCTTTTCTTTCCCTCTCTCCCAGCCAGACTCATCAAACAGTTCCATTACTCCTAGCTGGGTCAATGAAATAGTTACTTTCCTAACAAAATAAGGGAAGGAAGCTATTTTGGAGCACTGAAGCAGCTGACTTTCAGGAGGGCAGCATGGAAGCCAACGCATTCCCACAATATTCTCTGCCAGCAACAGAGTGTTGCTGCTTCCCCACTGGAAGGGGTGAACCACAGGAACAAACATTTCACTGGCCTGGTGCCACACACCAGGAGCTGAACCCAAACCTGTCACATCCCCAGTGTGACCCCAGCCATGGCATCGGGCACCCTGCCAGAAAACACCATCGCTGCTTTGCTGATCAGTCCTGTGCAGCAGAATTAATCCTGTACAATCTTCAGCTCAGTACAGCCTATTGGACAGCTGTTCAAGGAAATAATTGTGAACAAGTCATAGTTCATGGTTAAAAACACCTGCATCAACTTCTAGGTGCTATTAGAAAAATCTTCTTTAATGAAAGCCAATATAATGTGAATTAACTACTTTATGGAATTACAAAACCATAGAATATCCTGAGTTGGAAGGGACCCACAAGGGTCATCGCAGTCCAGCTCTTTATGATTTACATGTGTTAACTAATTTTAAAAAAGGTTCAATATAGGTAATAAAAGCCTTGAAAATTAAGGAAAACATCCTTTTGCTACATCAAAATCAGAAACAAACAGAAGTTACCATTAATGTACTGAGGTAAAAGAAAACATTACCACCTCTATGGACAGATAAAATATGCCTAGCTGGTTGTGGACAGATAAAATATGTCATAGCTAGTCCTTACCAGTTTTCATGAAATTAAAATAGGTAAATGGAAAGTCTTAATACATGCAGAAGAGCAAGGTAAAAGATGTTTGCCTTCAGTCCATTCAAATTGAGTTATTCCCCACGCTGGATATGCATCAACTCAGCCAAAACCAGCTGTGGGGTTGCTGGGACTGAGCCTGTGTAAAGCAGCCCCAACTGAACTATTACTTTATTGGTGCATTCATTAGGCTCACAAGAAATCATGGCTTCAGTATCAAGCCTGAAGAGGCATTTTTCACACTGAAACAGAGCCTCCTGCACAAAATTGATTTCATTAAAATTCTTAGGGTAAGGTACAAGGAGAAGGTTTCAAAACCAAGTTACAAAGGCAGATTAAAAAATCTGCCTTCCTCCAAAACTTCTGCAAGAATCCAGTTTGTCACAGGCATGGCCTCTGTGTTACTGCCCCAAATTAGAGCCTCGGGGTAAATGAAACAGCAATCTCACTTTACTAGTATCTTGCTTCATGTTATCTGAAGATATCTGAATTTAGGATATTCTTGTAATTCTGCCTGAAACAACTTAGATCCACACAACACAAGCAAAACTTTTACTGAGAGCTGCCTGGTGCTGATTTGGATGTGTGACAACTCTTAACATACTTAACAGGAATATTTATGAGAATGCAGTAAGCACAGTGTCCAGCAGTCAGTGTTCCATGTGCATTCCTGGAATATCTGAGCTGGAGCACTTAAAGAAATTACAACACAGAGTAAAAAGGTATTAGCCTGGAACACGCAGGTCTATTTATTTATAGAAGCCAATTTTATTTAACAGGAAAATATGGAATAAATCAGCTCTAACATTAATGCAAGTTCTTTTTTTCAGCACTAAAGCACCTTTGCAATAATGGAAATTCAGGGAAGAGTGTTAATGGAAAAAGTCTCCTCGGTTCATGTGCTCAGTTCTCTTTTCAATAAGAAAAAGAGGTTTTTGTCCACGTCTTTTGCAGATTTCAGTGCTTCCTTTTCAATCTGTTTGTTACTTGTTTTGACAGCACGGACTGTGCACATGAAGAAAGGCAGCAAAATTTGGTGCCAAAACACAGAGGTTGCTTTGTCTTGTAACCATAATGACAAGACATTTAGAGCAAGGCTGAATATCATCAAAGTAAATAGCAAATACCTACAAGTCCATTTATTCTCCCTTTCATCCTGACAGGAATAATTACTGTTTAAAGCTCTCTGCCTGAAGACCTATAATCTTTAGGAAAAAAATCAAAAGAAATAATCACATCTTTCAAAACTGAAAAGAAATGAAACTGTACAGATTAAATTTTCCCCACTTTGTCTGGCAATACCTGTCAATAATACAAGATGCAGGAAACAGTTGTCTGATTAAAAGAGCAAAAGAAGCATTTTTTTCACGAAGAGAAAAAAATCTTCAGAGTGGATTCCATGTAAATTACAGACATTAGGCACTGGAAGAAAATAAAAGATGCTGGGGTTGAGTTTCAGGTTCACTGTAACTCTCTTTTACTACAGCTCACAGAATTATTAAGGCAGGCACTCAGCACAAAGCCCTTGTCAAAAAATCCCTATCTGCAGGGAAAGTTTGAATTTTTTTTTTTTTTTTTCAAAGAAAACCTGAACACCATATGTATTAACTGGGGCACCAAAACCTGAAATAAAAACAACTGAATAAATTATAGATAGCATGCTATTTTTACCATCCCGATCATCTTTTACCTGCGAAAAAGAAGAACAAATGGGGGCAGGGGTTTGGGGGCGTTGGGGTTTTTTTTCTTTTCTTTTTTTCTGATCTTCACAACTCCCCAAAATAATACAGAATTAATTTAGCCAGTTTAGTCTCGCTTTATTCTCAGGATCCAGATGGATCTGTTTGCTGGTGCCTCACCAGGTACAGCCAAGCAGAGTTAGGGGTCTGACCCACTGTGGGGCTGTTCACCCCTTCAGAGCACATTCCCCTTAATCTCATTCACAGGGTCAGCTTTTCTAGGAAATTCATTATGAACTGTCAAGGTTTTAATTTATCATTCCCTAAACAATTCCTGGTTTTTACCCCAATGCAATCATTTAATCTCTGTTGAGGGAAAAGGCTTATCTGGAGCAGTTTATCATGATCTTGGTAGGCTATTAGAGGAAAAACTGAAATGAAGTGGTAAAGCATAATGAGAGACAAACCTTAATGTGGGGATTTCCTTGTTCTTTATGTCCTAGTGTTTGTTTAATATTCAAAGACAATATCATCTTCCTCATGAAGCAATAGAAGAAAAAAAAAGTGCTGAGAAAAAGTACTCATAAAGCAGAGAGGGCACTGAAATGAGATACTGAAAGGGGATAGAGTTGGTTTTTTTTTTTTAAGCATTTAAGATTAAACTGTAATTAAACAGAAGGCTGGCTGGCAAGCTAATATAGAGAAGTTGTAAAATAAATATTGCACAATGGGTATTTTGGCTACTGCTGCCACAACAGGGCTGCACATTGTCCTTTGGCTGGAGGGTCCCTGTGGGAAACCCAGGAGTGAACAGTCCAAGCCCTGACAACACTCACACAAATGCAGAATTTGTCGCGTTTCCTCAGGGGAGGGGGACATTTTTAGCCATCGAGACTGTATTTGTTTTCTTTTACAGAGTCTCTGGTTAGTCCAGAGTTTATTTATACAAAGTCCAACATGTAAATGCCACGGGTTTTACATAAAATTGTAATAAAGAGGGTCACAAATCTGCTAATGGTGCAATGCTGGGTAATGATTAACAGAAAAGCCAAAGTAAATTAATAAATTATTTGTTAGGCTAGAAAAATAATCTTTTCAAGCATGAAGGATGATGTATGAACCCTCACAAACAGCAACAGAAACATCAGGCTTGTTGTCTGACAGCTGGGACTGTTCTCCCTTACATACTACGTGGAACTAATGGTTTTCCAAAAATAAATGTTCACTGTGATCTTGAGTGACAAATACGTAGCTTGTGAGGGTGATAAAAGTCCTCAGCTTTTCAGGGCTCTTCTATCTAATTCAGTAATGACCTGCTAGTGCCTTTCAAAGGATAAATATAATGTAAGAGTCAATACTGAGATACAGAAATTTTTGGTACCTTTCCCATTATTGATTAAACTCCTTTTAGAACTTAAGGCAATGAAACATTTATTAATCTTTCAAACTTCTTTTTTTTCCGCTGAAAAATTCTTTCTCCAGTTTTGCCATCCTGTCCTTACATTTACTGGTTTCACATTGCTTCAGGCACTCTGTATTTCAAAGAGCCAGTGATGTGAGATACACACCGAGATTTCCTTACTTCTGTTTGATCTGTCTATTTTTAACAGGTCTCCTGAAAGGACTTAAGAGGCTGCTGTACTGGATCTGCATATTCATTGTTCTCATTGAGCAAGGAACTCAGACCTCCTGTCCCTCCTGGGGAGAAGGACTGAGCATGCAAATTGTTCAAAGCTGATTTTTTATTCTGGAAACACACACCTACTTCTTTCTCACTGAAGCTGATGATAATGTTAAAATACAGTTAAAATCCTTTTCTGAATGAAGACATTTCCCTGGGTCAGAGCTATTACATCCAGCCCGTTGTCCTGGGTATTATTTTTTTTTTTTCCATTTGCCTGTCCTTAAAGAAAAAATGCACTGTCAGGGGAAACTAAAATCCTTTCCTGTCCTTCAGCTAAAAGATGGGAAAAGCACAAGAGGAAATACAGCAAAAGTAATGACTAGACATCTCTCGATTTACAGATATTTATTTATCTTAAATCATGATTAAATTATAAATAAAATAACAATAAACTATCCCTTTCTAGTTTTTTTAAATGAGGTTCTTAAGCTATCAAATGTCATCAATAGTTTTGTTTAGTTGCAAAATCAAATTTCAAATAGAGAAGCAGTAGCAGATACCAACAAATAGGTGCCTTTGCTTTAAACTCCAGCTTCATTCCATAGAAAAGATGCAGCCATGTTTCAGTGCTGGGGGAAAGGAGCTTATAAATCGTCAGGAAATCTTTGATGCATCTTGTAGAATTTAAAGTGATGGAATCATAGAATGGTTTAGGTTGGAAGGGGCCTTAAAGGTCATCTGCTTCCAAACCCCCTGCCCTGGGAAGGGAGGCCTCTCACTATTCCAGGCTGCTCAGGGCCCCATCCAGCCTGGCCTTGAACACTTCCAGGGATGGGGCACCCACAGCTTCACTGGTCAACCTGTGCCAGTGTCTCACCACCCTCACAGTAAAGCATTTCTTCCGAACATCTGATCTAAACCTGCCTTTTTTCACTTTAAAACCGTTGCCCCTTGTCCTGTCACTATGTCCCCATATAAAAAGTTCCTCCCCCTCCTTGTCATAAGCTGCCTTAACATACTGGAATGCCACGCTGAAGTATCCCTGATCCTTCTCTTTTCCAGGCTGAAAAGCCAAAAATCTTCCTCCTCTTAAAATCAAAGTAAAACTCCTTCTGAGTTGCATTTATTAAGAAGACAACAAGCAAAAATTTTCCCTGTGCAAGTTAATATAAGAATAGAAGTATTGTCCCATAAATGCAGAATTTGTAGTATTGTTTGAGGCTCGTGCTTGGGCAGGAGCAGGGTAAATCCTTTGTGCACCACTGTTGTGGGAGGTCCATGTCAGGCAGAAAGGGTGACTGGAGTGAGGGATTGACAGCTGCTTCTTCATTTCGGTCACCAGACCATCATCATCCTCCCACCAGCAGCTCTCAGCTCTGCCTTGCCAACACACCTGAAGCAAACAGAGGAATGGGGTGCACACGCATCCTCACTAGTGACACCCCCACACTCTCCTCAGCCTGCTGAAGCCTGTAGGATGACTGGACACTGGTGCCAGGCAGTGGGAAGGGCGGCCAGGGTCAGCCCTGCTCAGCAGCTCCCCAGTCTCAGCAGCCAGGAGTGACCCCTGTGCTGCGCAAAAGCCACACAGCAAGTCTTGTGCCCGTGGCCACTGCACAGGATTTTCTGGCAACAGAGCTGCTAAAACCTCCAGTGCGTAGTCTTGTCACTGCTATTTCCGCTCTTTACACTTAATCTATTGTTTAGCGTGCTGGGTTACAGCGCGGGGTGTAACCAAACTCGGAATTCTACCCCCACCGCGTTACTCCTGGGGAGCTCCTGGCCCTGGGTGGTTTGCAGCAGCTGCCCGGGGCACACCCGGACCCCGGGCTGCAAGCCGGGGGTCAGATAGGGGAAAGATCCAACCCTGCGGCAGGGCAGGGTTTCTTTGTCTTCACAAATCGATTCAGCTGTGACAGCTACGCCCAGCCGAAGGGGCACACCTCTGACAATGGCCCATAATGGCTCAACGGCCCCAATGGGCAGCTGTAGCCACCTAGGCCATCAAGGAGTCCCCAAAATATCCTGTGACTCATAGGATTACATCATTCCATTGTGAAATTCCCTGCCCCGGGGGAGATACTGAACCTTCCTGCCTCAATCTGACCGTATATATCTAGTGGGAATTTAGGGACTTGGAACAACCACCACTGGACAGATCCAGAGGAGGACCAGACCTTCCACAAGAGGACCACTGCTTTCGACAAGACTGCAACCATCACTTCACCAGGACTGCAGCCACCACCCTGACCACCATTTCTCCCGCTGGTTTACTTTCAAACCAGCTGAGCCAGAGGGAAAAGGAAACAAAGCAACAGGCACTGTGTCCACACAAACCATCACTGAGCCAGGACAGCCTAAGCCAGTAGAAGTCGCCCCTATTCAGAAAAGGAAACCCAAGACCAAATCAGCCTGCACAGTGACCAACAAGGAGCAGGCAGAAGGTGGCACAGCCATCCCTGGAAGGGGAGCTGAGTCTGGAGCAGGGAGCAGGACTGCCCAGCACCCGCCATGGCCAACCGCACGGTGAAGGACGCGCACAGCATCCACGGCACCAACCCGCAGTACCTGGTGGAGAAGATCATCGTCACCCAGATCTACGAGTCCAAGAACTGGAAGGAGGAGTGTTTCGGCCTCACGGCTGAGCTGGTGGTTGCCAAGGCCATGGAGCTGAAATCTGTGGGGGGTGTCTACGGAGGGAACATTAAATCCATGCTCTTCTTGTGCCTGACACTGAAGCTGCTGCAGATCCAGCCCGAGAAGGACATCATCGTGGAGCTCATAAAGAACAAGGACTTCAAGTACGTCCGAATGCTTGGAGCGCTGTATATGAGACTGACAGGCACTGCCATGGACTGCTACAAGTACTTGGAACCACTGTACAATGACTATCAGAAAATAAAGTGGCAGAACAGGAATGGGGAATTTGAGCTGATGCACGTGGATGAATTTATTGACGTGCTGCTCCACAAGGAGCGTGTATGCGACATCATCCTGCCTTGGCTGCAGAAACGGTACGTTCTGGAAGGAGCCGAGCAACTCGAGCCTCGTGTTAGTGCTCTGGAAGAAGACATGGATGATGTAGAATCTAGAGAGGAGGAGGGAGAGGAAGATGAAAAGCTGGAACAAATCCTGTCTCCTGACCAGCGCAGGAGAGGGTACAGAGACCTGGACAAACCCCGCAGGTCTCCAGTGGTGCAGCACAGGTGGAGCCAGAGCAGGTCTCCAAGAAGGCGCAGCCACTCTCCAAAGAGAAGCCCCTCACTGTGCCAGGAGAGGCATCGCAGCAAAAGCCTGGGATGGTGCCGGAGCAGATCCTCAGAGAGGCATCGCAGCAAAAGCCCGGGATGACATGGGAGCAGATCCCAGGAGAGGCAGCACAGATCAAGATCTAAATCTCCAGCCCATCACCATAGTCACAGACACATTCCATTGTGACACTCCCTGCCCTGGGGGAGGTACTGGACCTTCCTTCCTGAACCTGCCCACGTACAATCTGCGTGCTCTGGGGACTTGGGACACCACCACCACTGGACATGTCCAGAGGAGGCCTCAAACTTCCACAGGAGGACCAGACNGGATGACATGGGAGCAGATCCCAGGAGAGGCAGCACAGATCAAGATCTAAATCTCCAGCCCATCACCATAGTCACAGACACATTCCATTGTGACACTCCCTGCCCTGGGGGAGGTACTGGACCTTCCTTCCTGAACCTGCCCACGTACAATCTGCGTGCTCTGGGGACTTGGGACACCACCACCACTGGACATGTCCAGAGGAGGCCTCAAACTTCCACAGGAGGACCAGACCTTCCAAAGGACCACTGCTTTCAACAAGACTGCAACCATCGCTTCACCAGGACTGCAACCACTGCTTAATCAGGCTGCCACCACCACCCTCACCCTGACCAGCAGGGTGCCAGGCTGTGCTCTGACTTTGTGGGTTTAAAACAGTTTTTCTGTAACATTGCATTTATTGTAATTCTATTAAATTGTAACACCGACCTGAAAGCTCTCGCAAACTATTTGTGTGGGGTTCACTTCTCCCCCTGGTTTACTTTCAAACCAGCACATTTAGTTATGGGAAGGAGAAAAAAAGACGTCCTTGGGCTCTGCCAAACTGCTCCGACAAATGAGGAAAATAAGGAGAGAACATCCTGTCTTCTCTTGATCCCAATTCATAGTCTTGGTGACTACTGAGGTAAACATTTCATTGGACCTAATCGTGGCCCAGTCAACACCTGGGCATGTGCCCACACCCTCAAAACTTCCTCACTTATTCCCGCTTTCTCCAGTGAAGTTTCAGTGTTTGAAAATGAGCAAAGAAGTTGTTCAGAAGTAAATTCAGTTATTCATGAGCAAAGAAGACCTGAGCAAACCCCAAAGATATTTAGAGACCCAATCAACAGCCCAGTACAAAATATTTATCCTGAAGGAGCTGCATAAACATAACTTGAGTGACTTTAAATGACTATTCAGGGCTTGGAATAGAAATGTTCTCAGAAAAAGTTTTTTCTAACCAGCAATTAAATTCTGGGGTTTTAACTGCCTTTGGGGTATTTTATACAAGCTCTGCTCATTAGCCCCATCAGGAACAGCAGGAAGAGAATGAAGGTTATTTTGAGACTAAAATGATCATGCAAGGAAAGGAGCACACTGGCTCAGAATTTAATCTGGAGCTGATGGCTCATCACAGTTAATAGGTAATAGATCTGTGACAGAATATAAATAATACAAGTCCCACCACGCAGTCTGGAAAGCACAATAATTGCAAGGATTTTATATATTCATCCACCTACTCACATTTTGGTTTTAGAATAATTTGTGAACTTCTTGCATTCTAATAATGAACTGCTGTTTTCACTTTTCTGTGTCCCCACCAGAAAAAAAAAAAATCAAACTACAAATTTTCAATGATCCATCATGTTACAGATCAAATCCTAAAAAGCAGAAAATACCATTTAATTTTAAAAAGGCAGTCAAAAATAAAAATCAGCTCTTTGACATATTACAACTGTATGAAGCACTATAAGATTCTCTTTCAACACTTCATAAAGGGAGGCAATGGAAAAATAATTAACTTCAAGTAGAATAATCCTGATGTACTCATGCTACTCTACATCACAGAGACAAAGAAAAGATACATAAAGAGAAGATAATCCCTTGAAACTCAACAGACCTTCTATCCGAGGCCTGTCTTCCAAAGTCCAATTAGAGGACATAAACAGGCTGCCAAGTCCAACAACTCACATACTACATGATTTGAAAAATATAATTATTTTTATCTTCTCCTTGAAGCTTGAGAAGAGGTGAAAACTAGAAACTATAAAATACATACCTATATACATAACCATATTTGCAACTGATATTTTTAATCCACAACTTTAAGCACTGAGAAACTTGTATTAAAATAATTAAAGTTAACAATGGCAATCTCATTAGGTGGAAAAGTGATCCCTAGGAAAGAAAGTAGAAAAGCAAAAAATCAATGGCTGGGAAACCAGTTGCAGTCCCCTGGAGGAAGGGAACAAACCCTTTGTCCTGCCTGTTCTCCTCAGGATATGCACCTACCTCACTTGGTAATTGCACCATCCCTGGGGCAGTGGTGAGATTTCATTACTTTCCTCACCAATTAAAAGGTTGGCAGTGAAAAACCCCACCCCTATCCCTCTGGGATGATCAATATATTAATTAAGAGCTTTACCTTCCACCACAGAACCGCAGCTGCATCACTGAAACCTGTTTGGGGCACAGCTGTAAATAATTAAATGCCACAGGCTGTAACTCATTTATTGATCATCCAGGAGTGCCACCAGGGCTTTTCCTAATGCATAAAACAAAGAGCACCAGGGTCTTATATTGCCTGAGGAATGAGCAGTAATCAGGAGAAAAGCACGTATCAGGTGAAGGAGTGTGGGAGAAGGGGGAAGTTCATCTTTAGTGTAACACTGGGTACAGTAATACCCAGATAACACTGGATCCTGACCGTAGGAGGGAACAAATAGAGACTGGCTGACAATTCTTCTGCTTTGTGACCTTTTCCAGACCTATCCTCAATGATGGCACTTTGTGTCTGACTGGAGCTAATCCAGCAAAATCTGGTCTTCAGCTATTGGACTGCCCCAAAGAAATTCCTCTTGGCTTGACAATAGCTCCTTCCTGGGGAGAGCAACAAGCAGCAGCTGCTGCAAAAGGCAGGGCCTTTCCCTTTCTTATTTCTCAGAAACCATCAAAATTTCTCTATCTGCAAAGGCAAGCACAAAAAAGCAGTAGAGAGAAAGACTCGGCCACATAAAAACCATTTCTGTTTTTCCTTCCTCCTGCCGATAGATCACAGAAAGGAAGACAAACAGATTTAGGATAAGAGGAGGAAAATGTCCCCTGGGATTTGCTGGGGTTTTTTTTTTTACTATTCTTTAGATAGAATGAAAAAGCTGCCTGCAAGGAAGAAGGTGTCTGAGCTGGAGGGCAGCTCTCAGAGTGCCCTGGTCCCTGCAGAAGCTGGATGTGGTGACCACCCACCCCATCACATCTGCCCTCTCCTCCCACAGCTCCAGGGGAGAGACGGATGGGAGGTTACCCCAACACAGAGCTGCTTGCATTAAGTCAGGCTCTTTGCCTAGAAATAAGTGATGCAGGTCTTGTATGAAGTGTGCAGTAAATAGGAAGCATTAAAGATGGATTGTTAAACTCAGGGTGTTAAATGTGGAGCTGCTTCTTCCCCTTCCCTGCAGCGTCTGTAAATAAACCCGGTGCAGCACTCCAGCTGCAATCCCCCTGAGCAGGGCAGGGCACTACTGTCCCCCCATCCCCAGCTCCTGCCTGCCCCATCAGGGACACACCACACACCAGCAGTGTTTTAAGCCCAATAAATACGTACGTCAGATCCTTGCTCGGGTGGCAGCCTTTGTGCTTCCTGGGGCAGTGCCAGACCACTTCTGCCACCTTAGGCCAAGGGGTGACTCCTGCACAGTGACCCCTGGTATTTAGTCCAGGTCGAGGCCAGAGTGCACCTGCAGAAAAACAAGTCCTTTGTGAAATTTTAATGTGCATGGCCACCATCTTCTCGTAGGTACCCCAAAAATCAGGTTATTTTGCAAACTGTGCAGCTTTGACAGCTTGGATGTGGCAGAGCCAGGCCAGCACACAGCCTGCCTTCTGCTCCAGCTGTGGCCTGGGGGAAGGGAAAGGGGAGAACAAGGGCTCTCCAGAGCAGGATGCTGCAGCCACCATTATGGAGACAAGAGTGGTGTCTGGAAAAAGAGGGAACGTAATAAAAGTTGTCTGTCCTTTTGATATCAAAGTTCCAGCTCGACTTGTGGAGGAGTCAGGAGCGAGGGGGTTTGAGCACACATGATTTTGTGTGTGGTTCACATTTTTTGTGAGGTGCTTCAGACAACAGAAAGAAACATAACCCGGAGGAAAAGAAAATCTGTTAAACATTACGCAGCAGTGCCTTGCTTGACAAGATGTAGAAGGAAACCTCCAAAAATCCAGCTTCATTTTGCCAGAAAGCTGTAATTGGGACTCAGTTAAGTGAGAACAGGGAAAATAAAGCTATGGCTCTGAAAAGGAGGCAGAAGGGAGGAGGAAGTGAAATGGAAGTGATGAAAGCACCACCTCCACTTTGAGGCCATTAATGATACCCAGCTGTTTTTCACCACTGAGAATATTACTTTCCTCCCTCTGAAAGTTAAGCTAAATGCATTCTATTAAACAGGAAAGAATTTGAAGTGACTAATATCCACTCTTGTGCAGAGAGGTTTTGGCATGGTGTTTTCATCCTTCTCCTTCCTACTCTATCAGCAAAGCAGCAGAGAAAGCCATATTGAGTAGCTTTACACAATTAATGCAATTTACGCAGTGGCATTCTCATTAAAATCCTTTTGCCAAGATTTAATTATAAAAGTTCGTGGTTTCCTTTTACATACTGAGTTAAATTTTAATTAAAACTTTTGTAGTGCTTTAAGTCCACTTCCTTTACACAATTTATTTGATAAATTTGATAAACCTGAGCAATTGCAGTACTCTGGATTTTTAAATTGGTTTTAATTTCATCAAAGACCCTGGCAGGTCTCTAAATGTCACCTGGGCAAAGCTGGCATGATGTGAGTGGCTGAGTGGGAGCTGCCTGTGGCTGCTATCCTGGTTAAGGACTTGGTCTTTGATCAGACTACACAAATCTGTTTAGGTCCTGGTGTTTGAGAGTCACAGCCCTGAACAAAAGAACCCTGGTGTGACCCCAGGTGGATTACTGCAAGCACAAAGCCTTGCTGCATTTGAAGGCCCAAAATCATTCCTCAGAGTCCCTGAAGTCGGCCCTAAAGTTCCAACTTTTGCTGCACACTGGGCACAAGTTTAGGGCCAGCTACTGGTGCCACTGCTGCTAGGCTTATTTTGAGTCATTTAAACAGGGTGTGCCCATATCGAAACAGTCAGTGAATGAAGAGAGGAGAAATGAATGAAGGAAGGTGGCTGAATGGGTTCCAGAAGGATGCCAGGTCGTTGCCTGACTGATCCAGCCACAGGGTACTGACACAAAGCCAGTGGTGTTTGCCCACCTCCTGACGATGGTGTTAAACACTCCTCCGTACCCATCCGACAAGGACCTACACAGGGACAAAGTGTAATCTCACCACACATCATTGTGCCCAAAAAGATGGCCCAGATTTAATTGGCAGCAAGAATCTGCTTGGGTATGTGATGCACGAGGGTAAGAGAGCAAGACTTAGTGTGCTGCCTGCACAGGGCTTGTTTTGTGAATAAACAAAGGGCTTCTGTTTGTCAAACTGCCAAGTGAGTGCCTTTAATTACAAATGAATTGAGCTTTCTGGAGAAATTAACACAGTCAACAAGTGTCTTTTCTTAAATTATAAACAGATGGTACTTTTCAGCAAAGGCAAAATGTGATTAAGAAAGCTCCTCTGCTCAGAAAATGCAATTTGTGCTTTAAACTTTTAATCAATCAAAAGCTTCAGATTCAAAGCAGAACTTACCACAGCCATGTGGATGTGTTTTGTTTTGTTTTGCTTTGTTTATATTGCAGTTCATAAATTGCACAATAATTTACTATTTCAAGTCACTTGTGACATTAACTTGATGTTAACCCAGGTGGCACTAGCAAATGATGAAAATGTCAAAGGAGCCAAACAAATATAGGCTTGTTGAAAATGAACATAATAACATAAAAAATATCTATGTAAATGACTTCTGTGTATGAAATATGCATTGCTAAATGATAAGCCCCACACATGGGGCCAGGATTGTAGTTACTTGATTGTTCAAACAATATATCATATTTACACTCAGGACCACATTTCCTTAACATCTGCTCTGGTAAGAAAATGACAGTGGTGACAAACCTAGTTTTTGTTCTTTGGAAAATTTCCACCAGGTGGGACACTACTCAAGCTCAATGTAAGGACAGAGGGGATGAGGAATCGATCGATCTCACCTGTGCACACACCCAAAATGAAGAGATTCTGTCACTGGGGGCTTTTGTAAACTATCACCGTTAATTCTTTTCTTGCACAATTTGGAAGTTTGTCTTCACTGAAGAAAGATTGGTTTTGAATAGACTGTATTTGTCCTAATTTTTTTAAGTTAGAAGCATTATGTGACTTGCCCTGCAAAATGAGCTGTTGAAATTTCTCCGATAACATCCTGGTCTAGTCCCAAGATGCCAAGGTGAGATCTGCAAAAGCCTTTCTAAATGCAGAGAAACAGACAGCAGGAGAGCAATTCTGCTGTGCTAATACAGAGGTTTTAGATCAGTGCCCACGAAGCCAGTGAGAGCACAGCAGTGCCATTATGTGTGGGGTGTGCAGGCACCACATCATCAACCACGCCCAGAGCATCCTTCTGGCCACGGGCAGCACAGCTCTGCTGGCCAGGGGCTGCAGTGTGGGCCTGGCTTCAGCACTGAGCCTGGGAATGAGAGGGAATGTTTCAATTTATGCAAATACAGTGCATCAAACACTTATTTTTTTCTCTCCCAAATGCTGTTTTCCAGAAGCAGACCTCTGTTCTTGACATGATGTAAACCAGACCTGTCAAAACCCCCCTAAGATACTACCCTGAACCCCAACAAACCCTCAGTGTGTGGACTTTGGCAGAACTCTTGTTTAGCTCATCCCTCTGTATAGTGTTTCTTTTGGGCTGGAGCTACATGTCTGTCCATCAAGAGACGGGATACACTATAAAGGTGGATAAAGGAGTACATGGTCTGAAAATGTGCTTTGAAAGCAGGATGTTACCTGGCATCTGTGTGTGATTCCATATGCCCTAAGACTGCCACACATTATCTCACTACAGTAGCAGGGTGAGGGGACAGAGGGAGAAACCCCAGCTCCTTGTTCCTGTTGTGAAATAGGAATGCTTTTACTGACACCGAGCCCAGACAGAGGGATGGAGTAGATAAGAAAACCCAAAATAATAATCCAGCAACTGTTAGCAGCCTTCTGAACATGTCTGTGCTGTTTACAGTGCCTGAAGAGAGCAAGAGAGAGGTACCGTGGAGGTGTGTCTGCAAAGGTTGCATCTCAGTGTGATTTCATCCCCATGTCTTATGCTCTACAAAACCTCTAACTTCAAAATAAAAGAGAAACAAGAGATCCATGGATCGATCTTACACCCATTTTCTTCACTCTGGAACATGAGTCATTTCAAAGTCTAGGCAGTGTCCAAAACGAAATACCCATTGAGGGAAAGAAATTACTAATTATACTTTAATGGATACGGACTACGCGGTCTGTGTGTAACCTTGGTGCTGGAACTTCCTGACTTTTAGGTGAAAATTCATAATATTAACAATCTTAAGGGAAAGTCTGTAAACAAGAATTACTACACCACTTATTTTTAAAAATTTTATTTTGAAAGACCTCACTGTCTTTCCTCATAAGTGCTTAGTACCGCACATTTAGTGCAAACTAGTTTGGCAGTACTGATCTACAGTGTGTAAGTGAGCTGCCTGCATGCTGATGTTATCTTTGTTTCTATTGTAAGGTAGTACAGCTGTGACTCATGTTTCTGCATAAATATTTAAATTATTATTTCAACATTTTCATTTTGACAATACTGTGCCAAATGCTGCTGTGATGATTTCAACAGATTTTGCAAAGCAAGTGGGAATTACTGGTTGGCTTTCCTTAATGAAGCTATAATGAACTCTTCCAACAATTTCAGATAAATCAAGGATATTCTGTAAGCCAGTGTCATCCTACTGTTATGACCTTTAATGATCCTGTTGCTTCTTATATTGATCTACTATTGTGTTACACTGTGTTCTGAACTGCTAAAATTCAGGTATGGTTTTTTCTACCTTTCCTAAGTGCTTACCTCACACACTGAATAATAAAACCCTACCTGCATATTCCAATACACAGCGTAGCTCATTTGCACATCAATTGTGACTCAGTATTTCACATCCTCATGAATAAGCAAATAACCTATTTCAAGATTAGCAAATAAAATCTTTCAGCACAATTACATTTCATTTAACTTAATCATTAATTATATTAATATGAATCGTGCTTAACGTTGCTCAACGTTATCAAACATTTTGAAGTTTGACAAACCCTGCCTTGTGTGCACTTGTTTGTTGGTGTGATACCAGCAGTCAAACAAAAAGCCTGGTAAGAGTCACAGTAATGATGGCACGGTCCGAAATGCGTGGCCGGGTATGGCAGCCCCTCCCTGGGGCTGGAAGTCCATCAGTGAGCTGAAATCCAAAGCAGGACAAAGTGCAATTTGTTTTCTTTAAGGTTTATGTGCTAGAGTCACAGGACACAGGCATCACATCACAGGACAGAGGCATCACTTGAAGTGGTCTGCACCTTTTAGAAGACGAGAGTCCACACAACAACAGCTTGTGTTGGTGATACAGACCTATTTCCTGGTGAAGAGACTTAAAAATAAATGTTTTGAAGTTTAGCTGAGAACAATATTATCATTATCATCTTGTATTTTGCTTCACAGTGACAACATGATCCTCGCACATTCCAGCTTCCCCCCCTTTTCCTCTTTTTCCTTAAAATCCACAAAAACTTGGAGAATATCTGATGCCTCCTATATTTGCACTATGAGATCTCTAAAAGCATTTTATTTTCTTGAAGCACTTTCTTCTGCTGCAGAGTCAGTTCTTCAGAATTGCACAACTGAAGAATCAATTGCCTTTGAAAAATCAAGGTTGACAAGCTGCACTGGTACATTCATTTCCCAATAATGCAGTCCACAGAAGACTTGGAGTTAGATTCTACCTAAGCTGATAGAGATTGAAGCAGTTTACATAGTTTTTCAAGTAACCTTCCTTCATATTGGGGCAGCACTTGGCTTTAGTGTTTGTGGAAGAAAGTGATTTTAATACTGAAATATCATGCAGGGAAGAGCATTAACATTTGTGTTATGTATCCCCTCAACTGACTCCTGGTGTTGCAGAGGGAGTAGTAATAATGAAGGGATTTCTGTGCTCATAAAAGCTAAAGGCAAAGAGTTCATGAATCTGTATCAAACAAAAAGCTCAGGGGCAATTTTTTAGCAACTGGTCCACCTGGAAGACAACCCTAAGGAGGGATTGGACTGAAAACTCAGCAAAAATAAGTAGCTGAAGTGATATACCCCAGACTTCAGAAGCTGTTTATGAAGTAGCAAAGGAAATGTGGGTGCTGTTGAGCACGCTGACTAACTCATCCTGTTGCCAAAACAAACAGAATACAGCTGCAACTGGCTTTAGTGGTGGGAGGGAAAATGCGTGTTCTAGACAGTGACAACTGATGGCCAGTGCCATCCTGTCTGTTTTCTAGTTGCACAAGACCTGGGAAGCGTGTCAGGCGATCAGGAAGCTAGAGCTGCTGGATCCTCAGTTCTCGGAGTGCCCCATCCCTGCAGAACTGAAAAGGAACAGTGCATGAGATCCTTCCAGCTGAACTGGATGTATTTTGAAGGACTGCCAGAGAAGGAGCCCCTAGACCAGCAGCCCATAGATCTGAAAAAAAAAAAACTCTACAGAAAAAAATTAATTACTCCCAAACTGATGTCTTCCCCTTACAAAAATTTAAGGAACCCATACTTTTAGGTTTTGCTAACTGCAATTTAACCATGATGTCTTTGGAAACACATTATTCCATGCTTGTCTTTTAGGGTCCTTTGAACCACCTGGTGGTGTAGTTCCCTATGAAAAATAGGGTGTTAGATTAAAGCAATCAGGAATCTGAAAAAGAGTCATTTTACTTGAACTCCCACTGCCACTGCTTAAAAGAATGTCTCTCAGGACTAAACCAAGCTGGATAACCAGCCCACACAGTCGGGCTGACTCTTCCAAAGCAAATACGTACACAAGGTAGCACAGGAATACTGCCAGCTGAAGAATGTTGAAATACAACAGTGGGTGACTGCTGGTTCATACAAACTGAACTGGTTTTGTCCAAATAAACCAGCATGGACTTTCCCCAGCCTTTGTCCTGAGCTGGCTCAAGCCTTCAGCCTGTCCTGGGGATAAGCTGTGGCTGATCTAACCAGCCCCAGAGATGGACCACGGCAGGAGGGCACCTCTGTCTGGGCCAACCCTCTGCTCAGAGCTGGGTCAGTGAGATCAGGGCCGGGTCCCATCAAGTTTTGAGTATCTCGGAAGATGGAGATCCCACCTTTCTGAGCAACCTGCTCCCATGTGTGACCACCCTCAGAGTAAAACATTGTTTTCTTTTGTTTGAATGAGATTTCCTGTGCTCACTTGTGCCCTTTGTCTCTTGTTCTGTCACTGGACACCACTGAGAAGGGTCTGGCTTTTAGTACCTGTGTCAGGAATTTATATCTGAGTTCTTTCCAAGTTGAGTATGCCCAAGTATCTCAACTTCTCACACATGACAAATGTTCTAACACTTCATCCATCGTTGTGGCCTGTCACAGGTCTCCCTCTGGTATGTCTGTGTCTCTCATATCCTGGCAAACCCAGAGCAGGATGTAGCACTCCAGATATCACAGAATCATGGAATGCTTAGGGCTGGAAGGGACCTTAAAGGTGATGTAGGTCCAGCTGCTCTGCCATGGGCAGGGACACCTCCCACTAGAGCAGGTTGCTCAAAGTCCCATCCAGCCTGGCACTGAACATTTCTGGGGGTGGGGCATCCACAGCAGCTTCTGTGGGCCACAGGTATGTCTGAGCAGGGCTGAGTGAAGGATCACCTCCCCTGCCCTGCTGCTGATGCTCTGCCTGACCCAGCCCGAGGTGCTGTTTGCCTTCTTTCTTGCAATTGCTGCAAACAAGGGCTCAACTTGGTGTCCACCAGAACCCCCCCGGACCTGTCCTGCAGAGCTGCTTCCCAGCAGGTTGGTCCCTGGCCTGTCCCAGTGCCTAAACCCAGAGGTTTGCCCCTCCCAGGGGTGGGACTTGGCACTTCCCCTTGCAGAGCTCCGTCAGCTGCCTGTCAGCCCATTTCTCCAGCCTGTCGAGACCCCTCAGGACAGCACTGGGCCCTCTGGACAAATCATTCCAGCAACGCTCCTGTGCCACTTCCCAGCTTTAAAGGGCTGCTACTCATTTGCCCATCCTTATCTCCATGATTGATGAGTACTACTTCCATAAATTCCAGTAATTTATAATTAATATATATAGTAATTAGAAAAACATATACCTACATATAGCAATCATACTGGGCCCAGGCTCCAGCTCGTAATGGGACAGCATTCCAATAGCTGATACAGATCTAGGGCTCTTTAGATGGAAAGATTAGAGCTTGGATGCTGACATGGATATTGAGAAGCTTGCTTATACTGCATAGAGTTCCAGTAACAGACATTAATTTTTTTCAGTGAAAGCTAATACATTTATAAACTTCTGAAACTAATTAAATTAATAAAATTCTAATCCTATAATACTCCAGTGTGATGAGTCATGAAATTTGAGTACACTCTTGTGCAGGGCAGCTAAGGGCAAGGCTGCAATTCTGCTGTGCAAAAGGAAGACACTGGAGTCTCATGAGCAGAGAAAGAAGCCTGATATTGAGTAATAAAGTGTTACCTCAGGATTGTGTGCTGATGTGAAATTTAAATGTATTTTTGTTTCCAGGGTGCGTGTCTGTGTGTGTGTGTTTTGTTTCTGACTCACACAACTGATTTCCACGTAGGAGACTGAGGATTTGTAAAGACTACAGATGAAGGCCATATCCTTGGATAATCATGGAGCACTGGATGTGTAGAAGGCAGCTGGAAGCCACAAGGAGACAATCAGAATCCAGCAGGTGCACTCCTTAAATGTTCCCATCAGATAAACCCCATGCTCCTTTCTTAAAGTAACAGAAACACCTCCTGCTCCCAGCTACCACCCCCAGCAACGTTTGCTATTTCATGAACATTTCTCCCCGCAGCTCACACAGGCTTTTGAATCCGCTGCAATCACCAGACTATGGTACAAGACCAAAACCTGTCTGGTGTATTGCCCCCACCCCACCTTTGCATCAAACCTGTACTATGACCGTGTTCCTTCCTGTCATTTTACTTGTATTTTCCTGCTTTTTCATGAACATGGAGGGACTTGAGGAAGTGTGATTTTTAATCCAGTCCTTGAGTCCTTGTATCACTGAAGCAGAATGCAGTACTGCATGTATTTCACCTGCACATCTGAGCAACTTAGAGCACGTCTCAGAGAGGCTGCTCTACTGCTTGATATGCATCAGTGTATACTCACGCCTCATGTAAAAACATTAATGACAATGTGTCTGAAAGATGATGAGCAAGAATAAACCGACACCTTACATCAATTCATTTATGGTACTTTAATACCAAGTTAATGCATTTCTCAATTAAGAATTTATAAACTGGTAATTCATAGAAAAAAAAATAAATCACAGCTTCACAAAAAGCTAACTTTAACAGTTTGTCCCCTCCCCGCCAACAAGCAGTTTACAATATATTTCAACTATGTTGGTAGAAAGTTAACAGTGATGTGAAACTCTTAAAAAACATTTGCAACAGCAATTGAAAATAAAATAATGATTCTTACTCAGTGAAAAATTAATAGGAATTGTGTTTCCCAGTAAAAGATAAGTCAGAAAAGCAGCAAAAAATCCCTCTCCTACATGTTAGGTACGAGCTTTCCCCCGCCCCATTTATCATGGGCAAAGGCAACACTTCAGCATTATTCGTTCCCAGGTTCAGCACTTCAGTGGTTTTGGCAAGACTCAAAAGTCATACTCAGAAGTCCAGAGTTTGAGGTGTGTGCTGCCCCTGCTCCCTATGCTCCACAGGCTGCTCCACTCCTCTTCCTTGGGGTACAGTGGGATCAGAAACAGCTCAGAGTAAAGGTAAGGAGAATGAAAATTTTTCTATGGGATCATATTCTTTTTTCACTCTTCACCTCTCCAATACAAACTGGAAACACCAGAAATTTTGGCTGTCAGACTTCACATGTGAGTATTTACAGGAGAGACAGGATTTGAATGATGCTGTTATATTTTCACCTGTGTACAAAATCCCTTCTCTCTGCTGAGGTTATACATGCAACCACAGGACAAAAAATGTTCCTTCTCTAAGTTAAAAGTCACATTTTCAAAAGTCATTGCACTTGACAATAAAAAGGCAATTAATATGCATTTGATATTAAATATATTGTACAGACCTGAACTTCTGTGCAATTCATTGCTTCAGACATATATAACATCCTTTTAAAAACTAAGCCTCTAATCATAGTTTAACAAAGAAAAACTTTGTTAAAGACAAAAATCTTTAAGAACAAACACACACAAAAAACCGCTCCCTTTAACTCCTAGTGCATTTAAACACATCTTTGAAATTCTCCGTGTTGTTCCCACATTTAACCTCGCTGCCATTCCATAGTGATCTAATGACACTATACAAGAACACCTTTTCCTTGACCTAACCAATAAGGCTGGCATTTGGGATGCTGTTGGTACAAACAGGAAAAGTGAAGATAAGATTATTATCTCACTCCTTTCACGTGGAAAACAAAAGGTTTCAAGGTGGATGTGACTCAGTTGCCACCATTGTCTGTAAATTCCAGCGGCCCATTTCAGGTGCCAAGTACTTACTCTACCCAGCTAGGGTTTCGGATTGTCCCAGCATATTTTGCAACAACTTGCAGTTAAACCTACTGACATGGAAACTGAAAGGGAGATTTCGGTCCCTGAGATATACTAAATGAAATCAAGACTAAAGCACTGATATTTAGTATGGAGTGGACCCTTTTTAATGAAAACTAAGTTAGCTTCAATTTTCTAAAGTTTAACAAATAGTCACTTAAGCAGGATGACAGAATATATGGTCAAGTACTGGTGAAGAAAAGGGCACTGTACAGAGTAGTTTGAAGAGTTATCAGTTGCTGAGGACCAAGCAGCTGTCCTGTCAATAGCATGCTTCATCAAATTTGTCTTTCCAAGCTAGCACAAAACCACAAGATGAAACTTGGCCTTAACCAAAACACTATTTTGTCTCATCTCTTTAAAGGTACAACTACAGGACTTGGTGTTGTAAGTACTTATGATGGGGCAAGTGACTACATGTGCCAGAGCCAAACCCAACCTTTTAACCTTGCAACTGATCATTTCAGCAATACTCTGTGGACCATAGCAGCAAACTCCTCATTGCCAAACCAGTGGCATGTGTGCTACTGGTAATCCATCTTGGGCTAGTGTTTGAAAGGTTTGTACCATGGAAGGTGTTTCAGACCAGTGGCAACTACAATAAAACATCTTTGGCAACCATTGACATATGAAAAGTAATTCACAGCAGCTGGAAGAATTGTAAGATGTTTACAAAGTTCCATAGTGCATCATTAACTTTCTGAAGTGTGTTGTATGAAGTACCAAACTCCTGAAAAGGACAGCTAAACATCTGCCATCATTACCTCAGAGACTGCAGGTTTTTTCATACCACTTTCTCAGACAAAGCTAGGGCTTGTGAAATTTTCGAGGATGACGTGAGACAGTCCACACAAAGGATTCCAGTGCATTTGGAGTTGATTTGGGCAAGGGAACAGAGTAATGAAGGGCTGAAGACTGAATTTTCAGTGCACCACTGGGAAGTTACTCAGGGACTGGTGACAGATGGATTCATGAATAGATTGAACCACAAAAGTAGCATAATCACGTTGGTGGTGGAATCTCTTCAGACAACAAAACAAACCGAAACAAAAAAATCAGCTGCATCCAGTGAGTCCACTAAGTAGCCTCATTTACCTTAAATAAGAAAATGTGTGCATTAGGAACACAGAACTTTTTCTAAAACACTAGTAACACTCTATAATGCAGCTGAGCTATAAGAGGAATTCAGTAAAACCAACTTTTGTTTTCAACTACTGCAATTATAAATTAGGTATGTCTTGTGACACCAGATAAGCCAGCTCTTAAGTGTGTGGGATGTGCCCACAGTAGGAGAGCAGAGACCACACTATTAAGGTGGGTAAATTTTTAACAAGTAGAAGAATTGAAGGAAGGCAATCTAAGATAATTTTCTTCAGAATATGAGCTCTGCTGTCAGAAATTTGGGAAATATTATTGCAACTATCTTGCAGAACTGCACAGTGATCCCTATATATAAATTAGTATGCAATTTGGCAGTAACTTTTACAACACAAGAAACTAAAAAGGAAAAACAGAATCTTAAAAAAAACTCCACAGGGTATTTAAGCAGGGAGAATATAGTTTTGCTATCAGCACTGACATCTCATTCTGTGGGAATAAAGTCAAAGAACTTTATACCCCAGATGTCACATGAGACCCCATATATAGTCAATCCCCACTATACCTCACTTGAGAGATGCCAATTTAAGCCCACAAAGGCATTTATTTAAATTTGAATCTAATAAAATACAGGATCATTTTCAGTTAACTCCTACCCACCCCCTGCAAAAAAAAAAAAAAGGCACAGCTATGGAATATATCTTTCAGATGTCCACTTCCAAAATGAGTGTGAAAAACTTAAAAAATCTTATCATGAGGACTCCAGTTGCTATACACAGCTTGCTTCAATAGTGAAATAATACCATTCATTTCTCTCCAGGAGAGAAGAATGAAGATCATAAAATAAGGTACAAGTAATTGACCTGATTTTGATGAAATTATGAAATGATATAATTAAATAGAGTATTGTTCAGTCATCAGGTGCCACATGAAAAGGCAGTTTAGCAGTTCTGTAAATGGGGTTTTGCTACGTTAGTGTTCTCTGTTCTGGCACAGCAGATTTTTCCTTCACATTTCAGTAGCTGTAAAATCATGGCCCTGCCCTAGAGAGATGTGTTCAACATCAGCACTGTTGCTATGCCAGACTTACTGCTGTTTCAGCACATGAAGGATGAATTCAATCCTCCCTAAATTCAATCTTCAAACCTACTACTCTGACGAGTGAACTGGAGTTACAGTGTTTCACTAAAAGATAAAATGTAGCAAATTAATTAAATGGAGTTTCTGCACTGAATTAGAAGGAAAGCCTGGTCAGCAAGTTCAGGCTTTTAAACACAAAAGGATATTTACCAGAGCAAATGTTTCAGGGGGCAGCAGCCCTGCTCCAGTTGACAATGCAAATTCTGTGTTTCATGTTCTACACTAACACACAGCTGGACAAAACTACAGCCTGTATGTAACATCACTGTTGCTGTTCCTTTTGAGACTTCATCATTTTTAAAACAAAGAGCAGGAAATTTCTTACAACTTCTCCTGTCCCCAAGCTTACCATGTAAATAATAACGCAATATATTAATATATGAAGTAATTATATTGGTATGTATAACTACATACACATAGTCGCAGTAACCGTATCAATAGCTAGTGTTATCTGGAAACAAGGTCAAAAATGGGTTCTAAAGGCCACAGGGAGCTGAGATGAATGTTTCCCACTTGTGGGTCAGCAAGGCACTGACAAGCTTAAGGAAGGGAGAAAAAGAAATCTTTTCTTATGAGTTCCAGCAGTGCAAGTTTAATATGCAAGTTACTGATTAGTTGTTTTTAAAAAGCAATCCCAGAATTTAAGTTGCTTATCTGCTCATTTGTCATTGATTTTCCATATTATTTTAGGTACCGTCTATGAGGTGAAGAACCTGACCTGGAAATTATATTCATGTTAGTTTGTTCAGCATGTTAAAAATTTACCCACTTATTCACAGCTGGTTTTATTTTATTCTTCATAATATAGATCTTTCTCACCCACAGATACATTCCAGAGTTAGTAAATCACTGTCAATCCATTTGTTCCGTTTGATTTTGGCTAGCACTTGTTTAGCTTGATTTTAGTTCTCCTACAAGCTGCAACCATCTCTCTTCCATGCAAGGAACATTACAATTGAATAGTTAATTCAGGCTGAATGAGTAGAAACAAAATACAAACACATCATCACAGGAGCATGCTAGAGTCCTCAACTGTCTGTTTAATTAACACCCCCTGCCTATACCCCCAAAACCAAAACAAAAAAAGGAAACTAAACAACCCCCAAACAGTTTACTAAGCAGCAACAATGCCTATACTGTAAAATACTTCCTTTGGAATGAAATTCTGCAACAAAAAGGAATAAATGACATCATCAAATAAACTTCCTTTTCTTACTGTAAGAATATCTTAATGAAATGTCTTACTTCTGGCATAAGTAACTAACACTGTCATCCGTATTAAGAATTTTCTTTTAAAATATATCTTATATTAACAGGTTGAAGATGCATCTTCATTGCCTATGCACACAGTCCCTTCCCAGTTTTGCAGCTAAGCCTTTTAGGGTCTCTTCTTCTTAAACTAAATTAATTCACTTATCCATCAAGAGAAAAGTACAAGAAGACTCTTTTATAGATTTAGTAGATGAAGATTTCTAACAATACAATAGTTTCAAGGGGTCCAAAAAATCAAACGGGTGCATGAAGCCTTTCAGGGATAGAAGAAAAAGTTTTCACTTAATTTAAACAAGATCCTCAAAATAATTAAAAGCATGCAAGAAGAAATACAGGATAAAGTATGGAACCTTATTCTAATTGCAATGCACACTGTAAAGCAGGCAATGCATAACTCTGCTAGGCTGCTCCAACCTGAACCTCTTTTATAAACTGTGTGCAATCTGCACAGAGAGACAAAGGGAGGGGAGAGTCCACGGTTTCATGTGCATCCAACAGCTGCAAATTAAATGGCACATGAAGATGGATTTGAGATGGCATTCCCTTGGCTCCCTCAGGTACCTTATGCCTGATTCACACCCTCGAACGTTTGTGTGCATGAACAACAAAAAGCATCAGTCATTTTTGCTAGAAACAGACAGATAGAGTACAAAATAACCCAAAACTTAAAATAGTGCAGATAGTTTTTAAAGTGATCTAGTTCAAATAATAACTAACCTGAGACGTACTTTGCTCCGATTAACATTACCATGCTACTCATAATAAAAATACCCAAAGGCAGACTAGAGAAGATACTAGTGTCACCTGATGGCATCCAGGGGATGGTGTTTCCAGTCAAGCAAATCAAAAGAGAAATATATATATAAATTGCAGGATATGTGTTAAATATGCAAAAAGTAACAAATGTAGTGACATTTGCAGAAGAACTAAAAAAATATTATGCATAAACCCCATAAAAATTCAAAACAGGTTCTCTCTGTAAGAGTTCAAATCCAAATTCCCCTGTCAGCACTATCTAGGTTGAGGCCATTTCTAGTATCCTCCAATCCTACCCCTAAAGTATCAAAGAACTAAGGAAAATAACACTTTCCCCCCAGGTGTTAGACCAGATAATCACTAAAGTAAGTTTTGATAAACATATCTCTTCACATGAATTGAAGAAAAAAACCCTAGTTTTATTTTCTGTGAGGCAGAATTTTTTATCCTTCTAAACGAAATAAAGCTATATAAGTAAGATAAGCATCAGGTTAGATGTAAGGGTACTAAATCATAAAGGTCAATACTGAAGTGAATCATATTGCTCATGTTAAGTTACCTCTTTCCCTTCCCAATAGCCCTGGCAGAATTGTTTGTAAACCACAGTGTTAAATAAAATACATGAACCAACATAAAGGATGGCAAAAGGAAAATTTTAGCTTTCAAGAGCAAAGTGACCACATGCAGCTTGAAGGCTCCAAATGTGGATTTTGGACTGTGGGGGGAGTTTACATTTTGAGGATTCTTTACTTAATACTTTTCATTCTAATAGTTTTTCTAATAAAAGGAAATTAAATGAAGATAAAGCCTAAAAATTATGTTTTATAGGATTACTCAGGACTAAAACCCATCCCAAAATAGTACTAAAATAAAAATTCCACTTATAGATCACAGAAGACTGCAGGTTTAATTTAATTCAAACGTGACAGATGAGAAAGCCCTCTACTACAGAAGAAAGATCTTGTTCAGTCCCTCAAAAGTGTTTTCATATCTTCTGTATGTGAACAATAGGTCTGTGTAATTCTTTACTTTATGATAACTTCTTGCTCTGACCCCCCATGGGTCAAATAGATTTTGATGTGGATATCAATTCCTCCTTCCCACACAGCAAATAATGAAGGCAAGATACAGCAAGAAAAGTCACAGGATGGAACTTTTCTCCTTTGCAGTGTGAGGTTATGGTATAAGAAAGTTTACAAAATCCCTGAGCTCTTAGAATTGTGCTGTATCTAGTCTTGTAGGTGAGAATTTTTACTTTTGTAAACCAGTACTATTCTGCAAAACCTGCAGCTGTTCTATAAGATATTGCTTGGCCCTCCCTTCAGGAGGAAGACCCAGCTATCTATTTTCCTGCTTTGTCTCCACAGTGGGTTTAAGTAATGATCTTTAAATCACTGTAATAATCCAGAGATGGTATGAACAGAAAAGGTCAACAAAAGCAAGATGAGCTACCTAGGCTAACTGGCTAATTAATAATACTTGACCTGCACTAATTTTTGGTTTACCATTTGGACTGTCAGATGTCTCCCATCCCATAGATTTCATCACGGCTTTCTTCCATCTGGCATAGCGATATTCGCTTTCTGAAATTCAGAAATCAGCAAACAGAAAAGCCTCTCAATGCACAGGAATACAACTACAAGTACTTAAGAACCAGATATGGCAATATGAGTTTTTCACTCTTTTGCACAGTATCATTTGTTTGCACAGAGAAAGTAATATAAAATCCATTTTTGAATACAAAAAAACTCCACCCCAAACCCAGCAGTTATTCATAGTAAGAAGAAATAAAAGAAATTTTCTTCGTGTTCACCAATAAGAAAATTTACAAGCAGAACAAAATGAAGCAATTGATATTTATGTAGAAATCCTTCAAATGCTGTCTTGAAGTAGGGATTTTAGAAGTAATTATAATCAAAATGGTAAGACAAAATTATGTACCAAAAATTAAGAAATAACTGAAAAGACAAAAAAGCATTTATCTTGCACAGGGATTAATTATGTCAAATACATACTTTCCATCTCTACAAGCACTTAAAAACTGATGAGAAAGATAGCTAGCTAAAAAGCAATAATTAATGTAGGCTCCTTAAAAGAGTATCCAAAACCAGTCCTTTTAACATCTGTGAAAAAAATAAGTTTGCAAGTCAGATAACATGAAAAGGTTTTACCTTCTGGGTTGATCTGTGGTTCAAATCGTTCACATGTCACTGCTGTCAAATCTCCAGGATTCAGACTCCAAACTCCAACTCCTTCTGCAGCTCCTGCTGCCATAGCAGCTCCCAAAGCTGTTGTTTCAGGCATTGATGGTTTTACTGAAGCAAACCACAGAGAAGACCATAATGATTTTTAATGGAAGTCACCTTGATGACATCAGAACTAAAGATTTACATATCTATCAAGATACAACAACAAAGTAAGCCATCCAATTTTCTCCCAACAGCCATTACAAACCAATGCTGTTTTCAGCAGTAAAAAGAAAACAGGAGCTGTAAATTCATCTTACCTACTGGAATACAGAGGATATCTGATTGGAGTTGCATGAGGATTTTGTTATTGGTCATTCCTCCATCTACTTGTAACTGACTTAGTGGAATCCCACAGTCCTTGTTCATGGCATCTAGAATCTAAAATGAGTAACAGATGTTGCAATTTATTTGCACAGAAGTGCCCTGACACCCTCTGACTGTAACATACTGACAGTTCAGCATTTGCTGAAGAGGGTTAAGTAGATCATTCCTCTCCCCTATATATTAAAAGGCAAACCAGATGTAATGACAACACAGTTTTGTTTAATATACAGCAAATTCATTCTATTCATTATAGAAATCCTAATCTTTCTCCTCAGGTGCTCTAGATGTAGCCTGTGTGCTGCTTATGTAGCCTGAGAAGAAGAATTTTAAGACAAGCTGATGAGAACATTTATCAGAGCTAACAAAGGAAGCAGCAATAATAAATGGAGTCCTTCAGCTGATCATCCTTTGTTTAGATACTTTCTCTAATTTGATGGATTAAAGAATTGAAGAATTAACACATTTGAACTGGCAATCTGGAAGACACTTCAATAAGAACCGAGGAATGTTGAAATGTTTTGAAAGAGCAGCCTCTTCAAATATTTTCAATTAGTTGTTGAAAGCTGAGAATTCTATATCAAAAAAGATAGACAGCAAAAATAAACTGTTAGTGTAATTTTTTGTAAAATTATGTTTACTTCTTTTGGGCACAGTCTCTAGCTGATTGTTGAAGTGTTTGCAAGGGATAATTAACTAAGATGGAATATTCAATTCACTGATACCTCTCAATATGTTTTTTAGAGGGTTTCCTAAAAACATAAGACTTGCCTCAAACCTTAGTTATGGGTAACACCATGGCATTACCCTCCACCATTAAATACAGAATAGTGTTTTTTGTGGGATTTTGTGAAAGCAGTCAGTTAAATGTCTCATTTACATTTTGTAAGGCTAGTGCATAATTTTTGTTGACAAGTTAGGCATTAACAACTACAAAATGATTTTCTCTCTGTAATTTTTCAGTGTATTTAAATAAAAAAAGAAGTGTGCTTTTCTCACCTTTAAATGACAAAACAATGCAGACCAGAAAAAAAGACCAAAACTACAACACATTTTGTCCTGTTTTGTAGCTACAAAGTACCCAGTAATGCAATCCTTACCAGGAAAAGTCAACACGCTATTTAAAAAAGAACAAAAAATTGTAGGCTTGCAAGATAGTGAAAACTACATGGAGATGAACTGTCCAGTAGATTTTCTCCCCATTTCCAGAAATTAAGCCAGCAAGGTCCCTTACCAGAAAAATCTTTAAAGGAATGAAAGGAACTGCCCAGGATAAATAAAGGTTAAAAATCACAAGGTAAGGAGAGTAAGGCTAGTTTTCATGATGGCAGCATCTGCCCATGGGCCTGCACTGTTCAATGCACTAGAAATAAATCGGAAAACAGGATTCAGAGCACAGCAGAAAAGTTTGCTGGCAGTACTATACTAGTACTTATTTCCTTCACATATATCATTTTACATTTGTCTAAGGCAATATTATCTGCCTTTTTTACCATTAAGAACTTCAGCACTGTTGGAGACTCTGGGTTTGTTTACCACTGTGTAAGAGCATGTTGGATCAGCATGCACTCAGCAGAGATTAAAAAAATGAAAAGAATGCTAGAAGCCAGGAAGGGATGAAGGAACAAAACAAATCATGATCATGCTGCTGCTATCTGTATTGCATGGAGGTTGGATGAAGAGCGAGGATCCAAGTATGCAAATTTTGCCTAATGACAGCATTGTACAGCTCTTAGAACTGAAAAATTGCTTATTTTTCCAAAATGCCTTCTGGCAGAAAAAATGTAACAAGTGTCATCTGTCTGCATAAGGAAGAAGCTTTTTAGATAACAAGGTACTCAGAAGCAGTGAATGTCACAATAAAACAGGCAAGAATTCCAATGAATGTGACATTTGAGGGTTTTCCTGAAGACTTCCATTTTCACTGGAATTAACAGAATTTTGTTTTTGACAAGGCAGAACTAATAATGTATCTTTAGAAAAGATACATATATTTTACCTGTGTTGCTATGATTAAACCTGTTCATTTAAGAGTGTCCAGTGCCTGATCAGGCACTCCTGTCATTGTGATAAAAGCACAGCGAGTAAAGTATGGGGAAGTGTTAGATCTGTTCAAACAGTGAACCTCACCCTCACTTACTCTGACAGCTTTATTCCCCTCTCTCCTACTCCCAGCCACATGCCCAGCCTTGCATTCTGACATTTGCTGCATGCCTCTGTGAGGCAGCTGAGGTCATTAATCCAGCAGAAAAATAGCCCAGCAAAAAAAGGGAAAATTTTCTGCTGGAACGTTCACTGAGCTGTCACATGAGAGGGAATGGATGTGAGGATGGACAAGGAAAGAGGAGTAGACAACAAATCAGTTCAGTTGCCTGTACCTTTACCCTGACTTCTAGTACAAAAATTAGAGAATTAGAATGCTACTGCCAATTTCCTTCAAAACCTTCTGAGGACTCAGAAGCTGTCAGCACAGCTTCAGAAGCAGAAGCCTGGCTGAATTTTCTGTCAGTCTTTTTCCATGAGTACCTTATTCCTGTGTTACTAAAGAAACAGCACACTGCTCTCCTCATCTTACATGGTTTGAGCTGGGTGTTAGTTTAAAAACCAGTGTGTTTAAATAATAGCAGTTTAATTCATGTAATCAAACTAAGGCTTGACAGCTATCCTGCAAGGTCTAAGGATTTAATTTCCTCCTGTATTTGCACAGAACGCATGCATTGCAAACACAAGGAGGAATAGATAGTGATATAAAGATTCAATGCTCGTACTGATATCAACTCCTGATTTGGTTGGGGGATTCATTTCCTCTGTGAGAATTTCAGTTGGCTGTTGCAGAATGCCAGCTGAGGCAGTGAAGGATGGAACAGGCAGGAAGTGAATCCAGATTTCCCTTGGTTTGTTTGCTGCTGTCTAGCTTTAACTCAATTTTGTTCTTGTGTACCAAAAGCACCACAAGCCATCTCTGTCACAGCAGACAATATACAGTGTAGTCTCCTACAGTGAAACTTTGTAGTTATGTCACTGGCCATGTAATTTTAATGATTCTATGTTCTGCCCCTCAAAACATTCAAAATACGTTCACCTTATTTCATGTGCTGATAAAAAGCAGCATTATCACTCCAAAAAAAAAGGTACCACTCAATTTTAGCTAAGTCCACAGGAGCAATTTTTCAACATTAGCAACAAGTAAAGACAAGAATAGGATCCAAGTACAATATAAAGCATATGATTAATCTTCACTAAATCTTTTAAATCTCCTCTTCTCCTGAAGAGCTACAGTTCCTGTTATCACACTAATTTACAATGAATTTAGGACCCAATTTGCCTTTACCTCTCGTGTTTGAAAGCAGACTGCTTCTAGTGCAGCGAACGCGATGTGGCTTTTATTTGTAAACTGAGTAAGGCCACAGATGATACTGTTGAAGAGAGAAAAAAAACCCAATTAGGACACTCTTCTTTATCAGACATAAACCTATACTTCACACCTAGGTCTTCTAATTCAAATCTCATTCAGTTCCATTGTATGAAGATTACTTTTTAATATTTAAAAGCTTGTTTTTCTTTAATCTAAACTCTCTCATTTTCCCGACAAGGTGCTTTCAGGGTCCAATCAATACAGTTGCCATAAATTACTTTTTTTCCCCAATCTGTATGCAGATGGATGTATATTCATCTATACGTACACACAAACACCCCCATAAATTCTAGTCTGTCTTTAAGGAAAAAAAGAAGTATGACTGAGGTTGATTTATCTTTAAAAATAATATGAATTATCACTACAATCTTAGTAAATTCTCTAATGCTCTCAGTTCTTAAGGAAAAGCCCATATACATCGATGCTGTGCTCTAAATGTTTGAAATTGTTTTCAGATCTAGTCTGATGATTAGTCGCTTCTGAACCCTCAAAGAGATTTTTGGATATGGGAATTATGCTACATCTAACCATGAGTAAGCTCAATTCTGCCGATGTACTCTGAGCTGCAGAGCAAATAACTATCCTTTATTCTATTTCAACATCCGAGGAACAGCATGGTACCACACAGAAATACTGATGGATACATGCAAGTTCAAAGATATTAAAGGATATTTTTCGTTGTTACCACTCCAAAAATCAGTTTTTAACCATTAAAAAGTTAAGCACTGAGATATGAAAAACTGTAAAAATATCAAACTCAGAGATTTTTCTTTTTCCTTACATACAAGAAGCATCTGAATTCTAAAATGCAACTACTTGAGACTTTGGGAACAAGATATCCTTTATGACTTCTTTTCCCACTCTAGGAAAGTTATATTTGTTATGCTTCCATGACTGCCATGGCATGTTGTGATTCCAACAACAGTAGGCAAGCTCACAAGAGCAAAAAAGACGAATGAAAACCTATTGTTTGAACTATTACCAGGTGGTTGAGTCTGAACTACCAGGAAAGCGACTGGAAAAAAGGAGTAGAAAAGAATTTTCAATAGACTGGAAAGAAAATAGTATATAAAGGGAAGGCGGCAAAGTGGGAAGGAATTAAGTAACCCTAAACTGAACTCAAAAACACTAATCAGCACTAAATTCTTCCTTTATTACTTTTGTTGCCTGACAGTTGACAGGAATGCAGACCTCTTCTTTTACTTTAGTGAGATGAAAATCCTTTCAAAACCAGAAATTGTTTTCCCTGCCCTGATCGCCCACACTGGGGCTGGTTTTTTTTGACGAGGGGGACAAGGAGGGGAGACGAGGCTGAGTAGCTGGGGTAGCTAATCCTTCCTTTCCTCCCAGGAGCAGTTGCTGTCTTGAACAGGTTAGACACGAAACAGAAACAGTAGCTCATGAAGATACCACAGAGAATGATGTATCCAGAGACATCAAGGCAACAAAAAGGACAATTTCACATACCTGGGAGGAATGGTATTTGTAAAATGATTAAATCCCCCAGCAAATGCAGCGTTCAGTCAGATCCTTACCCTCTTGCACTGGGTTCCCAGTATGGTGCATACAGTCCTGAAAATGCTGGCACAAAGTAGCAGCCATAAGAAGTTCCCACATCTGCAGCCAGTTTCTCTAATGCACACACAAAACACTTACTTAGCTTTTCACAACTGTACCAACACTTAATTACGGCACTTAAAAGTCTTATTATTTAAAGAAGAAAAATATTCAGGATATCTTAGGTAGCTACAAACATAATCCAGCCATGTACACAACTAGAAAATACAACTAATGCTGGCACTCTGCTCCTTGTTAACCAGTTTTCCTTTTGCAACAATATGAATGGAAGATGGAGCATAGGGAGTTGTGGGAAATGTAAAATGCAAAATGAAAAATCGAAACTGAAACCCAAACCTGTGTACTCAATATTCTGACCTAGATTTTGTGAGGTTTTCAAAGGTTATTTATCCTGTGGCTAAAGAACTCAACCTTCAAAGCAGTCCAAAAGGTCACACTTCACTTACATTTAAGTCAAGGTAAGCAAGTGAAACTGGATCAAGACCAAAGGAAGTTAAGAACTAAATTCCCATTAATTTCAAATTGATTTAGAGCTCCAAATTATCAGCTTACGTGTATAATCACAAGGCCAGCTACAAGGAAATCTGAAGTTTCCTGATATGAGAATAATAACTGTGGATATATGAACTCCTCAATACTGAAATATTTGTAATTTTAAAAAATATATTAAGACATTTAGAATTACAAAAGAGATAATGCTAATGAACAGCTCTTTCCTATAACAGGAAAGAAGACCATTTTCTTTCTGCTTTTGCAAATTTCTTCTGTTTGCATTGACCATTGATCATCTTTAAAAAGTCTTTCTAAAATGATACTTTCATACAGACTCCGCTTAAAAAAAAAGGAGTGAAGGCAGGAGGAAGGACAAGTTCAGTGAAACAGAAAGAGATGACAAATCCCTACGTGACTTTAACAACACTGACAAGGTCAAAGGTCTTGAAACTCAAATCTTCCAAAGGTCTTGTCAAACTTGTGAAGAGGTACTGTAGTGTCTCAACAACTGGCTAATTTATGTGACAGCAGTTTATATTCTTCTGTATGATAGTCAAAACTTTCTTTCAGAAAAACAGACTGATACTCTAAGTTTTTGCTAAATCTTTGAAGTTTTACATAAAATTTTAGTTCTAAATTTTCCCACCTTCAAATAAAATATCAATTTATTAAAAATATGTAATGAATGTCTTTTTGATCCTAAATCTCATTAAATCAGTCACTTTCAAACTTTTGCCCTTGCATGCTTCTGACATTTTTTGTTTTCCAAATTTTGATATGTTCCTAGTTTTTATGTTACAAACCAGCTTGTTTCAGTTCATCTGAGTCAGAAAACATTAGCTACACAAATGTTAAAGGATTACTGCATTCTGAGCCAAAACAGATTACCCTCCTCCACATCTTCTTAAAGAGACAACTTTGCAAACTGACACCCCTGCCTCAATGGATATGAAGCCTTCTACATAAATATTTGCACATGCAGAGTCGCAGGTTCTCATGTTTGTGACAAGAATATGTAGGTTTAGGATCAAATATAGGCTGGTTTCTGTAATACAGACTCAAATACTCTTGGCTCTGGAAACTTCAACACTGTATAAAACCAGGAGATACTCTGCAAGTATACTATCTTCCTGAATATCTGCTTACCAAGGAAAGTACTAAAAAGTACAGATTGCAACAGAGCAAAGCTGCCAAACGTTTCCAAGACTGTGTTGATAGGCTCTATGAAACACATGTATCAATAACAGTGAGCTCATGGATGCAAAGTAAATTTTTGTTGTGTTTAAACACAGCAAAACATATGCACCTTCAGCTTTTCTTTACCTAAATATTTTGAGCTTTCATTCACCGACAGAGACATCGTGACATTGGAAAGCTTAAAAAACTGAACAACTCCATACTCACCAACTTCCTGTGAAGTCTTAGCAATACCCAGATTGTCCCTCAGCCAACGGACAACAGCCCCAGCTATTGCAACGGATCCCTGAGGGAAACAAAGTCACTCCATGAGGAGACAACAACTGGTAGCTTTGCACTGCTTCTTAAAAGACTGGGGAGGAGGGGTCGCTGTGGCCTCCAACTGTGGGCTTGCAGTCATAGCTTGAAGCACTCCCAAGAACGCTCACAACCAAACCACAAAGTTTCTTGGCATCTGGAGACTGCCATGTAAAAAGGGCAGCCTGTGACACAGACCCCATGTAGAAAAGGTGCATATTGTATGCATTTTCCCATGAGGGGAAGTTACAATGACATTTCCTAAGCAGTCTTCTTGTCTTTCTAATTTATGGCTCCTGAATATACAGTTATGAGGTTCAGTAGCCTCAGACTTCTTTTCCTAACACATTAATATTTTTATGCTTTGATTTAAAAAAACAAGACTAATTATGTCTAGTCTAAATACAAACATCCAGAAAGACAGAAAATTTAGGCGCTGGTGCATTTGCCAGCAAAATTTCTCTGTTGCCTCAGCAAATGGCCCTGAAAGGCTTCATCACATCACAGATGGATGGCATGGCTCGGATCTAACCCCAAAGCCAAGCCCACTAAACTAAGCTTCAAGTAAATCAGGAGCAGCATTATATTTTTGTTCAAAGCCACTGCTAGAAGGGGCAGGGGTGTTTTCTATGCAGCTGGCTATTACAGTTACAAGATACCAGTTTGATTAAAGGAAAAGGCTGAATCCACATTTTTTGCCTCTCTGCAAAGTGTCCCAACCAGCAGATTGTAGATGATTCTAGCATGGATACAGCGCAAAGCCCACTTAACAGCTTCTGTTGAAGCCACGTTTTCAGACAATATCATCAAAGACTTGGAGGTGAAGCAGCAGCAAAGTGCAGGTGTTTCAGCATGCAGGAATGCAAATGACTCTCAAGATAGTTTCAGTTCTTGCTTTAAGAACATGGGTTAAAAATAGAACAAACCTCTCACACACCCACACAAAATAAAAATCCCAGAGTTTGCCAGGTCATGGCAAATGCAAGATTCACTTTCCTCAGGGAAGGAAAAGGAAATGAATGCAGCCTCCCACATCCTAATAAAGAACCATAAACCACACACTATTCTCGCAGTGAAGAAAATCCTGTGTTGTCTTTGTTTCACATGGAAAACACAGTCTGTCTACAAAAGCTCAATATCAGTATTCAGTGTATGTGTTTTGAGAATAATTATTATATTATAATACTTAGCACAGTAAGTGGCACAGATGGAAGAATAATAATTTTGCTGTTCCCAACAAAGCTTTGGTGCCAAATAGGTGCTCAGCTGATCTGTGCTTCAGAAGCAGAGCTTTAGAACAATGAACCCCAAAATTTAAGCATAAATACAATTTTCTATAGAATTTGGATGCCCTCAGACTTGTTTGCAGAACTGAGAAACTAAATTCTGTAAGCAGGCACCTGAATCAAACCAATAAAAAAGCCAAATTGTTAGAGGATTTTTTCCCAGAAATTTGATTAAGATTTTTAAAAGTTAGAAGTAAAATCCATTAGAACAAAATAAAAACAATTTAGCTATGACTTTTATTAAGAGGTAATAACTGAAACACTAGTACTTTCCCCCTTTTTTAAACCCAATTTAGTATTAAAAAAATTATGGTTTTTTATTTACAATATTTATTAAAGATTTGAGAGACTGAGTAGCAGAAAAAATGTTTCAGCCATCTAGCTCTGAAAGTATAAATGATGCAATGAAGAAATATGTTTTACTAGATTACATGATATAGATTGGAGACAGGGATAACCAAAACCACACAGAAGCCTTCAGGCACACAAGCATAACACAGAGCTATTTTCATTTCCGAACAGCTGAAGATACCATAAAAATACCAGATAACAGAAGTAAACAAGAACATGTATCGTTACGAAAGGGAAGAAACTACTGAACTTACCTCTAGTGCATAAAAAGCAGGTTTGTCTCTGCCCATTTTGTAAGCTATTGTGGTTATAAGACCATGCTCAGAAAACACAGACTAAATGGGGAAGAGGGAAGGAAAAGGTAAAGCATGAATAGAGGCTGAAAATACTGAAATAAAAACATTCAAATTATAATAAACAACGGACCAAACCTTCAAATTAAAAACGTGAAATTTAAACAAAGTAAATTATCAGTCACTCTAAATAAACACCTAAGATAGAACACTCAGATTGCTGGTGCTAATTCTTGTTTCCACAAGCTGCTGCAGATCTTTCCATCCTCCTCATAGAAAAGAATCGGGGGTCTTTAGGGGAGATGTAAAGGAAAAGGAAGCCACAGTTTTGCACTATTTATTCAACTACAACTACAAAGAAATAATGAGAGAAAATGAAGGGAAGAAATAAAAGAGCCAAGACAAGGAAAAAAGCACATGGTTAAATAACATAACACTTAATCCTGTCTGGGTGACAACAAGAAACATATACAAGGGAAGAGCAAGAAACTTGTTAAGAAAAGTTCTGTTTGTAAACTTAAGGAGGTAGGAAATGGAGTCTTACAGAAACACCTTGAAAAAATTACTACTTTTATACTTTCAGATTTTAGTATGTGCTTTTCCCTATGCCTGGCAATATAATTGTTGTTAATAAGTCCAAGAATAGCTAACATACAGTTGTATTTCAGAACTTAAATAGAGATTGTGAAAAACAAAAAAGCAAACAACTCAAAAATGCAACTGACCTTCTGACCTGTATTGCACAGCAAGAAACAACCTGTTCCGTACCTAGCATGAAAGCAAAGCAAAGTTAAAACCAGGATGTTTAAAGAGTAACCTGTTACTGCAATCCCTATGAAGAATCAAGACACCATTTTTTGACCCTTGAAGGTTTTGCTACCATTAACCGATGATAAAAATATCCTCAAAAAGTTGATTTTAATGCAGCCTGAAGCTGAAAAATCTAGTCACATGTCTCTCTCTCTCTCTGGCTATTTTTTGTCTACACTTGATCAAGGAGCAGATACAGCTGAAAACTAAGTGTAAATGCCTCTTTGGTGGCAGTGTTTAGCTACTTCAATTTAAGCTGATTATGAGAGCGACTTTATAAAATAAATATTTCACAATATTAAAGCAGAAATTTTAAGCAACTTTGTTCCTGTCACAAAGAAGAGGGTTTTCTTTAAGCATATTCCATTCAAAAATTTCTAAAAATGCCATGTTTCCCATTTGAAGACCAAATCACTTATGTGTGTGCATAGATACGCATACAAGAACATAGTTTAATATAAGGAATACAAAACCACTCCAACTTACTCTAAGAAATTATTCTAGAGAAAAATATTCCTTACCTTTTTAAAACCCTCAAAATTAATATCTTAAACCAGTACTGAGATAGCCTTCAGTTATGTTTGCAAAGAGAAAGAGTAAAGCAGTAACAGAAATGAATTAAAACAAGATAGACTAATATGTAATCATACCTGCGAAACTCCCATACTGTGTATGTCCCTACATGCTTAGTTAAGCATCTGGTTGTAAATGGAGCAGTAAGTCATTTCAGCAGAGAGCTTTTCCTCCAATGATTGTTTGATTATACCAGTTGCCTGATTTAACTGATCAGCTACTTTAAACAAGGGACACTAAGAGGCTGAGAAATAGGAAAAAGCAAATGTAAAATTCTCCACTCTGAGCTAGATATAGACGCAAAACTAAGCACTGCAACTGAAATGGACTTTTCCCATCTAGCAAATGTCATTCAAGTCTATGCAATCTAACTCACAGGCCTGTATTTGTTTAACCTTAGGTCACAATTTAAATGACGCTGAAACTGTTTTAATCTGTGTTTTGAAGAATGTTACAATGAAAACCCCCCTGTCACATATAGATTTTCCTCACAGTGACTGTGTTCCAAAACATCCCTCACAAGCCATGCAATTTTAATATCTTGATTACTTTATATAAGAGTCAAGACATGGTTTACTTTGTGGGTCAACACAGTCAAAAGGTAGATCTGCAATTACCCGTTAACGACAAAAGCATTTGGCAGTTGATTGAAAGAGAACATAATACTAAATTCAAAACAGAGTAGTGTGTTTATCTTATAACCTTCCTACTAACTTACGTGTTTTTTGCCTGTCCATCTTGAAAACACATTTGCCCAACGAGAGCTGCAGACTGGTCACCCAAGCACTGAAAGTGAAAGATTTTTTCTTTTAGCAAATGTCCTCACATGAATTACATATTTGCCTATAACTCTAATCTATCAGTAGCACATAGGTAATTGGAAGTGAGGAAAAACCTACAGAGAAAAGCTATGCTTTTTATTACCCTTCCCTCTGTAAGAACTGCAAATGAAATGTGTTGTGCTACTTATGAACAATTTAAAGAAATAAAAACTAAAATTTACTATCTTTATACGTTATTGGAAAAAGCTGAGAATTTGCCCAGCATTTCTGGATTATGTATATTCTTCTTTTATATATATGAAGCAGAGCTAGCTTCCATTTTGTAATGCTACTCATTTACTTAGAGATCCCAAGTTTCCAACAGCACTACACATATGCATTAAAGCTCTCATTTGTATTTCCACAGCCAGACCTCAATAGCTATGGATCAAGCCAATTAGTAATTCATCTTCAAAAGTCTACTTCCTGTTTAACCTGAACTAAAAACCCCAAAACTTAATTCATAGCAGGATTCACTCATCTTTAAGGCTTTTTCCTGTGAAGCTATGCTCATGCAGTTCCAGGTTGTCATGCCAGAATCTAAGTTGAAGTAGGACTTACCCCAGAAATTGGTACACCTGTCAAAGCTCCAGATTTCTGATTTGCAAAAACAGAAAGCAAAACTCTGAGTTAGCTTTCCATGACTAGAATTGAAGGCAATGAAAAATAAGCTAAACTTCTAATGCTCAAAGGAAAACAAAGAAGGGTCATGTAAGCAACATGGTTCAGTTCAGGTGTACACTTTGTTTCAGCTTAACACAGCTCATGTCTCAACCACTAAGGAATGGAGAGCAGGAAATTTTACAAATATACTTTATGTGACCTCAAAAGTACCTAGCATAAATTTTCTTGAAATATTACGACACAGAAAATCCAGTTCAGTGTAATCTGTGCAGTAAGTGCCAAGTGTAAAATGCAAAAGTGCAAAATGGTAGAGTGACTAGGAAAAAACTATGACTGTGGTGACATCCTAAGCAAAGACAGATGCCCAATTTTAAGATGCAGTGTCTTAAGTCTCATGTAGACTTTCTTTCAAACACTACCAGAGTTATTCAGTTACATTCCTGTTACAGAATCATAAAATCATTTTAATTGGAAAAGACCTCTAAGATCATCAAGTCCAGCTGTCAACATAGCACTGCCAAGTCCACCGCTAGCCCACGTCCCTAAGCGCCACATCTATACATCTTTTTAGTACCTCCAGGGATGGTGACTCCACCACTTCTCTGAGAAGCCTGTTGCAATTCTTGACAACCTGTGAAGGCTCTTGTTTTATCACTTGTTACTGGGGAGAAGAGACCAACCCCACCTGGCTACAACCCCCTTTCAGGGAGCTGTAGAGAGCAATAAGGTCCCCTCTGAGCCTCCTTTTCTTCAGGCTGAACACCCCCAGCTCCCTCAGCTGCTCCTTATAAGACCTGTGCTCCACACCCTTCCCCAGCTCTGTAACCCTTCTCTGGACTCACTCCAGCCCCTCGATATCTTTTTTGTAGTGAGGGGCTCAAAACCAAACACAGGATTTGAGGTGTGGCCTCACCAGTGCTGAGCACAGGGGGGCAATCCCTGCCCTGGTCCTGCTGCCACACTATTGCTGACCCAGGCCAGCTGCCATCAGCCTTCCTGGCCCCCTGGGCACACCTGGCTCATGTTCAGCTGCTGTCAAACAGCACCCCCAGGTCCTTTTCCTCCAGGCACCTTTCCAGCCACTCTTCCCCAGCCTGCAGCTCTGCCTGGGGTTGTTGTGACCCAAGAGCAGAACCCAGCACTTGGCCTTGTTGAACCTCATACATTTGGTCTCAGCCCATCACTTCAGCCTGTTCCTCTGCAGAGCCTTCCTGCCCTCCAGCAGATCAACATCTCTGCCCAACTCAGCGTCATGTGCAAACTTAGTGAGGGTATCCTGAAAATTTTATTTAATTATTTAACTAACTATTTCCTGACAATTTCTACTTGTTTCTTTAAATTGTTTCTTTGTGCAATTGTGAAAATGCATTTTCAGTAAAGCCATGCAAGTGTATTTCCAATCTGAATTTCTTTTTCTTTAATTCTGATTTTAATTAACTGGATTTAATATAACTGCATTTATAAATGCACTAAAAAACTCTACATGAATCTGATGTTTAGCTACCACAGAATTGATATTTTTAGACAGAATGGACAGCTTTTCTCATTTATAAAACGTTATAGCTAACATTTATTAGCCAGTAGCTGTACTTTTTAGCTCACTACAAAAAGAAATATTCATCAGTGTGGAAATTAAGACAAACACATAGATTCAGATCACATTTTAGAAATACTTTTGGCACGAACTCTAATTGTATTATGTCCGATTTGGAAACACACAGCAAATTTATTGGTCCAGAAAGTGCACTTTTACTAATCCTTAACCAGTGAAAATGCACAGCATCTGAGCAGAATAGGTAAGATATAGTGGTCAGCCTACTGGAAGCCTCTACTCACCCGGCTAGGACAGATTTTCTACAGCCAGCAAAAGGAAGAAAAAGAAAAAGAAATGGAAAGAAAGGGGAAGAGAAACAGAAGTTCACATTTAAAGTGATGAGCAATTCTCTTCTGGTGGTCAGGCAGTATCTTTTTCCATTTACCTTGCTCATTCAGCTTAATACAACTCACTCTCATCCGACCTTCACATAAATAAACGTCAGCAATGACTTCTAATGGCATTTCCATTAACATTAGCAAAAATATTTACATTTCAGGGAAGTTAGAGTTCTATTTAAAAAAAAAAATCTTTTAACTTGTCTTCACTACAAAATGTGTGTATTCTTATTTAACAATAGCTCAAATTACCAGGAAAAAGAAGGCAAAATCACAACATCCAGTTTATCCAATCTTGAAGTTCATTAATTAGATGCCACTGTGTCAGAAGAGTTGGTGCTGCATTAAAGTAATCAAATACTCAACTTCCTATAATATTATATGACATTACATAACAGCATATCAATCATAAATCAAACAATATGGGTCTAGAAAAAGCCATTAATCCTATTCTACAGAATCTGTCAAAACCAAATGGATACAGTTATATTTTTACAAGATTAATTTCACACAAATACTGTAAAACATACCATTAGGCCATAAATCTCAGAGGAGCTTCGAACGTTTGGAAGTATTTCCATAGGAATATCAAAAAACCTGAGCACAACAAAAAATTATGTATATTGTATGATCAGTGCCAAATCAGAAAGCATTTTGAATTTATTTTCTTAAATAAGTTCAAGCTATAAAGAAAAAAAAAATAAAAATAGGAACTTTTTTTCCTAGGTTTTAATCTATAGCTATGTGTTTTTCCACTTGTTACAGTGGACACTGAATTTTGGAGTAAAACAGCATATATTTTAATTTTTGAGGACTTATCCAACTCTTTTACATGGAAATTTCACTCCTCTTCCAACAATATCTTAACAATACACTTGTTAGTAAATTCAAATTTAAAATAGAGAAACTATCATTCTAGCTGCCTTACAAATTTGATTAAGTAATAAAGAAACTATTAAATCACAATATTCTGAGTTGGAAGGGACCCACAAGGACCACTGAGTCAAACTCTGAAGGCAATGGCCTGTACAGGGATTGAACCCACAACCTGGGCATTATCAGCATCATGCTCTAGCCAACTGAGCTAAACTGTTCCCATGAACCAGGCCTCCACCTACAGAAAGATTCTGCTACTTTTAGTTAATCCAGACCATTGTAAATTGGAGAACAATGAATATTAGTTATTAATGTCAACAGTAAATGGAACAGTACCTGCTGATCTTAGTTTGGATAAGAGATTCTTACCTTTAAACGAGTTAGAAACTATTTAAATAACAGTATTACTGAAAAACTGAGCTTACTTGCAGAGCTCAGGATCCCATTCCAAGGAATGAATGTTGAACAACATCGTTCTACTGGCATTGGTGACATCTGTACAGTGAATGCCTCCATTCTTTCCACCTGTCAAACTCTGAACAGAAAAATAACAGCATTCGACAAAGAGAGATATAGGTTTACTTCCATAAATTACCAAAAAAATTTCACAATCACAAAGTTTTCAGCTTGGGACTGGGAACTCTGGTGTTTCTGCAACAACCAAGAGGCAGGCCAAATACACCTTTCTAAAGTCCAATATTTTTCTGAAAGTGTGAGTAAAATTTACAGCAACCTATAATGGTAAACTACACATAGGCATCAAGAAAAAAAAATATACTGGTATAGGGACAGTAAAAGTTCATCTTGAAAGAAACTTTAACGGAATTTCTTCAGTGGCTTGAATTGACATCATTGTGTCATCAGTGGGCATCATGCATCACATGCACGGAGACTTGTATAATATGGAAATCCATTGTAAAAAGAGTGATAATAAACTCACAAATACATACCCATATAAGCCATGAATCAATAGTACCAAACATAGCTCTTCGATCCTCAACTGCTTTCCTAATCTCTTCCACATTATCCAAAAGCCACCGAAGTTTCACTGCACTAAAATAAGTGCTAAGTGGAAGACCAGTCTTAAACTGTAAAATTAAAAAAAAATAATTTAAACACCATGCAAGTATCTTTTCAATAAATACTGTACTTATATATAAAAATTGTGATAGTAAGGGGAAAAAAAAAGATACAAAACTCAGAGAAATTACACAAACTTGTTATTTAAAAAAGTACTAAGCATACAACACACAAGTCTCAAAACATCAAAATCAAATGATTTGACGCAGTAATGGACAAAGATCAAAGCTGATCTAAACGCAGGTCAAAGATCATTTACGTGGAAAAAGTTGTTTGCAGAAGGCCTGTCTTATCTAGGATATCTCCATATCACTAGACAATAAGTAACAACAACAAAAATCAGTAGAACAACCCAGGAAAGATGAAATTTGTGTTCTACTAAAACCTGAAAATCAAGTAAGTTTATATGCTTTTTGACATCTGTTTCCTGCCTATAGGAAAACATATAAAAAATACATAATACTTGTACAATCAGTAAAGGACAATATTAATCAAACAATTGTGACACCTTTTTGCAAGCATTTAGTTTACAAATCAGTATATATTTGCTCATAAAAAAAGAATGAATTTGCTCTTTATGAAGGATCTTCCTAGTTCTCAGATTGGATGCAATAATTTCAATATTAAGGCATGAGAATGGATAATACATTTCATACCAGTAAATTATTTCCCAGGTTTTTTTTCTACCTGATCTTAATTTTTGTGTGTAATGTTTACTTAATATTGGCTAGATATCACAGGATTAGGTCCCACTATTATTCATTTAACTTCTCTAGTGAGAAATTAAAGAACTGGTAACCATTTATTTTAAGGAAGTAAAAAATTTTCTAGTCTCAGATTGATGTCTTAGGCACATTTTTTATTATTTGACAAGGTAAGAGGAGACTAGAAACTACAACTGACTTTATTTTGGGGAAGTTTAAACACATATATCCATAAAATTATATATTGCAGCAGCTAGCATTTAAATGTTCTGGAATATCTCCTACCTTAGAAAAAGTTTTGTTTTTTCCTGGAATTCTTTTGAGAAGACGTTCAACTGTTGACTGGGTTCTCAGGTCAAGCCACACTAAAAACATGAATAAAATTAACTGATCAAGTGATTTAATACTCAAAAAGTGACATGTTCAGCCTGCTTCTATGAAACCACAGCTCGTGTCAGTAAATTCCTGTCTATTTTTATCTTTTCATGTAGTTGAAAGCATATTGTATTGCCATTGTATTTTAAAGGTATTGTTGTAAAAATTAAAAATGGTTAGAGAAATTCATTTGATTTAGAAGAACAAACAATTTGAGAAGCAAACAGGATTTTCCATAAATAGCATATTTACTTTATCAGAATATAAGCAAGTGAGTAATGCTACTTTGCAACAGATGACTGTGACTAAACCAAATAGCAGGTTGATTATTTACTATTTCTATGTAAACTTTCAACTAAAAGACTACGTTGGAGTTATCAAGGTATAGCTAGATTTAAGATAAAGCTGCTAACTACATATATTTGACTATAGAAGAGTCCTGGTTTTACAGTCATACTATGCCAAACTATATCTGGCATTTGACATGACCTAAAAAACCAATTCTAGACAATTACTGTTTTTCAGCTGACAATATCTGAAAAGCTAAGGTAAGTTAAAAATAAAACTCTGAGTATTAATAAGTATTCATTAATTCATCAATAAGTATTCATTAAACCTATTTAACACGATTTTCCTTTAAAGCTAAATCAACAGCATCCTGAAAATTTCCAAGGAAGTGATTGGGTGCAAGTCAGAGCATTTTGTGCCAGGAACCCCTCAAGAATATTGGGTGGTTTTTTTGAAAACCAATAAAGTGATTTATTAAGTAATAATTTTTATGGAATAGGCATTTTTAAACTGCACTGGTGTGTATACAAACACACATCTTACAACACAGATATAAAAAAATCCAAGAAATTACTAGGCTAGGCCACAGCCAGATCTGCACAGGAAACTACAAAAGCATTTTTTCCACAACATATTCATATTATGCTATTACATATTTAGAAAGTATAATAGTTACCAATAGCATTATAAAGAGGTTCTCCAGTTGTCTTGTCCCAAACCACTGTTGTTTCTCTCTGATTGGTGACTCCAATGGCTTCAGGACAAAATAGAAAGTATCCTTTTCAGAAGGTTTGTTTTCCCCTTTTGGGGAGGTGAGGGAAGGAACGGAGAGGTGGAGAGGAGGGAGGAACAGGTAAGGAGAAGAGGAGAGTAAATGGGAAATAAAAAGCTTCCAACTTTTTCAAGGTATAATCTAGAAATATTACTTCTAAGAACTCATCTTTGCTGATTAACCTATATGCTCTAAACCTCTCTCTTTTTCGGCCACAAACTGAGACAGCAACAACACTGATGGAGAAAACAGCTTTCCTGAACTAAAATCCTAAATTAAATTTCAGAATTTCTTCATCACCTGTCTCTGTGATTTTACAAGATTAGGTTAAGTCTACTTTGTAGATTCTGCATTGCTAATATACACAAGGGACTTATTTTCTTATTGTTCCTCCCCAAGAAACTGCTTTCAAATACAATTTACCATTCTCTTTGAGGCTGGCACATACTGCTACCTTTCTATTTACTAACTTAAAAACTATGGCACCTGAATTGCTCAACCATGAGCATGTTAAAGCCCTCTACCCATAAGTACCTCTTATGTTAGCGATGTTTATGTTCAGTTGTTTCATTTTCTCACAGGTCTTTTCCACACATTCATAGACAGAGTTTAATATTTCCTTTGGATCTTGTTCCACCCATCTTTAACAAACAGTAAACATCAGTTAATAAAAAATTACATAAAAAAAAGAATACTAGTCTGAAGAATAAGCTGAGTATTTTAATACAACTGTAGCTACAAAACATGTTTTACATATCTACAAAAAGTATAAAGAATTTCAAACCCTTTTTAAACTGTAAGCTGTATTTTCACAAAAAACCCCAAAACCATCTGTACAAAACAAAGAATTTTGTTTTGTTTTATTCTACACAGAGGGCATTGGCAGCAAATGGTAGGTCAGTTAGGAACAAACAAACAAAACCTCAGAGAACAAAGTACGCTATTTCCATGGACCAAGCTGAAAACTGTGATTCAGCTGTAAAAATTACCAGCTTTATCACCTTAAATGAGATGTTAAGTCTCATTTAAATTTTAGTTTTAAACTTCAGTTTTAAACTTCAAAGTTTAGACGTTAAATATGTAAATGAGTGATCAGAGCAAAACACTAAGTACTTTCATTTTCTGTAACTCAGGGCACATTCTGGACACCAAGTGGGAGCTATTTTATGCCATTTTTTCTGCCCAGTCTTTTATAGGAGATACTGTACTACCAAGAATTATTAATCAGCTTCAGTTTTGATGACTCACAGATAAAAATACATAAGCTCTACCAAAATGTACACAAATGAAAAAATAAAAAAAATCATACCCTTCTCTAGGGAATTCTTGCTTTATTTCAACTTGATGGTGACTCAAGAGCTCTGCTGTTTTTGCATTAAAAACCTGCAAATAAATTACACAATGGAATTTTCTATGAACACAGAAGTTTAGACAACAATAATTAACATTTATTCTTTTGAACAAATGCAGTGCTGTGACAACGGATAGTAATTTTCTATCATCAACCCCAATATATATATAACCAGGATTCAGATATATGCATTTTTAAAATTAAGGTAGGCAAAGATTATTTTGGTAAACTTTGCTGTCAGTCTGTCAATTTTAACTGCTAATTTTTCCTTGATGGGTTGGAAAAGAACTAGATTTTTTCTTGTGGTCATTATAGAAGTTAAACTCCTGATGCATTTTAGAATATCTCTCAGTAAAATACCCACTGTCGTTGATAACAACATCTCTTTAGCTCCTGCTGTGCCACTCTATTGCTGGAGCTATCTGTGCGTTTTCTTCGGTTAGCTCACTTTTAGGAAGAGTGAAAACCTGTGACAAATCATAGAAGGGACTAAACTGAAGAATAAGAAAGTATCTAGGCAAAACCCATTTTGTTTCAAAACAAGTACAAGTACAGAGCTCATGAACAATCTGACAAGAAAAGAATGCCACTGCAGCAACACAACACATTAAAAAAGAGAAGAACATGCAGAAAAGTAAATTAAATTTGGATATACTACAATAAAAACCAGCAGAGTAGAGAATCACGAGGACTCTGTCAATGGGTGTTCTTAAGGAATCCCAAGTTAGAGGTTCTGCCTTGCAGTAGAAGCTCATCGAGAATGCGCAACAACCCCCATTAACCACCAGCAGCCTGTTCCCAAAAGGAATCTCTGCTGAGGCCAAGCTGAGGGACAGCCGGCGGAGCATTCAGCTGAAGTGCACACCGAGTACGCCAGAGTGCCTGGCTGGGCTGGTGGCATTCCTGTGGGAACAGCTCTTTCTCCCCAGCACCACGCAGGATCTTTTGTGTGAAGAACGTTCTGGGACCTAGAAAGTAAAACCTAACAGCAGGTTCAGGTGAACTGCAGAACATGTCAGTAGGACACCATCCTACCTTTTTATGGCAAGCAGAGGTGAGCCAGATTTAGAGACCACTCTCATGCTAAGGAAACAAAATTCAGTTATACCCATCCACCCTCTAGGATACAACTAGATCTTTTCTATACGTCCTTGTTAATGTTCTCTTCTTGTTCCACAAATTTTAGGAATTTCTCTTAAAACTTTTAATCTACAAACTCTTGGTATCACTTAGTACACTTTACTCTGAAACTATTAGAACAATTCTGACAAAAAGGAGATGAAGTTCTGATTCTCCAGTTTCTTTGGAACCTTAAAGTGTATCTTTAGAGTGAAACTTTGAAGTTTAGAAACATTCTACTTATATATTAGAATTGCAGAATAATTCTGGCTGAAAGGAACCTTGAGACATCTCTAGTACAACCTCCTGCTCAAAGCAGGATCAGTAATGACATTAGACCAGGTTGCTCAAGAACTTTTCTAGGCAGATATTGAAAACTTCCAAGGATGAAAACAGCACAAACTGTAGAAAACACTGAAAGCTCCACTGCCCAGAAAAGAAGTCTTAAAAAGGTACATGATCATTCTTTTCTGCTATCAGTTGGAAAGATTACATAGAAAGAGCACCACTGAATTCTTTTTACTATATTTACTTATCTGTGTTTCATCCACCAGCTCAGGCTTGACATGAATCTATCCTAGTAAAAGAGAAAGCTCTGTCAGTACTACACATTTGGAAGGAACTTGCATAATGGAATACAGGTCTTAAAATGCTACACAACATAGTTAATAGGAGAGGCTGTTTTGCATGCATGCAGCAAGATTTTTTTACTTGAAATTGCCTTTCTGCCAAAAGCATATTCACATTTACTAGGTTTTCAGAAAAAAGACAGAAAGATAGAAGACGTTTTATTTAATCTGTATGTATGTATCTGACATACTAACAATGTTAATGATCATGTGGCAATCATTCACCACTAATCATTCAGTATTTCTTGAAACAGAAGGTAATGCAAAGGATTCCTACTGGAAGCAGGAAGTACAGATTCAATTAGACAAAGTCATTGAGTGGAGTGTGTGACTTGCAAACACAGCAATAAACTGTGACAACAATACATTTTCAACAGAAGCAATAACACTGTAAATGCACAGATTTTTTCATCTCCATAGAGAAGAACCAGGCAAACACACTTTGCTAATCCATCACAAACAAACCTGCAAGCTTCTGACATTCTCAACAAAAGCAGCAGACACTCCCTGTTATTCAGGGCAAGGGATTAAAAAGTTTCACTGGGAGCAATCCCTGTTTGAGGCCAGGTTGGATGGGGCCCTGTGCACCCTGGTCTAGTGGCAGCTGTCCCTGGCCATGGTAGGGGGTGGAACCAGGTAATATTTAAGGTCCCTTCTGACCCAAATCATTTTATGACTCTATGATTCTACACTGATAAACAGAATTCTGATATATGAAAAGATGCCAAATATGAAAGAGTCACTAAATTTAAACCTATAAAATGATAAATAATGTAGAGAATAAATAGAGCAAATGGGATCTCAAAGCCTTCCTCTCCCAGTCCCTCCAAAAAACCACTACTGTTGTCAAAAAATAATCCCTATACAGTCCCTGTTTGGCAGTGGAGAGATAGAAAAATAAGTGACAGTAAGTATGAATAATTCAGATAAGGCCAATACATCCCTGTTGGAACAAGTTTGAAGTGTATTTCTGTAATTTGTTGGAACTAGAGGCTTTCAATCCTTTCATATTCATTAAGAACTGATTCCAGTTTATGCTACTGATCTCTCAGTTGTTGTATGGGAGGGGGGAAGCCAAAGTCAGTTTTGCCCTAATTTTATCAGCAGTAGTCATGAAGAATTGTCTAGGCTATTTGGACATGTACAGCTGTCTTGAACAAGAGATGAAAGGGAAAGGCACCAGATATGTATTGAATTCTGTAGTGAGAGATTAAAGAAAAGGAATAAATAACATCCTCCCTCTACTCCCAACAAAGAATTAGAGCTTGAGCCTTGAGTCTCAGGACTGCAGAGAAGAAAGACCTACACAGGTGTGCTGTATGTGAACAAGCAGAGAGGCACAAGGGCTGATCACTTAATTCAGGCTTTTCATAGGGTCTTTAATGTAATATATCACACCACATGAAGGGGTGCAGTTTCGTATTATTACATATTATTGTGTATTACATTCATATTTTGTTATCTTAGTGGAAAAGAATTAGTATCAACCAGTTGTAACAATTTTCAAGGAATGACCATTAATATGAGGTTCATGGAAGTGATGCAAGAAGCTGCACAGCTGAAAAGACAATAATGAAAACAGATTTTAGAAGTAACTTTTCATATCTCTCAGGCTTTGTCATGTAACTCTGCCTGCAGAAAAGCTATTTCTGTTATTCTATGCTGTATCTTTGTGAGTTTCTGTCAAGCTGGAACAGCCATGGCCCTGCAGACAAACAAGCTCAGAGCTGGAATTTTGAAATTTCATTGAAATCAACCCATCTGGGAAAAGGATAACAGACAAACAATAATTCCCTCTTTAGTATTTAACTACGAGTAGCAGACAGCCAGAAATTATGAAAAAGTACAGTTTAACAAGTCTCCTAGAAATTATCTTTCCTGGAAGGCTCGTGATGAACAGATCTCCCTCCACCATCTAGAAGGTGCTTACAATTATGGGCTTTAAAGTAAAATTACACTGTATTTTAAGTGATAAGAGCTAGGGGAAAAACTGTATTTACAATATTCTTAACCCTTCTTGCTAGTTATACAATCAAGTTTTTTTCTTTCTCAAAAGGTCATGTTACTTCAGTAGAGGAGTAAAATGGATTCCCCCCTGAAGAGAAAGATCAACGGGTATGAATGACTTCCTTACCTAAAATCAGTTTTTGTTTATTGAAAAGAATGCTTGCAGTGTGATATAGCTTTACTTGAATGTTTCTTCTGCAGAGAAGTAAAGGAAGAAAGAAATATTTCACAGAGGCGGAAAAAAAATGTTCTGTGGCTGACTGACAAACTTAGAACTTAAAGTACTGTATAGGTACTTCACTGTGTATTTCAATTCTTGCTGTTCCTGGACAAAATAACAGAAAGACCATCTAGCAAATATCTTTCAAGAGATCAAACAATGGTTCAGCTGGCCATTAGCTTCTGATCCTAAGACTTTTCACAAAAGAAGCTATAGGGTGTTTTTTATGATTCTTGAATAATATGAAATGGAACGTGAGAGATGAAAGTATTTGATTAAAATATTCAATGAAACATCTTGGCCAGAATTCAGTTATCTGGGTACACTTGTTTAGCCTACGCAATTTATTTTCCTGCTTGATATCTTTAAGAAAACGAGCCTTAAACAATTGCACTGCTACTCAAAGCACTGTGCTCTCCCTGGTAACTCTGAATCTGCTATCCAGGTGCAACCCAACTTAACAGAAAAGTTGCAATCTCAAAAACAATTACAGTTCATTTTGCAAAGGTATAAAAGTATAGATATACTAATAAAAGTAAAGAAAGAACCTAGGGTTCACGGAGGGTAAAGCTACAGCATAAACTACCACTGTTTGTGTGCTATGTGAGAAGCAAGGCTAAATAAGGAGTGACAGTAACAGAAATGCACCTGAGTTCTGGTGCCTCTGTGCTCATACAGAGGAAGCAAGCAGGAGACTCAAAACTTGTGTCTGTGCACAGGATAATTTACTCTGAATCTCAGGAGGTCACCTAGCCTAAATCGCTGCTTAGCTAAGCCTAAATTTAAGACGAGGCTGTTCAGGGCCTTTTCTAGTCAGGAACTAAGTATCTGCAAGGATGGAAGTTCCACACACTTTCTCGGCCCCTGATCCAGAGTCCTCATAGTGAAACATTGTTTCGTTACATCTATTGGAAATTTCACTTGCTGCAACTTGTGTTCACTGCCCACTGTCTTTTTCTGTGCACATCTTAGAAAAGGCTGGTTCTGTGTTGTCCACAAACTGTGGTTAGATAGCTGAGGACACCCCTTAGCCTTTCTTGGAAGAAAGAACCCCCAACCTCCTAAACCTTCCTTCCATGGCCTTGTGCTGCAAGCGCAGGGATCTTTCAGGGACCCCTGGATGAAATCCAGTTCTTCAAATTCGCTCGTCCTCTGCAGGGTCCAACATCAGACACAGTGTTCCAGATGCTGCCTCCTGAGTGCTACACAGATGGTAACAATTACTTTTTGAACTTATGTGCACCACCACAAGGATGCATTGCTCACATATATCCAACTTGCTGTCCAGCAGGAATGTGTCTTTTCCACCAAGCAGCTTCTTAGCATTCTGTCCCAAGTGCTAAACTTTGTTTAACTTTATGAATATTCTGGCAGGCCCTTTCTCCAACTGGATTTTCAGTCAACTGGTCATCCCCACCTGAGGGAACGTTCCAACCCATCCCCATGCTGTTGATGAAAATACTATGGGGTATCAGCCCTCGCTGCTGACTGCTATGGAACACCACTGGTAAATCTGCCACCTGTAATCGTAAATTTACACTCTGAACTGCTGACACTACTCTTTGGCCCCATTGGACCAGACAATTTTTCACCCAGAAGAACTCTTTAACCTTGTCAAAATCATATGTCTTCCACTTAAAAAAATCAGGTAATAGTTGCACTGAACTACTGAATACACAAGTGCAAAATAAGCAGCAAGTTGATTTTGAGTTGTGACTTGGCGAAGACAAAAACTGTTAGAAACACTATATTCAAATAAAAAAAATGTAGAGAGATCAGTGAGAAATGTAACCAAAACAACTAAAAGCAAAAGCCCAAGAGTTAATAAGAGAGCCAAGGAAACAACTTGGGCACAAACAAGAATACATTACATTCTGGCTTAAAATGTTTCAAGGTAAAGTCTCTCTTCTAACTGCAGCAATCCCCTTCTAGCACAGAACTCTCCAGATACATGTGTTGTTATCTGAATGACTGATGTGAGTTGTAGCAGATCTCTGCACACTTTGCCCTCTTCTTCCCCTCTCCCCCATGTTCTGATTTAATGCAGTGATCATGTATCTTATTTCCTCAAACCCATGTAACTTTATTATCATAATGACATGATCACACTGCCAAGTGTAGGACAATGCTGTATTTTGACATGAATTGAGAGAAACTGAGATGGATACAAGAAGAATTGAAGAGTGACAGACCCAATACACTTCTTGGAAAAATTAGGAAGCATCTGAATCCTCATGTAGACAGGCAAAATCTCCCTGACTGCATAAAAGCCATTGATGGATGCGCCTAGCGTAAGAAATTCCTTCTAAGAGGAACTTGTAAAAATACTTGTATGAAGACCTTAAGTTTTACTTCTACTACTGTTACCCTTTTAGGATAAGAAAAAAGTTAGCTTGGCATATACATAAAAGCAGACAGAATTAATCTTCTTGTGTTACAGGGAACTTCTTCAAGTTTGCTCCCAAAAAGGACTCCTGTTTGGCATCCAAGACAGCCCACTGGTGTCATTTATCAGTTTGGAGTTTCTCTCCACCCCCAGATCTGTGTTTTGTCATTTGACAGTTGCATGAAGGTCGTGATATTGAGTAATAATGGTAACATAGGTCAAGAAGATATTCTAGTCTCCTGCTTCATGAGGGAACATTTCACACGATGGAAGCATTAAAAGAAAAATTTAAAAAAAAAAAAAGCAGGGGCAAACCAAAACATTCACCTTCCCAATTAATACTTTGCTCATTTGACAACATTTTATATCTAGTAATTGTCTCTATTCCACTTCCATGGAGGAAATTGTCACTGAGATTTAATTAAGTCAAACTGCCATGACGTAACTGACTAGGGGACAGTACATTTGTAGAGATTTGCAAGCAAGAAGTATCTACAGTAAGTTTCATACATAACAACATTAGTTACAGTCTGTTGCATAATATAGAAATAACTAGATCCTTCAACTAAAGGGTCATAGACATGATTAACGTATTAATCCTCCCATCCTTAAACTTATCTTCCTCTAGTGTTTAAACAAATCAGTGCTTCACGAGGTGTGCAGGTTCAGCCACCTGAGCACCGACAGTGCACAGGATGCACTGACATTAGGGCTGGAACTGCAGCAGTCACTCCAGCAGGCCCCGGGTAGGTTTTAGCGGGGAACACAGCGGAGTCATCGCATTGTTGGAACACCAGCTAATCACAGCCACCGAACTCGCACGGATCTATTTCCCCAGCGCCTCAGGACCTTGTCCATTTGATTCCATTCGGGGCGAGATACCCGATAGATTGAAAACCCGACAGATTGCAAACGCAGCCTGCTCGAAGCAGCGGAATCTCACAGTCCCCTGGAGCAGCAGCAAGAGACGCTGGTCCCTGGGACCGCTCCCCGCGGGACGGGCGCTGCTCCCCGCGCCGCGGCGGGAACGCGGCGGAGGGACAGCGGCGGGTCCGGCACCCCCGGGCCGAGCGGCGCCGCTTCTCCGAGAGACAGGAGGCAGCAGCCGGGACAGCGCAGCCCGGCCCTGCGGGCCCGTTCCCCTGCCCTTCCCCAAGGGCACGGCAGAGGCCCCCGCCGGGATG